>JAEIFR010000339.1:585000-886680 GCA_018904105.1 Zaprionus tsacasi
GAGAGAGAGAGAGAGAGAGAAGAGGCAGCGGAAATTGTGGCGCTCGCGGGCCGGAAGTGCTGCCAACGTAATCGAAACGTGCTGGCAGCTTCTCTCCTGTCTCTCTGTCTATTCGAACTCTTTCTCCCCTTCCGCACTCTCCGGTCTGGTCAATGTGAGGTTGCTCTTCTTTATATTTTTGGCCAAAAGCAGCAGCAAGGTAGACTGTCATTTTAAATGGCTTTTGGACGTTTGGACCACCCCTTTCATTAGCTTCTATTAGCGCTAATTGTATTTGCGGTCTGGCTGGCATTGAATGATTAGAACAAGTCGAGAAAAAGTGTTGAAAATATTTTAAGATTCTATAAAGAAATTTTATTTAATAAACTCTAAGCAATTCATATAATCAGCAGTTACAGCAAGATCTTGACAAGTATTACTATAGCCGAAATCTTCAGAAAATGCTCTCTTATTCAACTTAAAGTTCTACTCTACTCTCAGTACCTTATCAAACATTTAATAATAGCTCAGCTCAATTAGCAGGCACATCACTCTCTCATGCATAGCTCAGCATCTATTAGACACACATCCATACACACTTGTGTGCCCTATGCACACCTGCACTTCTCTCTCTCCCCTCTCTCTCTCTCTCTCTCTCTTTGAATCTGTGCTAAATATGCGTCCCTCAAGCGAAGCTCTCTCACTGAGGCACTACGATTGGCTATCGGCGATTGCATATGCAATATTCAGCATGCTTTCAAGTTGCCCCCTGTTGCTCTATAGCATAACAATGGAGACAGTACACACACACACACACAGACACTCTTACACACATATCTGGCTGCAATAGTCTCACATAAATAGGCAATAAATGTGCATGAACTGTTTGCGTTTGTCGCCTGTCAAGGTTCAAGAAAGTATTTTGTACCTTCCACTTTTCGTTCTCTATATACTTCCCGTTTATATATGTATGCAGCAGAGTCGCTAGAGATGGTCGCATATGGGAAATTCTTTAGGAAACGATAGTTTAAAATATAATAGAATAGGTATACCTTGAGAACTGCGTATAGTACGAATTTCTGCTTAGTTTCATAGGGAGAATTTGAACACATACGATACGATATATATTTAAGCATATTATCTTTACAAACAAGCTGAAACTGTTAGCTCATTTATTCTATTTTATTTTTTCCAGGTTATACTTTTGTTGGCAGGGTTTTCAGTATTTTATATAGAGACTAAGCTAGATATATATATAATAAATAGCTATAAAAAGGTTATCAGAGCCCTAGCTTGGGAAGAAGATATGGAAACATATGCATATTTAATTATATATACTTAAAGATACAAAAATAAATATATAGATACTTTATTTACTTTATCCCACTGCAGACTCAGCTCTAACAACAGTCTGAGCTATACTTGTATATATCTATAAGTCTGTATACGATAGTATGTTTATTTATCTGATATACTTGGGTATGTGTCTCTCCTCCACTCTGTATATATTTGTATTTATATCGATGTCGGCAATTGATTACGTATTCCGCATGTTGTACTGTCGCGACAGAATTTAATTTCGTTCTTATGGGACGCACATTCGATCGATCGACCAATGCCCGCTCTATCGACAGTCCCCTCCCACCCCATACTCTATCCGTCTCTCTCTCTCTCTCTCTGTCTGTCTGTATTGAACTGTAACGCATTCAGAGCTCTCGTTGTTGTCTATGGTGCGATTGTCTATGCAACATGTGAAAAATTTGTTGTTTTCATTTGAAGAGGTCCCCCATAGAATTCTCTCTGGTCACTTGTCTGCCTTCTGACGTTTGCTTTGCATACAGAGTGTGTGTGCGAGTGTGTGTACGAGTGTGTGTGTGTGGGCTAAGGGGGGCGTACTCAGCTGTAGTATAGTGCAATTTTGAATAGTTCGGGAAATTAGCAGCAAACAAATTGACTGGGCTGACAGCGTGTCGAGAAGGTCGCACGTAATGGAAGCAATAAAAATCGGTGTACTGAAATAGACGATCTATGTGTGGGTATTTGCGGGGAGGGAGAGTAAAATAGGCGTAATTTAAGTTGAGGTTCATTTTAAAAGCACATTGAAAGCTGCACGAGACAAGAGCTGGAAGGGAACTTGAATGGAAACAAACTGGGAGAGGCAAGAAAATGTGTAAAAGAAATACGAACTTATGCTTAAAGCTTCAGATGACTACAAAAGCTCATTAAAGCTCTTTGTACTTTATTTTAGCTTTGGATTGTAGTGCATATATATGATAAACTGCAATTCGATGAAAGTATTTAAATAAACTTACTTCAAAAGCTTGATGAAAGCACGTAGAAAGCATATTAAAGCTTTTAGGTATAGTTTATAAGTGAGAGAGATGTTGTTAGCAAAATAAACTACAAATTTAACTTTATGCCTGAAAGTAGCTTTATTTGTCCTAAAGCCTTTTATATAAACCTTGTTTAATGTACATTAAAAATGCTTTACTATTTAATAAAAGCTTCTAATTATTTTAAAACAATTTTTCAAAGTTTTTCCAGATGTTTTTGGCATTTGATTTGCTTTGTTATTTCTTTTCCAGCTAGTTTCGATAAGCTTAGTTAAAGTTGTGTTTAACTCTTTGTCTGACACTTTAGCTCTCTCTGCCCCCTTCTCTCTTTCCCCCCCTCTCTCTCTTTCTGTCTGTCTTAAAATAGAACCCAAACCTATTCCCAAGTTTTCCAGTCAAGTTCATTTGCAGCTGCCAGAATTCACACTGGCGTGTTACTTTAATTAGCGTGAAACCGCTAAAACTTTAAACTAGCCAAAGAGTGAGAGAGAGAGGGAGAGAGAGAGAGAGCTATAGTTATAGTTGAGCATGTTAGCTTATTTTGCACTCGAATTGACAAAACAATTTTGAATTTTTTTATGTGTGGGGGGGGAGGGGGCAAAACGTGGCAGAAGAAGTGAAGTCAGCTGGCAATTTCCTTGACACTTCGCCACTGTGACAGTTTCGTTTCCTGCCAAAAATCTTTGGGCAACTCTGCCCCTCTCACGCTCTCTCTCGCTCTCTTTCTCTCTCTATCTCTCGCTCTTGACTGTCGTTGACATGCAAAAGCAGCTACGTGACATGGCAACGTGCAGGGATTGTTGTTGTTGTTGTTGTTGTTGTTGTTGCTGCGGGTCGTTGTTGCCACAGCGAAACGTGTTACATTTATGTTAACACATTTGTGCACGTTGCGTGCGAGCGAGAGAGATGCAGATAATATGGCACTATGGCACTTGCAGATATAACACAAGCAGCGCGCAGCCACAAAATTCTAAAACTGACAACCTTATGTAACACTGGCACACACACACTCACACACACACGCACACACAGTGTCACACGGACTGCTACGCTTCACTTTGACTGACAGCCATTTTGACTTTGAGTGTTGTGTGCACTCTCTCTCTCCCTCCCTCTCCCTTCCTCTCGCGCGCTCGTCATTTGATCTGCTCATAAAATTATTAGTTCTGCTGCTGGGCAAGGCAAGAGGGGGGGGGGAGGGGCGTGGAAATGCAGGAAAATGAGGAAACGTGTCTACTGCATCGAATTGCTGTAAAAATAACACAACGCTTGCACTTGTTGTTGCCGGGCAGAGAGAGAGAGAAAGAGAGAGAGGGTAGGGGATGCCCTGCACTTAGTGACTTCTTCTGTCTCTCTCTCTCTCTCACTCACTCATTTATTTATGCATTCAAATATTTCTTTACTTATTTATAAGCTTTTTTGCCTTGCAACGCGCTGCTTATTTATTATCATTATTTGCTGCTGTTGCTGTTGCTGCTGTTGCTGCTGCTGCTGCTGTTGCTGCGTCTAACTGTGCCCCCAGCAGCAACACCAAACAATTCATTTGGCATATATCACATAAATATGCAAGTCATGCGCTCAGTTAGACGACAAGAAGCAGAAGAAGAAGAAGCCGAAGAAGACGTCAAACTTCCTCTGCCCCGCCCTGTCAGAAACTGCAATCGAACAATTCCCAAAATATTTCCTACCTCCCCCGCCCCTCTCAATGTGCCCGAGGTTAGAGCAAATTTTGCATGCAAGCAGAGCAGAAAGAGAGAGAGGGAGAGAGAGAGTGGTAGAGCGGGATGGATGAGTTATAGCACGATTCACGGACATAATCGCCCGATTTTGTATGCAAGTCACAAAGCCACAGCCGGAAATGGATTAGATCGTTAACTTATTGATTGCTGGGGGGAGGTATGGGAGGGGCACAACTCGAGCAAAGCGAAATTCAATGGGACAAAAGTTTAATTGAATTCGAATTGGAAAACAAGGAAATTTCTTGAAAACACATTGATGAGTTTTTCAATTTGTTGTGGCACTTTAGTTTTCCTTTCTCTCTCTCTTGATTTTTAATGGGTGCCACTTGACTTTTGAGTCGAAATGAGGGGGTCTTTCAAGCATCGCTTAGCAGCTAGCTATAAGTGGAAATACGATTGATCTTAACGTACCGAGTTGAGTGTATGAACCAAGGTCTAAGAACTTTTTCTACGGTTAATTCCATTCTAAATTCTAAAAAACAATTTTCATTGATGTATGTTTAAAGAACATTATGCAAAGATACGGATACCTAACTGAACTTCAAAGATATATGTCTCTTTTGGTTATTTGAAAGAGTTATAGACACGAAAAAAGGAAAAACTGACAAGATTGAAAGGCAAATCAAGCAAGTTTGAAGATATACAATAAATAATTCCATGACTTCTCATTTAACTATCATAAAAATATAGTAAGATTATAAATAAATTTAAGCAAATTGTTGTTGGAAACAAGAAATTAAGCAGAATACTAGAAAATACTAAGAAAAACTATTTATACATATCTAAGCTATTTAAATACCATAAAAGTATTGTTAATATTCCCGTTTAAAGTTTGCCAAGCAACGTAACCTCAAAACGCAACATATGCGTGAAATCAAAGAAAATTCCCCTAGAGTTTAATTTCGCATTCGTTTTTTGGGGTGTACGGAGTACCCCTCCCCTCTGTCAGCCCCCTGCCCACGCCTCTCTGCGCGCTGTGGCTTTTTCTGATAATCCACAAATTCTGCTGCTCGCAAGCAACAGTTAGACAACAACAACAACAACAACGAATTAGAAAACAAACAAGGCACACCCCCTGCATGCCCCTTCTTGCCACTCCCCCCTTCCCTCTCATTCTCCCCTCTACAACCGACAGGCAGCAAGTGCAAATCCCCTGACAAAGCTAAAATTTAATTAGCAGGCAGCAAGTGGCGTTTGCAAATGAAATTACACACAAAAACGGGCGAGGCGCCGCAGCGGCGTTGCATGCAACCGATTCGCAGTCAGAAAACACGCACACACAGCCCCCCTGCCCCCTGCTACCAATACATATGTATATGTGTATATATGCAGATACTATGGCGCTCTGAAAATCCAGCAGCGGCAGCTTCACACAGTGGCTTAACATTTTGCCACTTGGCGCAGCGACTAAGCAAAAAAGCGTAGAAAAAAGGAGAGAAAAAACAAGGCAGAAGGGAAATAAAATACACGACACAATAACGCACACACAGAGAGAGAGAGAGAGGGGGAGAGAGAGAGAGGGAGAGAGAGAGACACACACATTACAGAGCATACATTTGAGCGCACACATGAAAACACGACAGGGACAACGTTGTTTGGGCCTCACTGCGAGATGCGCCCTTGCTCTGCCACGCCCCCTTCACCCGCCCCCCTATTGCGAGCTTTACAATAAACACGAAAATATAATTTGCAACGTTGCAACAGCGCAGCGTGAGGGGGGGAGAGCGACGGGCTTAGACTGCGCGCTAGACTGAAATTGGCAAGAGGGAAGCGTTAGCAAGGGTAGGGGCAAAGGTTGTGGGGAGGGGGGGGTACTACAACTGCTAGTAACACTAATTACCTGGAACTAAATATGGCGCCGGATTTGGTGGCGGCAGCCAATACGTTGCCGTTATCGCCGGATACGACTGATGGCCATTTGTGGCCATGTTTGCGGGCTGCTGCTGCGGGGGCGGTGAGTGCGGCGACATGCCGGAGCCGCTGCTGCTGCTGTTGCTATTGCTGCTGCTGCTGCTGCGTTGCACTGTTGCTGCTGCTGCTGCTGCCGTCGATGTTGCACATGTTGTTAGCGACGCTTTGGCCGACAGGGGGCGCAGCTGTAGCTCGCTAGCATTGCCATTTCCGTTTCCGTTGCCGTTGATATTGGACGCAGTGACAACGTTGTTGTTGCTGCTGTTGTTGTTGCTGCTGCTGCTGTTGCTGTTGTTTAAGCCATTGCTGCATTCCATGATATTTGGATTTTTCATAGCGTGTGCAATATTTATGGGCCGCTAGATGGCGCCACACACAATCGCCTCAACTCGCCTGCCTCCACAAAGGGCAACTTGTTTTTATGGGCCACTTGGGCTGAATTAAAACACAAGCACAATATTTTTGTTCTTCCAATTGCAATACATATATATAGTATTATATATGTTTCTGTATATATTTGTGTATCTGTTGCCGTATTTATTTAGTTGCCTGCCATTAAAAATGCCACAATTATTCACTTGTGCATAATTTGAATTTTATTTGCTATACGAAACAAAAAAAATTAATCGATTAAATTTCTATTTATTTTTTTCGATCACGTTCACGTTTTTGTTTTTCACAATTTCATTTTGTTCTCTTCTTGTTGTTGTTGTTGTTTTTTACGCGCCTCTACCATTTTTGTATAACTAATTAATTTGCCATATTGCTGCAGTTTGCTTTTGCAATAAACGTATTTAATATTTTTGTTATTATTGTTTTTTTTTTTCGATTTCTGTTTTTATTTACTTTCAATTTGCTGCATATCGTTGTCGCTTATCGAGCGTTAATGGGCCGTGCATGTCACAATATTTCGCATATCGTACGGTCTTCTTTTTTGTTTACGATATTTGCCCAAGTTATTAAGATTATTTTATATGACGATCACATAGCGTGGGGTTATTTGATTTTGCATTTAATGTCAGTTAGGAGCACGCTCTTGCAGTCAGAGTGCCTTATTAACTGCAGTCCTCCCCTTCCGCCCCTTGCAGCTTTCGCTATAACAATTTTAATGTGCATTTACTATATATATATAGTACTACGAACAGGTGATATACAGGTTATATAAGCATCGTCATCAACTTCACAGAAATTTCATATGTGTTTCTAATGCGAAACGCTCTAATCAGCTTGAAGAAAGCCAAGAAAGAAACGAACGTCTGTGTTTAGACAGACTATGTATACCATATAATAATATCTTTATGTGGAAACCAGCTGGAAATGAGTTTCGATGTAAAAACCGAACCCAAAGTCGATATAGAAACTAAACAAACGATCACAACTGTTCACATAGTGAATTGTGAAATTTTAAGCTTATTTACTTACAACAACAACAACAACAATAAAAGACTGTGGCCAGACCTGAGTACAACAACAAGTGTAGTCTCAGTTGGTTTATATCTTTGTGAAATTCTTTACCCTCTCAGCAAGAATAAAAAAGAAAGCTGAAGTCTGTTCTGAAGTGGGAATTGCAGGCTTATGGAACTGAGTTAAGTTTACGAATATTTTAGGAATTTATCCATAAATAAATCTCTTGCTGGAGATGCAGTTTTAAGTATGTAGAAAATTAATATTGTTTTAATATTTTGAATTTAAGTAAAATAAAAATGATATATGAAAGAAAATCAACCAAATTTTACAAGTATTATAAGTTTTATATATGACTGCATTCTACTGCATTTTCTAGTTTGAAATTGATAATTTTGATTGAGCATTCATTTTGTTCTAATCACAGCAGTTTTAAATAGAAAAACATTCATATATTTAATAACTTTTTCAAATTTTTAATTTATGACTTTCTTATTTTCCTTCAGCAAAATTTCAGTCTATTCTGTCGGATAAAAATCTAATAAAATTCGAATATTCATTACACGCACTTAGATTGAGATAGATAGATAGTTTTTGTATTTCTTCGAACTTGGAAACTAGAAAATGAAGTATTTCTCTTGTCAACTATTTTCTATTTTCTCATCAACGATTTTCACCCTGCAATACTTTTTTTTTTTCATATCTTCCACAACTTGTGTGTCTATTTTCAATTTCTTGCTGGCCTCACTAAATTGACATTTGCCAGTCTATTGACAGACTGTCGGCCTGTCTTCATGTTGTTGCCCCGTAATTGTTGCTGCTGCTGCTGATGATGATGATGATGTTGATGAAGATGATAATGATGGTGCGTGTTGTTTGTACATGGTCAACATATATAGACATAAATATGCGTAAATAGACGAAGCAACTCATACGTTTCTATATAGAGAGACAGAGAGAGAGAGAGCGAAGCAGAAGAAAGTGCAAATATTGATAGAGTTTTCTGGGTCTACAGTACAGTACAGTACAGTCTCTGGACAGGTGTATTGCAACATTTCCGACTACGCTTGCCACATGCAATACGAATTGATTTGCCGCATAATATGGCATAATGAAGCCCGATCTGGGGCAACTCTCGACAACGACAACGACAACGACAGCGACAACAAATGCAACGCGCTTTTTACTGTAATCATTTTGATTACGCTTCGCTGCACGCTCAAAACTAACCAATTTGTCAACTCAGTCAACATATCGTGGTATATTATAGAGTCGGAAATTAGCACAAGGTTGCAACAGGCCAATCTAGTTAAGAACGCGACGCTACCTTTACCTCTTTAAATAAAAAAAAAAAAACAATCTATGCACACTTATCGCATCAACTTCACATTTACACTCTGAACTTTGGTTGGGATTTAATTTTTTCTCTTTTGTTGTTTTTTACTGGAGATATATGAAAATTTCTGGAGCGTAAAGCGACGAGTTTTCACTTTAAACTGACGTTTTTGAAGCATGTTAAATTTTAATAGCTCGCAAGTTATGTAGAGTCATGGAGAGTTATAGAGAGTACGTATATATGGGTAATATATAGCTTATCTTGCAGTTGGAAAGGTTTTCTTCCATAAGGTACAATTTTTAAGTTATCTATTTCCGTTCAGTTGTGTTTCTCGTTTTTTCTTTCTTTGTTTGGGTTCAGTTTTCTTTCCTTATCTCTCTGGTTTGGTAAAATTATGCAAAATGAGTTTAGTGAACTAAAAATGAGTTTGAGTTATTACTCGACTGAAGACTACCCCGCAAATACCTTATATACTTGGGAATACCCTGTTTTATTAATTATTAATAAAATCTTTGCATCATTATAAATAATCATTATATAATATCTCATTAAATAAAGCTGTGCGACTTATTACAAAAAAAATAACTCCATTAACTTTGATTTTTTGCTGCGCAACTTGAAATCAGGTTGAAAAAGTGCATATAATAATATATTTATAGAATATTCCCCCCAAACAACCTTAGCAAAAAGTGTAACTTGCTATGGAATATTTAAAGAAAAAAAACTCTACATTATTTTAGCAATAAATTCAGGCAAATTGTTATTTCCCTCGCGGTGTTTACACATTTTTTTTGTTTCGAGTTATTTATATATACTTCACTTCATTCCATATAGTATGTATATGGGATATATAGTACACGTATTCATGGGTATGTCTAGGTACTACGAGCTGACGAGTTGTTGACATTTTGTATTTAATATGTTGTTGGGCTGCGTTCTCAAAAAAATTGACAACTGACAATTTCCGTTTGTTGTCCCCGCCTCCCCTACCCCCCGTCTTGCACCCCGCACCCAGAGAGGGCACACGCATTTGCGACCATCCTCAAGCAAACTGATTATTATTATTTTCAATTGGAATTTACTTAGAAAGTGATTCATTTTCTTATGCTGACGCCAAGAAATCCATTACGTGAATATGCCTCGTGTTCTTTTCGTATATATTCATTTTTGGAAAATTGACTAAAAGCGAGCACTCAGATATATATATAGTATATATATGTACCATATAGTATATGGTTGGGTTTGTGTGTGTCTGTATGGTTTTTCAATTAAATGACACTTGTTCTAGTTTGTTTGCCCGTCGACAACATCGGCGGAATCTTTCAATATTTGCACAAATGTTTTCAGAGAGGAAGAGAGAGAGAGAGAGAGAGAGAGAGAACGAGTCTACAAATGTGCTCAGAGTACTATAGAGTACTATATCATCTTGCCCAGGTACCCCAGGTACGCGTCAACTGACTTAGGGCGCAGTTCGACCTTGTCAGATGACGATGATCGCATTCGCTCTCTCTCTCACACTCTCTGTCTGTCTGGCACTCCCTGTAGCTGCAGCCAGGCGTAACGCGAATTAGATCGGAAATCGGTTAAACTATTTCAATGAAACTGTGTTCTCTTTAATGTATCAGCTGATGATACAATACAATTTACCATGTAAACACAATCGACACGTCGCGACGCAAAGTACAGTGGGCACTGACTACGATGGAATACTTTCCACGTACCTCGTGAATCTGTCACTGCACAAGCTGCACTGTACTGCAAGCGAAGCTGAGCTTATCGTAGCTAATTATGTAAATTTACTCGAAATTGTGCACGTATCCGTAAGATACTTTTGCACTTTGACTTGGCGATACGCGTGCGCAGCTCGTGTAAATTGCAGACTGAAAAAGCGCGCGCGTCGCTCGCGAGCTTGCTCTAGTGTATCTATAAGATACAGATACAGATACAGATACAGATACAACAACAGCTTGAGGCAAAACGCGACTGATTGCTGCGCGATTGAGTGACAAACTGCTGGCGTCGCTTTTTTGCCGCCGCCGTCGCTGCTTGTGCGGTTTATTTTACTTGATTTTTATTTTGTTTCTTTAGTTGTTGTTGTTGTTGTTGCTGTTCAGCTGTTTGGCTTTTGTTGTTGCTTTTGTTGTTGCTGTATCGAGGTACGTGTATGTACTTTACCCATTGTGTACTCAGTTCACGATGTGCCAGTCCCAAAGCCCAAAGCCGCATGGCGACGCCGCTTCGTCAACGTCAACGTTAACGTCAGCTGCGACGTCAACGTCAGCAGCGACGCTCGCATACGAAATTATCATTATTATTGTTGGGTTTTAGTTTAGGCATTTTTGTTTTTTTCGTTTGGTTAAATGGCATTTGCGACAACCGGCAAATTGGCTCAGGTAAAGTGCAAGGCGAGCAGTAAGTGAGATACACTCGGAACTCTGGGGAGGCGGGGGGAAGGGGTTTACGACTGTTGAACTACGTATAAGTGGGGGAGATGATATAAGATCTGCGGGCTATAGGAATTGTTTACCTAGTTTCAGTCTGTAGAGTAGTTTGAGCTAGTTTTGCGCATATTTTTTTTTTAGATTTCTCTAAATTATACACAGAATATATATAGCAGAAGTTGATCTTAGTAAGTTCCAAGTTGAAAGATCAGCAGAGGATCAATTTGGGAAAATAAAATGCAACAAGTTCGAGGTTTAGGCTACATAAAATGAGTGTAGGATATTGCAAGATATTTTTAAAGTAGATATGAAATCAATTAAGCTACTAAGCGATCTGGGAAAGTGTTTGTATTGGGATAAACATAAATCAAGTATCTTTTATAGATCTCTTTTAACCTTATAGCAATATTTATTTATAATAAGGAGCTGGCTAAATTTCTTCAACTTATTCCAGAGAGTATTTCATTTTTACTCACACAAAATACTATATAGATACTATATATTCCCCTCTAACAGCTTTCTAAACTCTTCTTTTTTTTGTGCAGTGTATCTAAGCCATAAATTGTGAGTATCATCGCGCGACGCGTGCTAGGCAGCTCTGCTCAGGCACCAACTGATCACGAGTATCTCACAGATACACAGAAAGACACAGATACAGATACAGACACACAGATACACAGATACAAACAAATGCCTCGTCATATGGAGCTACTTTTCGTAGCTTATTTCTGTTAGTTTGGCTCAGTGCATTTGCATCCGCTGATAAATGTCGTGCAAATATATCGTATATATATATATATATATATCGTATACATAAATCGTACTTAGCTTGGCTATCTGAAACTACCTGAGTTCGCATGTTGGCGTCGCCAGCGCCAGCATCTCTCAGTGGGCATTATGTTTATTTTATTTTGTTTATTTCTCTGGGGTTCGTTTTTTCCCTCACTTTTATTTACCCTGCGTCTTTAGTTTCGTGTTTTCTGTTTCGCATTACGTTCGGGGCCCGGCGACAGTTGTTTAATCTATCAGTTAACAGCTTTACTTTTGCCGGTTACCCGCTAAAAGCTTCACTGCCAGAGAGTGGATACAATACGATACAATATGATACCATACGATGCGAGTGGGCTTAGTCAGCTGACCTATTGCCAGGCATATCAGATATACATAGTACGCCCAGTTCCATCCCCGTGCCAATCCTCATGCTTATCTGCGCTTCGAATTTAATTAAAACAAAACCATATGCCGCAATTGAGAACGCCCCCTAATTACAGATGGGAAGATTCATCCGCTAAAGCAGACGCCCAGAGAAAACACTTGAAAACAGCAGGAAGAGAGGGAAAGAGAGAGAGAGAGATACAGATACAAAACCATTTTCGATAATTGAAAATAATAATTAAAATTCTCTGATTGAGGCGCATTTGCAGCTCTGACGTCCGCAATTGGAGTGAAAGAAGCTATAAAAAAAGCCAGGCTAGTAAAACAGCCAGAAGTACAACAATAACAAAGGGTACTACAACAACAACAACAGGCCCTGAATGCATGCAGCCACAAATACAGAATGATTTGCCATTCAATTTATTATTCAATCTCTGTGTCTTACGTTCTTAATATGCAAAACTTGTCGCCTGTCGTTCTCTCTCTCTGTTTTCTATCTCTCTATTTTCTTCTCTCTGCACGCGTTCTTTTCTATACCCTTTCTAGCATTGAATAGGGCTGAAATTGGGTATGCTGTCTGTTTGAACGCACTGATCTCTGCTATTATAGAGGCTAAAGATATCAAATTTCGTATGACGTTTTCTATATATTATACGCATAGCGAGACCTTATAAAATTTATGGTGCCACGCTTACAACCCACAAAAACCATTATTTTCTATTAAATTATAATAATAATATAAAACTAAAACTATAAAACGATTAAACTGTAATAATAATATAAAACTAAAACTATAAAAAGATTAATATATAATAATAATATAATAATCTCTTTAGATTTATAACTGAGGTATATCTGTTATATAATATTGCAGGTAGAGTATTCAACTGTCGTTCACGCTGGACTGTAGATTTATTTACCCGTTAGCCGTATTTGTGCGGCCCATAGAAGTAAAAACTGTCACTCGGCTTTGTTCTCCCTACCCCTTCCCCCGAACCGGGGTCGCATTACCCTCCCTCCATCTTGACTCTCTTTGGAATTTATGAGCGCTCTCAGTTTGGGATTCTAAGTGCGTGATTTCTTCAATTAATTGCCGTCTCTCTCTAGTTCCCATTGCCTAGCAGCACTTGCTGCATTATAAGAACCCCATTTCGAATGGCATTGCACAATTCTACACCCCCCTCCCCCCACAGAAAAATGATGTAGTATATGTTGAGTATGCTTGGGGGCAGCTGGGGCCGTGCTGCATTGTCTAAGACACACTTGACAATACTTCTCGTTGAAGTTCTTGTAGTTCCTATAGTTCTTGTAAATCTTCTTGTAGTTGTTGCACAGCTTTTAGCATAATTCTCAAGCGAATGACAATGCCTCAACTAATAGAATGGTATAGTATAGTATAGAATAGAATAGAATAGAGAGAATGCCTTGGAATTGTCGGTAATTATGGTTAGGAAATGAGTTTCCATTTTGGTTTTTCTTTTTTCTTGTGTAATATGCAAAGATTATTCAAGTTACAGCTGAGGTTGTTGCAGTTGCATGTCAAGTAGGAAGCAAAGAATTGTCTAATTAGCCAAAGTTAAATCTTTTTGACTGCAAGTTGCGAAACCTTTGTGCGAAGTCAAGAAAAAGATTTAGCTTCATTCATCTGGGTGTTGAGGTTATGTATACAGAGTTAAGAACTCTGGCTTAAGAATAATAGTTAATTTTGATATAATTGCTTGGGAAACAGCTAAGTTTTTAGCTCAGCAAATTATATTGTTCTGTTGAAACATTAAATTATTTCAAAATTATTTGAGATTTATTTTAATTTCAGAATTTAATTAGAGAAGACTTTTTTAAATGCAGATAGTTCTATTGTTTGTGCAGTGAGATTTATTTAAAACTAAGATGGATCATAACAAATAATAAAGTTTATTCAAAATTGAATAAAGTACTGCGAAACTTTGTTATAGTAAAATGTAAACTTTTGAAACAATTTTAAAAGCCACAATTAATATGGAAATTTAATGAAATAATAATAATAATTTTTTGCTTTCAATCCATCACGAAATTGGGGCTATTAATGATGATATAAATGCTATTATGAAATTCCTTTTAGATCTTTCGATTGTTCTTCTTAGTTTAACCTCATGATCTATAGACCTACTCAATTCAATAACATTCACTTTCAATTTAGATATGGCATATATGCTTTTAGCGCAAACCTCATTAGAGATCTACGAGGGTCGTTTGATAAGTCCGTGACTTTTTGTATTTGCCGCGCACCTGCTCTAAATACAACACTGCTCCTGTCAGCAGTTATCGATTAACAGCTGACTGTAAAATTTTGAGAAAGCTGCGTTTTTTGGTTTGCGTTTTATAGGCATTGAAAGCAGACGATCTCGTGAATTTTAACGAAAATGGAAAAAAGTGAATTTCGTGTGCTAATTAAGCATTATTTTTTGCGTAAAAAATCCATCACCGAAACCAAGGAAAGACTTGATAAATATTATGGGGACTCTGCACCATCAATTTCAATGGTTAAGAAATGGTTTACTGAGTTCCGTTGTGGTCGTACCAGTACAAGTGATGCCGAACGTTCAGGTCGCCCAAAAGAGGTCGTCATGCCAGAAATCGTCGACAAAATCCATGGAATGATATTGGATGATCGGAGAATGAAAGTGCGTGAGGTAGCTGAGGCTGTAGGCATCTCAACTGAACGGGTACATCACATTTTACATGAATATTTGGACATGAAAAAGCTTTCCGCGCGATGGGTGCCGCGATTGCTCACACACGACCATAAGCGCAACCGTGTGACCATTTCAAAGGAGTGTTTGGCGATGTTCAACCGCAATCCAAACGAATTTTTGCGCCGTTTCGTTACCGTAGACGAAACATGGATCCACCACACCACACCAGAGACCAAAGAACAATCAAGACAGTGGGTTTCTCCGGGTGAACGTGCACCAAAGAAGGCCAAGGTGGGTCTGTCGGCCAACAAGGTCATGGCCACAGTTTTTTGGGATGCACAAGGTATCATTCACATCGATTACCTTGAAAAGGGTAAAACGATCACCGGCGAATATTATTCAGAGCTTTTGGACAGATTCGATATTGATTTGAAGCAGAAACGACCGCATTTGGCGAAAAAAAGTGCTGTTCCATCAGGACAATGCACGGGTGCACACGTGTGTAGTCAGCATGGCAAAATTTCATAAATTGGGCTACGAACTGCTACCCCATCCAGCATATTCTCCAGATTTAGCCCCCTGTGACTATTTTTTGTTTCCAAACATGAAGAAATGGCTCGGCGGTAAGAGATTCGGGTCAAATGAAGAGGTCATCACAGAAACAAACGACTATTTTGAGGGCCTTGAGAAAACCTATTATTTGGAAGGAATAAAAAAATTGGAAAAACGCTGGACTAAATGTATAGAGCTAAAAGGAGATTATGTTGAGAAATAAAACGCTTCTTTGACGAAAAAAATATATTTTATTCAAAAAGTCACGGACTTATCAAACGACCCTCGTAAGAAATAAATCAGAGATCGAAATTCAGATACATTTTATGGGTTTCGCTTGAAATTCGCCTCGTTTTGTAGGAGAAGAATGAGCTGCAATTATGCGCATATTTCAATTACACAAAACGTCGCTCTCGCTGTCTCTCTCTCCCTCTCTCTCTCTCTCTCTCATGACAAACTGCAGCTGCAACAGTTGGCTCTACTTGGGCGCAGAGTACGCATGCAACACGCACTTGCAACACGCAACATGCCGCACTACAAATTTCTCCACTGGGGGCTGCATTCCGCAAATGCTTTTTGGGCATGGCATGGCACGCAAGCGCAGCTAGAATGTTGCAGATACAAGATACGAGATACAAGATACAGATACAGAGACGGCAATGCACTCGCTGAAGAAGAAGAAAACGAGCAAAACAGAAAACAGCTGCTCGCTCGCTGAAAGAAAGCAATGAAATCGAATTGGAAATTGATATGAAAACCGGGTTGATTGAAAGCGGCAAGAACAGGAAGGGGGGGCAGTAAGAGGGGGAGGTAGCCGGTTCACGGTAATTAACGAGCCGAGAAACTGAGACGCCTGCAGAGGAAGCGAGCGTGAGTCAAGCTGCAGTCCCTCTCTCCCTCTCTCTCTCTCTCACTTTGCTCTCCAATTTTGCATTGTCAATAAGCTTAAGCGGAATTATTTGCATATTGTTTTTTGTTTTTTGCATTTTGTATTTTGTTTACTTTCCAGCCAAATTGGCAAACTGAATAACTCTGAGTATGAGTAGCCTGGCTAAATAATGAATTTGCTTAGTTATACAATATTTTATGGCAAATAAAAGTGTCTTTGCCTGGCATTTGCCATAAACTATTGTATAGTATTTTATTATAAATACAAATATATTTTTTTTTAATTTGTAAAGCACTTTTTTCCCCTTCAATCTTCTATTTTTTGGTTCGCTTGACAATTACTCAATAATTGTTAATTAATTGAGGCAACGAGCATCGTTCAATTTACTGTCGATAACTGGCGATTTATTTCGTTAACTTTATCGGTTTTTATTTCAATTAACACACACACACACACATACAAAGCGAGACACTGCCAGTGTTGCTCAATTTGGAAAAGAATTTCATTTGTTTACACTTTTGCAAGCTGGACAAACCGCAACGTGCAAACGGATGACAAAAGCAACGACAACTGCGACGGCGACGGCGATCGTGATCGTGATCGTGCCTTGAATGAGCTTCGATATTCAACTGAAACCGGCGTAGATCGATTGCGAGTACTCTCCGCTGCGACGACGGCGAAATTCTATTGACAAATGCGAGCGACGACGACGACGACGCGACTATCGATCGACGCGACCGGCTGACTGAGTGGGGACTGAAACACACTTGCGACAGCAGCAGCAGCGACAGCAGAAGCAGCGACAGCGACATCGACAGCAGCAGCGCCAATAGCGCTAGCAGCGACGTCAGCGAAGTATCCACTGCCGCTACCTCCTACCCCAATCCCCCGCCCCAACCCGATCGTCAATTGCGCTGCACTTTGAATTTCGTTTGCGTTAGCAATGCTCGTGCTACGCTTACGCCGGCTGTGCTCGCTCTCTCGCTCGTGCGCGCTCTCTCTCGCTCTCTGCTGTGTGCGCTCTCTTTGCACAGCTGTTTTCAACGCTCTCCGCTCTCTTCGACACTTGTGGCTGAATTGTAGGCAATTAGTTACGCTCTTTGGCTGCTTTTAGTTAGCTGCCTTTTGTTTATTTATGTTTGCCGGTTGAATCAGCTTCGCTGTTGTTGTGTGTTTGTTTGCTTTTGACCACAGCATGATTAAGTGCTCTTTGCATTGTGCACTCTCTCTTCCCCTCTTTGACTCTCTGTGTTGAGCCTGCAGTGTGGCTCACTAGGAATGATTTTAAGAGAGAGAAAGTGTGTGTGCTATAAATTAAATGGCGGCAACCATAAAGACCATAATTTAAGCAAAGATTGTACTGGAAGTGGGAATTTTATCCTATTCTGTATCAAAATATTATAGATTTGAAATTTAAAAAAATGTTACACTCTCTTTTGAAATTTTAAGAACCCTATATTGTCCACAAGTGTATAGCTTCATCAAAAATCAACAGATTGTTGTGGGAAATGACATTTTCTACATTATATTATGAATCTGAACATTTAAAACATTTTTGACTACCCCTACTACACCCTTACAGTATTGAAAGAGCTTTTTCTTGCTTTAAAAATGTCTAATATAATATATTTATTAAATTTCTATATTCTGTTGCGTACATAACCTGAATACATTGTTATAGATCTTAAGTTTCTGTGCAGTACTTTCACTCTTATGCAAACGAATTGCATTTTACTTGTTTACATTTTTAGCACATTTATCAGCGCGTTAAGCTCATTTGACGATCGAACGAGATCGTTTAGATATATCGTATGTTGTAGGCTCCATCTTCAATTAGCGTTAGGGTTATAGAAAACTTGTGGCAAGTGCGGGCAGAGTAGCGTATCTAAATGGACGATCACGGCGAGAGATCACGCTAAACGAGCAACAAATGTGCGAAAATCAATTGAGGCGCGGCGGGAGGGGGAGGGGAGAATGAGGGATGACAACATAGAAAAGCGCTTTGTTTGCCCACAGTGCACAGTGGGCGACCCGCATGCAGCTGTAATTGAATTGAAAAGTGTGTTAATGTGTGCGGCATGCAAAAGTATCTGCCAGATACTTTTGCATTTGACTCAAGCGCAGATCTAAAGATACCGCAGCAAGACATGTTGTTCTTGTTGTTGTTGTTGTTGCAACATCATCATGCAACATGGCATCAGTTGAGCTGCTGCTGTCATCGTGCTGACAATTTGCGAATTAATAAACTCATTAATTACTCAAAGAATCAACTGAGTGAAATAAATGTGCGTAAATTTGCACGCTCCTCTGGCTGCCTTGGCAAATAATTAATTTGCCATGATAGCGAGAGGGAGATGGGGAGTGTGCGAGCGAGATGGCTGCTGTTGCAGCGTGCAAAAATTCAAAGCAGCCAAACGAGAGAAGCAGCCCGAAAGGGCAGCCAAAAGGCGAACGACGATGAAGAAACCGGCTAAAAGTGTTTAGAATTTCTGGCATTTTGTCAAGTGTCGCCAAAACATTTTACCAAACACGCACAAGGGAGGAGTCAAGCGGGGCAGGGGGGGGAGGGTGGCGGAGTCGACACAGAGGGCCAACTACACATTGAGGCAACGCGTTGCACTTGTTGCATCGTTGCTTGTGCCTCGTGTGGCATTTGGAATTGTGCGGCATTTGCTTTTGGCCAAAATACACAAAATATATTGGGGGTACGTTGTAAATGTATTAGATCTCTCTGAGGAGAGAGAGGGCAGAAATGGCTGGATGCTGGCTAAGTGCGCAACATAAATTTACTTTCCATTAAAATATTTAGTTAAGATAATTTTGCAAAGGTTTACAGATACGTGACCTCTTTAAATGAATTTTTAAAAAAATATATCATATTTTAGAAACAATATATATAATATATATTGAATATATGTATTTATTGCTGTATCCTTTTCCTTTAAGTTTCTCTGAAATTTCTCTCTAATTTCCTCTAGCTCACCCGTTTATTTTACCCTACACACCATATATACCACAAATGGCGCCTGTTCGCCTTCTGCCTCGAGATAATTAATTTCTTGGCAGCTCTACGCGCATACATACTCATATATCCTTAATAGACAATGATTTCTGAGTGCATTCTGCATTATGATGCGTAACTTAATTGCACATTCATCACTTAACGATGATATTTATAAACACATTTATGTTATTTTTATTATAATTATGTCTTTTTGGCCAAATGAGCGCGAACAACGGCATCGAAATGGACGAGGCGAAAAGCGATTTAACAATTTCAATTTGCAAGGCACGACTGAGTGACAATTTCTATATGTTTTTTTCAATTTACTGTAAAATATCTATGTTAGATAGTTTGATACCCTGTGAAAAGAGGCTAGTAAGGGTCATGCCAAGCAAACTGTGAGTATCTATTCATTTTAGCCTAAAAAATCACTCATATAGCTATGTACAGGGTATCTCGCCGTGCTGCACTCTGGGCATTCTGTAATTTTGCTTGTTAATATTGTGATTTATTTTTGTCACGCTTCTATTTTGGTTCACAAAATAAAAACAATTTATTTCGCGTGCGCTGTTGAATAGTTTTGGGTTCTACAAGAAGAGGTAGAGATATCGAAAGATAAATGTAAAGAAGAGCATATATTATATAGCGGGAGAGCCGACAGATATCTTCTTTAATATAAAATAATGAGAAATGCCTTAAACATAATTTATTAAGTAGCGGAACTTTAGAAATAATTAAATAAAAAATAGAATATCTGTTGTTTAAAATATTTAAAGTTAGAAAATAAAAATGCGAAAAGAATAAAGAGAAATATCAGCGGTATAACCACAATTCCCTAGAGCCGTAGAAACTCGACAAATACATGCGGCGGAAACGGAAGCGTATTTGCCATGGTAAAAATGGCCACAAAAGCGGAGGTGTTGGTTAGGTTGGGCAGCTTCGTCGCCATCGTGTCTGCTTTTGGCCATGGCCGAAACGGTAAAAGGCTTAGCAACGATTTTCATTTTGGAATTCCGTGCGCAGTTAGCGCAGAACGCAATAGCTTGTTGGCCTTTCGTTGGTTGACCAGGGTTGCCACCTATTCGCGTTTGCCAGAGTTCGGTTTACAGTTGTGTTTTCTTTGGCTTTGGCATGCGAGTTTGTTTGCCATTTTAGTTACTGTTGACAGCGGAGGAGGGATGTGGGGCAGGGGATGAGTAGGGCTACAATTTATTGCAGTTTTATAGCAGCAGCAGGAGGAGGAGAGAGAGAGAGAGACGAGTCTCGCTCACACAGCTGTGCAGCTTATTGAAATTGTATTCGTAGCCAGACAGAGACAACTCTAATCGATTTAGCAGGCCTCCACAAATCCAACTAATGCCGATGAGTCCACCCCTTTCCACAGTGCCAGGTGGGGAGCATTATTCATTCATGTCTTCGATACAAGTTGTGATTAAGCCCACAAGGCACAATGGAAAAAAATAAGAGAGCGAATAGGAAAAACTTGTCAGGGATATACTCTGCCTGCGAAACGAATCCAGCAGATGGGGTTACATGGGTGTTTAGGATATAAAACGTGTGTGGGCATCTAAAAGATACCTTTGTATCTTAAATATACTTTTTAGTCTGAAAGATACATTTGTATCCTAAAGATACTTTTGTATCTGATAGATACTTTTGTACCTGAAATATGCTTTTCTGTCCATATACATTTTTATCTTAAAGATACTCATGAATTTTAAAGATACTTATGTATCTATTAAAAACTTGTCTTAAAGATACCTTTGTATTTTAAAGACACGTTTGCATCTTAAAGATACATTTGTATCTTAAAAATACTTTTAATTGCAAAGATACTATTGAATCTGATATATACTTTTGTATAATAATATAGATATATTTGTATCTTAAAGATACTTTTGTATCTGATAGATACTTTTTTGTCTAAAATATATACCCCAATATAATATACCTTTCAATCTTAAAGATACTTTTGTATCTCTTGGATATTTTTGCAGCTGAAAGATACTCTTACATATATCTATCTTATCATTTACAAGATACATCATATAAAATCTCTATCTCACTTCCCACATAAAATACAGCATATACCCTCTTTTAAATCTACCCATTGCCTGCAGGGTATCTTAGACTTGAAGCTAGAAAAAGTCTTAGCAATCAGCCAGACAAAAGTGGGGAAAAAAACGAATACAGAATGGAAAACAGAGAAAAGATACACATTTTTTTTGCAACTTACCATTTCGGTTTTCACTATCGGCAGGCTTCATTTGTATGGGGTGATGCATCTGCAAGGGAGAGAGAAAGAAGCAAATAGAGTGTGAGTAGGACAGTGTGTGTGTGTGTGTGTGTGTTCGGGTGTGTGTGTGTGTGTTGGGGGACAGCAAAGAGCAGGCATGGACATGTCCAGTTCGTTTTTAATAGTTGCCAGGCAGCTGCTGAATTGCAATTCAGGCACAAATTCAGACGGGGCTAGACATGGCAGAAAGGCATCGTCTGCTCCAGCTCCTTCTCCTGCTCCTTGCAACGTCACTAGCTTCTCTGCCGGGTCTGTGCTGGGTACCTTTCGTGCTCTCGACCGACACTGGAGATTTCATTACTTTGATTTCGATGCAATGCAACAAGTTCGAGTACAAAGGGCAAAGGGCAGCAAATGTGCATGGAACTAATGGAATGAATAAGGAATAGAGGGAGAGAGCGAGAGAGAGTGTGTGGAGGCGGTACCTCATCGAAAAGGGTTGTAGAATCAAGCGGACATTTCATTAACGTGGCCATTAGCACTTGCAATTGAATGCGCCGCTGCTTCAGTTTGCTGCTGCTTTTAACAATTTTAATTTATTTCACATTCATCGAGTCAACTGATAAGGCTGGCCTGTCCTTCCCTCTCCTCTCCCCTGCTATCCCAGCCTGTTTCGTTCTGGCAGGCAACGCTGCCATTACTTAGATTTCAATTAACTTTTCATTCAGTTGAGAGTCGGAGAGAAACTGATAATAATAATGCTTACAAAGATATTAGAAATGCAGACAGAGAGAAAAGATACTCTAAAAAAAGCACAGGCTGCACAAATGAATGACTGACTGAATGCTGGAGTGAGTTACTGAGTGAGTGATGTGCTGAAATTGAAATGAAATGTTCGGGCAGCTGCCCCACAAGGACCTTCTCGACCTTTCCGGCCTACAAGGCGTATGGTCAAATTACGAGAAAATGTCACTGCCTCAGACTGTCTCTCTCTCGCTCTCTCTTTCTCTCTCTTGTAGGGGGCGCACCCACTCACACACTCATTGTTGCGTCATTTTGCTGCTCTATTATTCAAAATTGACAGTTGAATGAGTTAAGTGGCCTGTCCAACAAGGCTGTAGCTGCTCCCTTTCTGCCTGTCTGTCTGTCTGTTTGTCTGCCTGTCTGTCTGCCTGTCTGTCTGTCCCCCTCTGTGTCTGCACTTACGAAAGGAAACATGCTGCTCGTGTATTCGCTTTATTGTTACCCTTTTCACTCAATTGGCATTTGTTCTAAAAATATATTTATCCTGCAAATTGTTCGGATTTTGCCTTTTCTTTTTTCATTTTCCACATGTAATTGCCATGGCAATTGTCAATTAGCTGCGAAAATATTGTTGCCCATTCTTAGAGTGGGTAAGCTTATATAAATTTTGATCAGAACTGATTAAAACACTTAGAGAAACGCAGAAGTTAAACAAATTACTAAAAATATGTTATAATATTTAATTTTCTAAATTATATTTATATTCCTCTAAATATATTGATTCCCTTAACAAAATCTCAAAATTTCGAAAATTTTTAACTCTCTATATTACTATATATTTTAATATAAGATCACTAAGGACATCGAAACATAAACAAAATGCTATTCCCCGTAAAAATCGGTGGATTTTTAACTAAGTTACGATGGGTGAAAAATGTGGTTGGAGGACCTGACGAGGGTCTCACATGTGTCATTGTTGGTAGACTTGGGCATGATTTTTGGGCAAAAATTAAGTATCGTCAAAATCACTTTTAAACACTTGTTTAGTACTAATTTTGACCTCCGCAATCGATTAAAAATGAAAGCGGAGGGTTTAAAATTTTTGGAAAAAAAAATTTGTGATAATTGATGATGGCAAAACTTGAAAATTTTGAACTCTCTAAATTTCTATGTTTTATTGAAATATCACTGAGGGAATCAAGACAAAAAACATATGTTGACTTTGGAAATTGGGCGTAGGGTATTTTACTGTCGGGAGTGCTCGACTGTAGCCTTATCGACCAATTTTTCCAATTTAGAATTTTCTAATAGCATTATGTAGTCAATAATTATGTATATTCCATTTGAATTTCTATTTCAACTAGCACAGACCGCTACCCATCTCTTTCTTGCGCGCACGCTTATTTCGATTCGAAAACAAAAACCATTGCATACTTTGGGGCGGCGCATTAAATTGTCACAGTGCAGTCACATCGTGAGTGCGTCACAACTGCGACTTTTCACACGTGCCGCATGGCATAAAAAATGAAACGAAAGGTAAGGTTATATAAACACACACACATGGACTATACTATATATATATCTATATGGAGTGTGCTGCTGACCAAAAAGCTGTCAGGCCACTTAACTCACACACACACACACAGGGACACACACAGGCTGTAGGAGGGGAGCAGTTGTCCTGTCTTTATATACAGGGAAATGGTCACTTCAAAACAAAATATTTATTGTAGCCGTTGACAAGTTGGCCCACACACACATGCTGGGTGTGTATGCAGGTGTGTGTGTGTGAGTGTGTGAGAAAATGCCGACGTTTTAACGTCTGTTTACCTATCGATTATTTCAGGTAAATTAAGTAGCTCTTGCACAGACATCGACGTGGATGTGAGGACGAGGAGGAGGAGCAGGAGGAGCAGGAGAAGCAGGAACGACGTTGAGCTTGGTGGTTGTTCAGGCAGCCTGCCAAATGCATTAAAGGATCAGACATGCCCACACACTCACACGCACACACACTCACTCACATAGCTGGGCACTTACTTATACAAACAAAGCCCGTTTACGTGTGAGTGTGTGTGTGTGTGGAGCAGGCCATTGGTCATTATTTTGACAATTACACACGTGGCGTCATTTGCCTGTTGCCACTCCCCCCGCCTCCCCCTTCCATCCAGCCAGCAATGTGCTCTATGGATTTTCCATTAACAATTTGAATATGTAAATGAAGCAGCAGCTAGCAAGGGGGGGTGCAGTGGCTAGCTATAAGTGCGAGGAGTAGGGGGGAGAGCATAGCTAGAAATATAGTACCTCTCTCTCTCTCTCTCGCACTGAGTTTGCCTGTGCGTGAACGCTTCATTTAATACGTTAACAATGAGATTGTCCTCAATAATTGAATCCACTAATTGACTGATGATTACATTTGTGTTGGCCATACACCAACAAAGCCACGCCCCCCTCCCAGCACCCCCTCCCATATAGCTTGTATATTAGGCTACTATATATAGTGCTAGTTGAGATGGTAGGGGGGGAGAGGGGAGGGGAAACTATGTCAGTGGATCGATCGCGGTCAGTGGATAGGCGCGCAAGCGGTTGACTTTCTCAAGCTGCATTATTGAAAAGCAAAAGTTGAAAATGTACGAGGTGAACTACACTAAACAGGCAAATACACACACACACACACACACAGGCACACACATACACAGACAGAGACACAGTACAGAGAGAGAAAGAGAAAGAGGTAAGAAATGCGAACGAGCAACTCAAAGCGCTACATAATGCTAGAGACACGTATAACAAACACACACACACACACGCAAGTAGGAATACTAGCATTTGGCATATAAAAATAGGGGTATAAATAGTGGTTTTACTAATCGTACTTACCCCATCCAGAGTTTTGATATTATGCAGCGCATCCTGCGCCCGCAATGCCGCCTTGCGCGTATAGTAGGTGACAAAACAGCACCCTGTAAACGAAACAGAACGAAACAATCGATAGAAATCGATACAAGTATAGATAAATACCATATACAATGTATGGCATAACAATCGACAATCGATAGACAGATGCACAAACGTATGATACAAGGACGTCATCGTGTACGGAACAGACTTAAACAATAATATCTTTTATTCTTAAAGTACTATCCATGCGTGTGGGGACAATCCGTACTACTTAGTTAGTTAGCCATGTTATCATGCATAGAGCAGGCTGACTTAGACTATACATGGAGACAAGAGACAGACAAGAGCGCATCATGCAAGCCATGCGTAGATAATGATGTGGGGGCGATGTTACTTTATAAAGATATAGGGGTAATTACATATGTAGCAGCAGTTGGAGAGAGTTTGATAGAATACAGTATATTGTCCATATACTTGAGGCAATACCAAGTTTACAGCAAAAGTATTTTGAATAACTTAATGAAATTCCAGCTACGACTTTAGAATATGCTATAGAGTGTACAGAAAGAGTTTCATAACTCTATGCTGGCTATATTAGATGATATATTAAATTTAGCTCACTAGCCTCGGTAAACTTGCCACACTTTATGGCTCAACTTTATTGAGCTTATAGTAAATAAATAGGCCACTCTCACACTCAACCCACTCTGGCTAAGACCCACTCTAACCGTCTTACTTGCTACCAAAAAGGCGTGGCTAATACCCACTCAACCCTCCCCCCGTGGAAGCAGCAGTGCCTGCCCAGCTTAGCAGCCTTATCTGCACACATGTAAACACACACACACACACACACACAGCGAGAGACTGGGACTATATATAGAGGGTGCTATAGCCGATCATTGGCAGGCAGCAGCACGCAGGGCCATAAATATGCATAATACAATTTCCAAGCTTTCATAAAAGTTTGCAAGCAAATGCGCATATTATTCTAATACAGCATCGAATTAACTCACTCCCTGTACGTATGTGTGTGTGTGTGTGTGTGGCAATTATGGCCAATTACCTGGGCTAAGTTGTGTGAGGAAAAAAGAGAGAAACACCTGAGCCAAAGGGCCTCCTGCTCTCTCTCTCTAATAATGTTGATGTGTTTGCCATAATCATCTCACTTGCTGTTCCCAAGGCGGGCAGGGAGTATCCCAAAATTGATGGGAATTGTAAAAATTCATTGGGCCACCCCTTGCCCCATCCGAACCAGGATTAATCACGCATTTGTATGCAATCTCAGAGCCCAAACTCACCTCGACTAATCGATGTGACCTTATCGCGCAGCACATTCAACGTGTGAACTCTGCCGAATTGCTCGAAGAGGCGTCGCAACTTGTGTTCATCCCATGTCTTGGGTATCTGACCCACAAACATTTTAATATTATCCGCATCGGGTTGATCCTTGGCCAATTCCACAGCCGTATCCAAAGTGTCCATGGAAACATCCAGTTCGGTTTTGATCAGGGGCACCAGAGCGAGTTGCTCCTCGGGGACAGGGACGAGGCTGTTGCTGGTTTCGCTGCAAAATGAAATAAAGTCATTATAAATCAGGCACACACAGATACTACTATATATACTACAGATACAGAGGGAGCTACAGATACGTACGATAACTCGCACAAGTCGTTTGGCAAACTTTTTCGGCAATTCTATTGAACTTTTATGGCCAACATATTGTTCTGTCTCTCTCTCTCTGTAACTTCATTTGCTAATGACAATAAAAAACAACAAGAACAACAATATCGATGTGTGGGAGAGGGAGAAAGAGGGGGAGAAAGAGGGGGAGTAACAAGTTGCGCACTGCATAAAATACAAATACTAATTGTTATTAGCAAACTAATCTAATCTAAAAAGTTGTAAACGTTTTTACTTTGTTCTGTGGCTGCGCAGGACAACGAAGGGGGGGGGTAGGAGGAGTAGAAATAGGAGTAAAGAGGAGGAGGGGGAGGGGCTGTAGTGGTCAGCAAAGTAGCTGGCAAATGCATTGAATGGTCCATTTTGGGGTCACTCTTGGATACTTCACTTGGGTTTTGTGTAATGCCAAAAAGTTTGTGTTGGGAGAGAGACAGAGAGGGAGAGTTTTCCCTTCTCCTTCTATTTGGGGTTTATTGGGTGTTGTTGATGGCATACGAAATTGACTTTTGGTTGATGTCAAATTGCCAACAACAACAAGTGAAACACAAGCTGAAACAACAACTTGAAAATGGCCAGAACAAAACTCAACTTGATTTTCAATAAGTTCAACTTGTCAAGCAGTTTGGGGCAATAAATTTTGCAATCTAATTGGTTCCGGTTTATGCTGTGTGTGGTCTAAAGGGAGTGAGGGGGGGGGAAAGCAGGGAGAAGCAGAGAAAAGCGAATCCTTAATTAGGCACTCTCCAAAAGTTAATGAAATATATTGAAAAATGGCTTAGAAATGCTAAAATTAGCAGGGTAGCTGTCTAGCACATAAGAAATATATAGAGGATAATTGTTTCAAGTTTACAGGGTATCTGCGTGGCACATCTGCACGCCGGCGGCAGTCGCGCTTACGAATTTAAATTATGCCATAACGGAAATTACCTTGTCTTTTTTGATGATATCTAAGGGTGATATTTCTCGCAGAAGGGGGACGGCAGAGGAGAGAGAAGATAGATGAAGACACACAGATAGACAGTCAGCTATTCCGTTGGCCATTTAGGGCAACTGCTGGGGAATTTAAATGACGCGCTCGCCGAGGCCTTCCCCGGGGGCAGTGTCATCCGTAACGAACTTAATCTATTAGAGAGAGAGAGAGAGAGAGAGATGGTGCAGGCTGGAGTTGAGCCTGCTTCTAGCTAGTGTCAGAGCTTGATAAATATTGCCCACAAGTCAAATGCAAAGTAGGGCAGGGGCAGGAGAGATCTATCTCTCTCTCTCCCTTTCTCTCTATTCGCCTGGCAGACATAAATCAACATCCGCGCGATTCGCACGCAATTTTTGTTGCCTACTTTTTGGCGCCGGCTTTAAGTAAAAATTCTAAGCAAAGCGAGAGGATGGAAAGGTGCGACAGGTGTCGCCATCCGCCCCGCAGGCAATTATTTCGCTTTTGAAAGTCACACAGCCGTCTGGGGGAATCCATCAGGGAGCCACGCGAGGATGCCTTCGAGGCAGGCAGGCAGGCAGGCAGCACGGCAGCTACTTGCGACACCGGCAACAGTTGCTCAGGTGCTGCGCGCCTCGTCTCGGTGGCTTTCTCGGCATTACTAATTCAGTTTCATTTAAATGCGCTCGAGCTTAATGAGAAAATTGCCTGCGGTGGTCGCCCAGTGGGATTTGCTACAGCTTCAGTTTCACTAGCAGCCACGCCTCCCCTCCCTTTCACCTGGCACACTCCTCCTGCACTGGAGGCAGGTGTTGGATTGTTGGCAACCGATTTGGCGGGCTGTGCTAAAGTGTTTGTGCTGCTGCTGCTGCTGGCACGGATGATATTCATGTTGATGCCGAAGCCATCACACACACACACACATACAGGGGGAGTCGGGTGGCTGGCCACGCCCATGACTGGCTGGCTGTGCCGACAAAGCCGTGACGTGGCATTTAATTTATGATGGCAGTTTGTTATGTCGCGCCTGTCACAACAAAAACAAACACAGTCCGGCGTAGATAGAGGACGCCAATGACAGAGCCGGAGCTGGCCAAGCCGGAGCTGGCCAAGAAGCAGGGAAGGAGGAGGAGGCGTCATAAAAATGACCCAACATAAATTTAATATTCTTGCTTTATTATTTAATGGCAGCGCAAGAGCGAAACAAAGAGCGCTATTAAGATAGGCAAGAGAGAGAGAGAGAGAGAGAGAGAGAGAGGCAAGTTGAGATTGGCTACGCCACGGATCGCAGCCTTATCGACCACATCAACATCAACATCAACAGGATAATAATGCTCCATTATAATTGCCCGCGATTGTCAATGATCATTAGCGTTATATGCTTGATGACTTGATGGTTGAACCCTCCTGCACTCCCCCACTCCACTCTCCCCCTTCCCGCACCAATTAATAACCTTAATGCAATGCCAATTATCGTTAGTCAGCTCGTTCACTCCGCACATTCTCACTTACATTAATTGCAGAGAGTATCTCCACACCGAAAAAAGAAGGCAGAAAAATTGTCAATCTACTTGTGTTTCCCCCTCCCTCTCTTTCTTTCCCTTCGTCTCTGCCACTTCCACATTTTTATTTTTATTAATTTCCGGCCAAAGGAACTTGTCGACGGGGCAAGCAATTTTGAAATTTGATAGCCAACATCGCGCAGCTCGTTTATTTAAAAAAGGAAATTGATATTTATATCGTAGCAATATGCAAATTGATCGAGAAAATTAGCCACGTTTGCCAGTTGAAACAATTGTGAGGAAATTAAGAGAGAAATCCCGCAGCGAGAGTTATTTATTTTGAATTTCCTTAAATTCCCATAAAAATTCCCCGCAAATTTCCCACACGCCACATGCAAAACGTTTGTAAATTTTCATAGCATACTTTTGCGCGCGCTCACTAAAGTTGCCGGAAACGAGCTAATTGTGCGAATTAGACGCACTCAGTGTGTTTCGCTGCCAATGGGCGAAAAACACAACAAATCATTTCAATGCAATTTGCAGTCATTAGCCGATTTGCTGATAAAGACAATAAAAAAGGGAATAACAACAAAAAAACACACGTTACAACGCGTAGCAAGGGGCTGCATGGGGGGAGGAGGGCTGCCTAGAGGGGGGATTGATCACACTCACCAGTTGGGGGCGCCGGCGGCATTCTGGTCGGCTAATGAAGTTCTGGAATTAATGTTGGAATTTAGCAGCGTCGACGTTGCAGCTGCTGTGGTTGCTGTTGTAATTGCTGCTGTTGTTGCTGCTGCTGCAGCAGCCTCTGCTGTGGCTGCTGCTGCTGCTGCTGTTGTTGCTGGCACAATGGCGGGGGTGGTGGCTGCTGCTGCTGCTGTTGCATTGGAATTTATTTGGTTCTCTAAAAGTGTTCCAAAAAATGTTGTCGACATGCCGGCAGTTTGGGCTGTTGCTGGCGTGGCTGCTGCTGCTGCTGCTACTGTTGCTGCTGGCTGTGTTGCTGCTGTTGCTGCTATGGCGGGTATGCTGTTGCTGGGCCGCAAATATGGATGAAAACTTTTAGCAGCACCTGTAAATGTTGTTGTCGTTGCAATGGCGCCTGTCGCTGGCGTTAGATTTTCTAAATACTGTGTAGGTTGTTGCTGTTGCTGTTGTAGCTGTATCTGCTGCTGCAGCTGCTGTTGCAGTTGTTGTTGCTGCAATTGCTGTTGTAGGTTGTTATTGTTATTGCTATTTAAATTGTTAGTGTTGCCGGCGCCGTTATAGAGACTGCTGTTGCTGTTGCTGCTGCTGCTGTTGCTGCTGCCATTGGCCATACCATTAGCGACATGGGCAACAGGTGACGTTGTTAGCATTGTTGTTGTTGTTGCTGCTGCTTCAGTTGCTGCCGCTGTTGCTGTATCTATTAGTGTTGCTGCTGCCGTCGCAACTGCTGCTGCTGCTGTTGTAGTTCTTGTTGCTGTTGCTGGAATGTCGCTTAGTTTATCCGTGCGCAGTTCCAAAGATTGCAACATCATTTGTTTTATTTCCCCTTTTATTATTATCGCTCTCTCTCTCTTTCCTTCTCTCTCTCTCTGAAGTTGTTGTTGTTGCTGCTGCGTCGCTAATTACTTTTAGTGCTGCTGCTGTTGCTGTTGCTGCCGCATTTGGCGACGGTTGCTTTTTAATTTGCCGTCGGTTTTACTTTTATTAAAATTGTATATTATCTGCCTCTCCTTCTCCTGCACTGTCTCTGTCGCACTCACTCTCTCTCGGCTTTAATTGCCGCGTCGTAGCTCGTTTGCTTATCACAGCTTTATCTGCAGTTTTATGCTATTTCGTGCAACACTTTGCAACACTTTGCACTTACACTGAACGACGCTTGTTTGGCATCAGTTGCAACTGTAATTAAAAGGAAGCAAACGGAAGAGACAAGAGTCGGTTAATTAAATAGTGCTTACAGAGAGTATGAAAGAAATAGTTAAGGATATACGATTCGCAATTAGATAATTTAGAACACATTAAAAATAATAAGAAAATAATAATAGGAAGCTTAAACAAGCATTAACTAGTTAGTAACTTTAAAATGGCCAAATATTTAATTTCTATTAAATTTTGCTGCCTTTGTCATACTATTTAATATATCATTTTATTTTACAAATATCAATTTCAATAGTTTTTCTAGTTCACCCACTTATGGCAAACTAATTAACACTTGAGCATGAAAATAACAATCAAATTTTTGCATAGAATATATTAGCACTTTCAGCCATCGCATATTTTATTAAATATTAATTAAATTTTCCAAGTACTTAATTAAATAATTAAATCGGCAACTCTGCCAACTCTCAACACATAATGCCATCAAAATGTGGTTGATTTTTGAGTGGGCAAACAGCAAACAAAAAAAAAAAAAAAACCACAACCAAAATGGCTGCCAGATTGAGTAGTTGCTCTGCCACTCTGGCAACCCTGTTCCCTCCTCCTGCCCCCCCTCTGCACTCTGCAGCAGCACGTTGCACTGGCTGCATAGCTAAGCGCATTTTGAATGAACGCATATTGACAGACTGACCGCAGTTGCTTGGCCACTTGACTGTCTGCATTCAAGTGCTTGGCTTTGATAAAGCGCTAACACTCACACACACACACACACATACACACACACTCCTACACTTGCACACTCACTTGCCTAGTCTCGTGTAGTGCCATGTAAACTCATCATGTTTGTAGCTGCCGCTAAACAGATAAGCATTTGAGTGCTCACACACACACACACACACAAACTCACACACACATATGTGAATGGTATAAGAGCTGCAAACTCAGGCTGGCTGGCTGGCTGACTGGCTCTATAATGTTGAAGGCCCCAGCTAATTAGTTAAATTGAAATCAAATTATTTGTTGTCGCACTTGACTGACCACAGGCATGGGCGGGCGCCTTAATTAACGCGCTTCAGTCACACACACTCACACACACACACTTGCACTAGCCTCTCACACACACATACACACACTTACACTTGGCAGCAAGATTACCCTTATTATGCTATGTTGTGCGGCCCTCAAGTTGTCTCGCACGGCTCACATGGCGTATGCGCAACCTGCCTGCTTTAAGCCAACTGCAGCATTTAATGCTTGAAATTTTTCAGGGTTTTTCTATTAGTTTTTAATAACACGCAATGCTCGCATATTTTCGCGCTTTTCTATTTTCGCTTTTCTTTATCTTTTCCTTATTTTCTATTTTTTTTTGGAATTTTTGGCGTGCGCTTCACTTGGGCAGACACGGGCAACTGGCGACGTGTCGTGAAACGCTTGTTGCACCCCACCAACAGCAGATGTTGTTGCTGTTGTTGTCGATGCTGCTGTTGTTGTTGTTGTTGGCCTGCCAGCTTCGGTTTGCCAGCGGCATTGCTCCTGCCACGTTGCCACACGCTTATCCAGTGGCATCAAACGATGTCGACGACGACGACAACATCGACGCCATAGACGTCGCATATTGTAAACACACACAAACACCCACACACACACACATATATATACATAGATATATATAGAATGTATAGAGTAACTTGGGAGTATATCCACTGCAGCATGTGCCCTGACAAATTCTTTAAAGATATTGTGTAGAAAATTGTTTTCATGTTCCTTTCCAGTTTTCAAATTCTTAGAAGTCTCTAAGGTTTTTTTTGGGGTCTGTTAATCTTATCTCAGGCAATTAAGCAATATTATTTGTAAATGTAGCAGACGTGTAGCATGAGTTTATTTATTAAGATTATCAGGGAGAAAGAATTAATTAGAGCACACGTGTTTGTTGTCGAGACAGAGAAACAGAAGCATGTTTGAAGTAGCAAATTTATTTTAAATGTTTAATATTATATAATCAATAATAAACAAGAAGTGAAGAGTAATTTTACAAATTTATAAATTAAGTAGCTTCTGGCTTAAAATTATAAAATATTTTTGCATAATTTTATAGACTAAAAGCGCTTCAACTGAAGAAGATTCTTGCTTCTCTTAGTTTATCACTTTGAATATATATTTAAAATATTTAAATATTAATAAAATTGTTAATTATGCAATTTCTTTCTTGTTTTTAATATTTCAAAATTTCCTGCTATTTATAAATTTTGGAAAGTGTATACAGACTTCGCTATGCGCATTTATTTTGGCATTTTCCTGCTGCTTTTGTTTTTGCTGCTGCATTATGAGCAGTTAACGTGGCCAACGTGTTGTTGTTGTTGTTGCTTCTGCTTGGGTCTGCTCCTGCAGCTTTAACAGGCTGCCCGCCCACACAACACAGCCAGACGCCCAGCAGCGGCGACGCTGTGTGTCATCCTAGCCGGGGCTGCTGCTGCTGGTGCTGGGGCTGCTACTGTCACCTTGTAATTTTATTTATCTATTGATTATTGAGTATCTCTTTTCTATTTATTTGCCTTTGTTTGCACACGCAGCGTGCTGACAGGCAAACGCCCACCCTTGGCTATCCCTCCGCCCCCCCCCTCTACACCCCTCTCTAGCCCACTACACCGCCCGCCTCCCGCTTAGTCTGACGTTTTTATTAAAGCAGATAGAAAGATACCACGAGACGAGAGGCAGCGCCATACGGTATGTGTGTGCGTTTTAGTGGGTGTGTGTGTGTGCGTGTGTGAAAATATTTTGTGCCTCTGGCTGTTTTTTAATTAACTTTAGTGACAATATTTTGCACAGTTGCCTTTGTGGTCCGCCTGGCTTTGCCCTTGCCAGAGTGAGAGAGAGAGAGAGAGATAATCAAACTGTCGCTGTGTGTGTGTGTGCTCTCTGTGTGTATGCAAATAGGGGCAGCTGAGGCCAGTCTTGTGTCTAGTGACAACGCAGGCTCTGACCCAAATTCCTGTGCCCCCTCTCTCCCTCTCCCTCTTTCTCTATCTCTCTCTCTCTCTCTCTGTGTGACAGTGACAATGCCGTTGACATCTCACAACTTGCACTTCGAATAAGAATCACATGTCACCACTGTGCTGTGCACCATGGGGTGCATTGCACCCAATAAGGGCTACACTACTGTCACACACACACACTCACGCACACACACTCTCACTGTTGTGACTCTGGCTGCGCTCTCATTCACTTGTTGAGCGTGCTGCCTTATCTTATCGTGGGGCTGTCTCTGCACATACGTTTGCATAGTTTGCTTTATTGAGCTTGTTTTCGCTCTGCTCCGACCCATTCTGGTTGGTTCTTTTTTTTTTTTGGGTAACTACGTATGCACACGCAGACATACACACACACGTAGATACATATAAAATACACACACACATATCTCTTCTCTACCTGCAGCAAATGCGTTGCTAATCGAGTCGCATTATCTTTGCACAGATTCAGTGCGGGCTTGTATTAATAACAAATGAGCGCATATTTAGTGTGTATAACAGTTCGTATAACACTCTGTATAACACTCTGTACACTCAGTATAACAGTATTTTTTTGTTGTGTATAGCAATTAAATGCACACTTGCAACTCCAAAGTGTATGATTTCACTTTAAGTGTGTATAACACTGCGTATAACAGTTTTGCAGCATATAACAGTTTTCATTAAACCTGCAATTGCATAGCAAATGCGTAGAATGCGCTACTTACTTTCAATTCACCGATTTCTTGGCACAACACAAATGTATCTGATGGATACGAATGTATCTCAAGCACATGGTCAAGTAAATACTTTTGTCTTTCAAGTCACAATATGTTCATTTGCACACGCGATTTGCCACCATATCACATAGATACACACACATTACACTGATATGAGCACAGTTACAGTTGCAGATACAGATACACTTGCAGATACGGATACAGATACAATTAGACTTGAAATCGCATGGAGGATTTCATCAAACGTCGCAATCGTTTTGGAAAAGTGGAGAAACAACCGCACGACAAGCCCAGCGAAAGGCAACTAACAGAGCCAAAAATGTCAACCGTTAATTTCATAATTTCTCACACACACACACACACGCATGCACACACACTAGTTGTGTGTTATCTAGTCACTGATAAGGCGTCGCTTATCGCATAATTGCTCGCTGATTGTTGTCAGCGTCAGGTAGAGAGAGCGCGATAGCGACGACTCGCCGTGTGTCTATCTTGGGCAAACATTAGCTGGCTCTCTCACCTCTTCCCCCTCTCTCTCTTCGCTTCCTCTCCCTCTCTCCCCATCTCTCTGTCTCTGGCTACCGTTGTGACCTGAGGAAATGTTACTTATTGCCTGTTCAGGTGGAAATATTTGTTTGTTTTCTTTGCCCCTTATCTTTCTCTCTCTCCCCCTCTCGCTCGCTCGCTATCTTGCCATCTCTTTCGCGCTTCTTTAAGCAGACAAGTGCAGTTAGTTAAATCCGTAAAAAGTGCACGATATACTCGCTCTTTAATCCCTCAAATCGCTGACTCAGTACTCACAACTTACATGACAACTTGCAGATACTTTTGTATCTTTGCGTGTGTGTGCCGGGGCAATCTGTCATAAAGATTCGCACACTTGTGCGTCCAAACACAATTTATGACCAACATTTTCTTATCAACGCGACATGACGACGCGACGCCCAAAGAACCAAAAGAAGTGGACAATCCGAATGAAACCAAAAACAAATCCCGTAACTCACGCTCGATGTATCCGCACTATAATGCTCATAAATATAAACTAAACCGAACTAAACTCGTGCAAGCCGCACAATATGTGTGCGCCCAGTTGCTCCACATATATATATATAAATATATATATATATACTGAATCGAAGGCTACTCTGTGTGCGGGGCGAGGTGGTAGGGAGGGGGGCGTGTCAGGCTGGAAAAGAGACCAATGAGCATGCCACGTATAGCCCAAAGTATCGATGAGTTTGAAGTGCTCAAAGGAGTGGGTGGTACGAAGGGGGGGGAGGGTGGTCGTGTGACCGGACAGCCGTCGAACGTGGCCATAACACACGGACAAGGGTTACACACTCACACACCAGCTCCCGATATAGTATATACCTCTAGGCACTATATGCCTTGGCTTTACATAGGCGCCCATCAAGGATTGCTTTGCCTGCGGTCGCAGTTGCTGTTGGAGGGAGAAGGGGGAGGGAGAAGGGACTGGGGTGCAATGCAATGCGTTCGTTTCTCATTGTGCCATCAAATTATAATGCCCGACTATTTAGTGGTAAATGTGTGTCACTTTACATGCCCATATATAGGGTTTTACAGAGGGGGAAGAGTGGGGAGGAAACTATAATTATATAGTAGCCAGCGAAGCGGCATGGAAATCTAATTGAACTTTATCTGGTAATTTTTATCGTATTTCTGGAGTTCAAAAAAACTGTATAATATGATTGAATATTCCATAATATCCTGTGGTATTACAGTTATGTATTTATAACAGTTTTATATTAGATTATACGTTGCGTTATGAAGTTGCTAAGCTAATTAAAATAAAATACAAAATAAATTTTCAAGCTTTCAATTAGCACAGTTTTATAACAGTTTTTAGCATAATTATATCTTATTTGCATTCAGAAATATTTAGTATATTAAACTTTGTATAACAGTTTGTATAATTACTCAGCTTTTCTATTAAAAAGATTATAATAAAACATTTTTGATATTTTCGCTTTAGATTAATATATAATATACCATATGTTCTAGCTCCGTGGTAGCACAGTTGTATAACAGTAGCCATATTGACATGTCGTTCTATTAGATATCACACAGATTCATTTCCCACATTTAGCTGCTTTATCTACGCTTTATCTCCGGCTTATCTCTGCTCCAGTTCTTTTTCCCAGGAGCTCTTTATCAATTTGTATCTAATCTGAAAATCTAATCGTATTATCTCTAACACTTCCTCCCATTGTCGGCCATGTACCGACTATGCAATTAGCCTCAGCACAACAATCAGTGTGTTATACGTGGGGAGAACCGAGAGAACTGTGTGGGCAGTTCTCGTTTGCCTGTATAGATACATACTATAGATACAGTAGGGTGTCTCCCTGTCTGTTTGCCTGTCTGTCTCTCTGTCTGCCTTTATTCATTGCACTCACTGTAACCCTTTCGTACGTTCGATTTTTCCTTGTCCTTTTCAGTTAGCCTGGCCAACGATCAATATTAAATTGGATTTGAACAATTGTTACCTGTGTGGGTCACTCAGTACACCTTGACCAGCTGTCCGACTGTCCCTCTGTCTGGGGTAAATGTGTTAGTTAAGCGAAAAATTTAATAATTTATGCCCTGCAGAGTAGCTCGGGCTGTAACTGTAGCTGTAGTTGGCATTTTGAGTGGCCAAAAGGGCAACAAATCGACTTGAGATACTTTACTTTTTTTTCGAACTCTTCAAGTGGAAATTGTTGTGGAACTTAAGAGGCGCCCTTGGGCGATGGCAGAGGCAGAGGTAGAGCACACAACTGCAATAATATTATGAGAAATCAAACTATCAAATCGAAGAAGAAGAAGAAGAGGGAGGAAGATGTGTAAACCACGAAAATGTGGTTGCACAGTGTAACAAAAGCCAAAACAACCGAGTTTAGTGGTTGAATAGCAGCAACAACCGCAAGAACAAATGAGACACACAGATACACACACTCACACACACACACAGGACAATCGACTACAAACTAATAAAGCCGGCAGCCTGGACAGGTAAACAAAATGAGCAGCAGAGCAAAGCAAATGCGAACAGACAAAAGCGAACACAAATAATATAAATTAAATGTGAATGTGTGTGCGGGGGTGTGTGTGTGTGTGTGTGGGTGGGGGTGGGGGTATGAGTGGGCAAAGTTTGCTGCTGACCCCAAAGAAAACCAAGCTGAGTAATTATTTCCGGCAGAGCGCACAGCCTCTGCCCACCCCCCCCTAAGGAGTCACGATTCTCGACTCGACTCTGCGGTTTGACTGCAACACATGGCCGGACACTTAAACCGTAAAGTGGCAGCGTTGCCAGACGATTTCCACCTGCAAAACTGGCAACGGCAACGGCAACGGCAACTGGCAAAATCTATCTGGGCAATAATTTCGGTTGACATGCTTGCGGTAATTATTGACCGTAATGACAAAACCAAAAACCAAAAGCCCGAATCCCGTTGCTGAACCCCCTAACAAATTGCTTTAGTTTTAGACTTCTGACTCTGAGAGGGTGTGTGTGTGTGTGTGTTTCCACTTTAATTGGATTCTGCTGACAGACAGAGCAAGGCAGTAAAAAAACTTAATTGATTTGCGCCCCTGAGGCTGGAAAACGTTTGTTCTTTTTTTCCACGCATAAATTTCAAAATAAAATTCTTGTCAACAAAATTAATGCCATAAAAATCGTGCTAGCGAAATGAGAAATTATATCATGCTGAACATAAACTATATAATCATTAAAGAGTAAGATGGAAGAGTGGGTGAATGAGAGAGAGGGAGAAAAATATTTGCTACCTGTTTTGATTTTTTTCTTAGAGATTTTCGCAGATCTTCAGCACATTATCGGCCAAGCATTTAGCCACTCTTTCTTCATATATATAATATATCCAACGCCCCTTGTAGCGCACGCATAAAATATCCAAAAAATCAAATTAATAACATCGGTCTATTCGGTTATTTTTGGAATGTCGAAAAATGCCGCATGCGCTAATTTCGTTTCAATGTCGACTATTTTGGATCGACAACTCGAGGCAGATGCTTGGCGCAGTACTTGACATGAATAATGACAATTACTACATACATACTTCTATAGATTGTACTATATGAATTTTGACTGGAAGATATATATGTATTCGCACAAGTGTCTCACTGACTATAAATGGCGTTTTGAGTGGAAAATTGGAAAAAATATTCATTGCTTAAAATAGGCTTATGCACCCTGCAATATGTGCATGTGTTTAGAAACATATTTTACAGTGGTCTCTATACATAATATACTCCTAAAGATGTATGATTATATTTTATCTTTTATTTATAAGAATATAAAATTATGAAAAGTAGATTATTATTGAATTATTAAAAATAAATTCCAAATTTTATTTACCTTCGCTCAAGATATTTAGCCCTCAATCATTATCGACATTGTGTTATTATTTGTTTATAATTTTATATTATATAGTGATTGTAAATGCTATTATCATATGTTTTATAGCATTATTGGGCTTTGGTATTATGAATTTGCGTTATTTTATCATTTTGCTTTTTAAATGGCACTAGATAATTAATATATTAAATTATATATAGTAATTCTATATATTTTTACTTTTTATCACCACTTCTCTGGTGTTTAAGCACCTTATTTCATTGATAATCTTAAGCTACACTATCTTTGCTGAGGCTTTATTAAGTCTAATTGAAATTTGAACAATTATGGGGAAAAACTTCCGCAAGAGACTCGCGACACGCACGAATAAGTTGAATGATTTCTTTGTATGACAAATTGCCCCAGGAGGGGAGCGGTACGTAGAAGGGGGAGATCTTTTCTTTACGCTCTCACTCGCTCTCTTTCTGCATTTCTCTCTCTCGCTCGCTCCCGCTGCTATGTTAATTCACTTGATGGGTGAAGTGCGAGGTCAAATCTTTCAGTTGACACAAAGCGATCGCGCACACAGACACTTTGGCTGCAGATACAAAAACACAGATACAAATACAGATACAGATTCAGATACAAATACACTACACGCTGTGAAAATAAACATTCGCTTTTGCACTCTATGAACTTTACTAAAATTTCAGCATCTTCTTTCTTTCAATTCTCAATATTTTTTGGCACTTGCACAGGCTTTTGTGTATTTCTTTTTATGATCAATTTCCATAATTTTCGCTTGAGTGAATTTTCCACAAAAATATATGGTATACATACATATCTCACTTGTTGTGGTTGCACGAGATTCTAGCCAAGTTTTGCGCTGCAAGTGACATGATTTCCAAAAAAACGCATAAACTTATACGAGCTACAGGTTCGTATACCTCGTAGTATATATAGTATACTATATATAAAGCCGAGAGTGCACAACACTGAAAAAGACGCGAACCGGCGAAAAATGCAAATGCAAATGCGAAACGATGACGTGGGCGGGAGACCGCGAGGGAGACGTAGTCCAAGAAGATTCTTCCCGGATCGTGTGTGTAGCCGCAGCAGGAGGAACGCAGCGCTGGCAACATCCAAGTGAGAACTGGCGGCATGACAGCAGACCGTCCAGCGAGCAGATCACACTCTGACGACGCCAACGCCAAATCATTTTCCGAAATATAAAAAAAAATATATAAATAATATTAAAAAAAAAAGAAAAGAAAATGAAAATTATTGCATGTTCTGCTTGCTGGCGCATTTCTTCTTCTGCGGATGAATTAATTAAATTTCGTCTCTTTTCCATAGAGGCGTGAAGAGGGGAGAGAGGAGAGGGGCGCACGGGGGGCAGCCATACGACAACACTTTGCATGTTTATCATAATTTAAATCAAAACTGAAATTAGCAACAAATTTCCCATCTATAGTTTTTCCGCCTGCATTTGCCGCTCTGTTTATTTGCCGCCTCTCAGACGCGTCTGTCGTTATCAATTTTCGACGGAAAAGTGTCAACGTCTTCGCTGCTAGCAGAGAGAGATAGAGAGAGAGAGAGAGAGAGAGAGAGATACAGCGAGAGAGAGCAATGGCAAAAGATATTGCGATATTTGTGCGCAGCCATAAAAAATAAACATAAAATTTATAGCAAGAGAGAGTGAGAGAGAGACAGCGCTCTCATTCTGCTATAAAACTCTGCACTGCTTTCGCCCACTCTCCCAGTTCCCTCTCTCTCTCTGTCACTTGTGCAGCTGTCGCAACAGACCCCTAAACACAGCAAACAGATGTTTGTGTTTTCTTCTTGATGGGTCTCGCCTTCCCCCATCGTCCCACTAAGGTGAGGCCTCTCTAAGTGTTCCCTTGACATTTTGTCATTTGGATTAAATGCTCATTAGTCCGACAGCTCGAGTGGGCAGCGGGCGCATAGGTAGGGGGGTTGCTCTGCCCATGTGTCTCAAGAATCTATAGAGATGCCATGCAGTCGTCTCTGGGTGTGTATGCAAATAGAACGAAAAGATTATGATTTTATTGCAAATGATCAATAAAATTTGTTTGAATTTGTATTTTATGTTTGCTCTACTATCTCTGGATAATTCTAAATTTATATATTTTAAATTAAAATTGATAAATTCTCATTTGAATCTTGTATTCTTCAAAAAACAAACAAAATATTTAGGATATTCCGAATATTCCAAGTTTATTTATCTCATTATCAACTTTGTGTCCCTAAACTTTCACAAGGAGATCACGCAAATCCGTCGGGGCAAAAAACCCAACAATAATGTCACGATAATTACGGCATCATAAACATAATTCACAACCAATGCCCCCCAAAAAACAAAGGCAACTCATCTACATTGTAGTACAGGGGGCAGGTGGGAGGGAAAGGGGGTACCCACAAGGCTATTATTAACACCGCTGGGCAATTATTCAAGGCAATTTTTGGCACTCGACAGGCGAATGTCAATGGGCGGCACAAGCGACAGAGAGAGAGAGATAGCAACAGAGAGAGAGAGAGGGAGAGTAAAACGATTTAATTGCGTCGAACATGGCGATTTACAGCGGGAGGCAGCAACAACAACAAAAGATTTAAGCACAGAAATCCGCACGAGAAATCGCCACAAAATGTGTGTAAAATGAAAATAAGTGCGAAAAATACGCGAGAAAATTGTAGTAAACACAGGGAGGAGGAAATCTGCTGCGGGTGAAGAAAAAAAAAGAAAATTATCAGCGGCTAAGCAAACAAAAAGCCAGAAAACTGCAAGCATAATTTTGCACGTGTTTCGAATAAGTTGAAAAGCAGCAACTTTCTAGCAAAACTTTTGCGCCACCCCTCGCACAGCGCACTCAGAGAGTGAGAGAGAGAGATGGGAGGGAGTGAGGGACAGAGAGAGCCAGAGGGAGAGAGAGCGAGCGAGTGCCTGGCAGTTGAGGGAGTTGGTATGCTTAAAAATGCGCGACCGCATTCATTAGCGCAAATGGCTTAAATACTTGGCCCTGTAGTCCCACTCCCCCCACCCCCCTCCTCTCGGATAGCCCCCTCCACAATCCTCATCCTTGCAGCCTTTCTGAAGCAGTCGCTTCGTTTGTTTGTTTGACTTTGGGCTTGTCCCGTTGTGCACTGAAAGGATTAAGTTTTCACAGCGCCCCACGGCAAGCAAACACACGCATACACACACACACATATTTTCCTCCTCCTGCCCCACTGTGGCACAGGCAAAGTTTAAGCAGCCCCAGACAAAACCGAAGCAACCCCAACCTCACGACAGCCCCCGCCCCCGGCATCTACTTGCCCGCTTAAGTAGTTTGCCAATCGTTCGAAGCAGCAAAGTATTCGCATTTGCCATAGATTTTCTGTTATCGTTGGTCTGCATATTTCTTGTGCGCACTGTTTGCGCCTCTGCCTCAGCCCAGCAGCTGCGTTACTTATTATCGTTGCATACTTTTAGGCACGACGGGAAATTCCTTTGGCAAATAGCGCGCATTGCGATTTAAATGCAACACAAATACATAATTCTAGTTGCATTTTTTTCGTGTTGAAAATATTTGCGTGGTTAAGGTGAAATTGCAGTTGAAATTAAGGGGTATATATAGTTAGTTATTAAGTAAATAACAATTCATTTGCTAGGAAAACTCAATGAAGTTTTATATATATTAAATAGTTTGAAATTACGGGGTATATATAGTAATTAAATAAATAACATTTGCTAGGAAATCTCAATTAAATTTTATATATATTAAATGTTTATATTCTACACATTGACAGATTAATGTTTATTTATTTAATTAATGCAATTTAATTTCCAGGGCAGCAGCACGTTTGGCACTTGTGAAAGCTTTTCGCATTTGTTTCTCCAGCTATTTTTCTTACCCCTCCCCCAGGCTATATTTATTGATATTACGCTTTGATGTGGCCAACTGCAATTAATGAAATTGCATAAAATATTTAAACCGCATTTGAGTTGCAAGAAATGAAAAGAAAAGGTGGAAAAAACTCGCTTTGATACTATCGGATCAGTTATGCTTGTGTAAACAGTGCGTATAAGTAATGTGGGTTGCCTGCCCCACTTGACGTTACATTTATGCACTTTCCAACACTCTCCAACATGCCACTTGCAACTTTGCGAAGTAATTTAATTTCCAGTTTTATTTTATTACATTTTTTTTCTTTTCTTTTTGGGGGATTCGAAGTTTCGGTCATATCATGCAGCTTTCAGGTGTAACCAGTCAAATCTCTTTTCACTCTCAAATTATGCAATTAAACAGTGCATTTTTGGGGTGTGCGAGGGGGGGGTGTCAAAAGTTTCTCTTTCCGTTTCCGCTGCTGCTGCTGCTGCTGCTGACGACGTCGCTCAACGCTCACTTAGCAACATGAATAAAATTAAACTCACGGCATAAGTTTTTCATTTGGCAGGCTGGCAGGCAGTGGCTCGAGGGGGGTGTGGCGTGGGGGAGGCGGGGTCTGCAACTTACGCAACTTGCGCATATTTCAAATACCAAATGAATTTTGCACATATTTCAAACTAAACTTTGTGCTCTCTCTTTTTTTTTCGACTGCCTCTCAGTCGCTCTCTCTCTCTCTTTCTCTCTCTCTCTCCCACACTCAAAGTTTGCCAAGGCAACACACAAGTTTTGCCAGTTGTTGTTTTTGTTGCTGTTCTTGATTTTAGTTTTAATTTCAGTGAAGTAAAAAAATGCAGGAGTAACTCCCTCTCTCTCTCTCCTTCTTTATCTGCCTCTCTCTCTTTCTCTCTCGGTGTGTGTGTGGGAATTGTTTATGGGGCTACTTTGGCGCAAAATGTATGTCAAAATTAATTAATTTCCTGATATATGCGCCGCAAGTTTTTGAAGGGGCGGTTTCTTGACCCAAACCCCCCGCTCTCTCCTCTCCCACTACAAACTTAACCAGTCACGTCGCTGTGCCATAAAGTAGCCCCGTCAGTAAGTCGGTTCGTTGCAACCTCGAGTCAACTTTCGGTTTAGTTTTGCCAAAGTTCAAGTTCCTTTCCCCCTCCCTCCTTCCCCCTCAAAAAAACACTGGACTTGTCCAGCTGGAGACTTCACCCAATTTTATGTTTCTTGCTTTGTAGGTGTGAACATTTGTTTCAGCGCCCTCAATTTTTGATTAGTACTGCCCGCACTCCTCCACCTCCCTCTCTCTCTCCATGCGGTCGCTCCTTTATCTTGATTGGCAAAGTTGCCGCTGGAGTTTTCTGGGGTCTTTGCTGGGGAATCCTTTGGCTGCTTATCGTTTTTGCATTCATTTGTTTTCAATTGTAATTAATCTTGCAAAGTTTTCTTTTGACAACCCCCTTCCCCTCCCACAGAACTCGGTTCCCAAATCCCTCCCCTGTCCAGTTGCTTTTGTTTTCTATCAAGTTGTCGCCCCACAAAGTTGGCCAAAACTTGTTGGTTTTTTGGCACTGGGTGGCAACGATGCCGGCAACGTGTTACTGTCACAATTAAAATAAAGTTTGCCACACTAATTGAAAAGTGTCAAGTGTAATTTCTTTAAATTTGCCCAAAGACATTCGCCGGCAAATTGTTTGACTTTTTACTCCACGGACGGATCAGTTGTCCGATTGTCGGATGGAGTGTGGAATGGCAGTCAAAGGTGTAGGGGAAATTCAGTCAAGAGAACCGAACACTAATGGATGTTCGCATTAATTGTGTCTACCTTTCCCACTCTACTCTCTCTCTCTCTTCCTTTCTCTAGTCTAGTCTGGAACCAAGATTTTATTTAATTCTTACCACGATTAGGGAGAAGAGCAGCTAAACTGCTAAAGATACGTATAATATATGAAATATAATAGCATAATTAAGTCACAATAGCTTTAGTTCGAACTAAGTTAGGATAAGGTGATACAAGCCTGAAAAATTACTCAAATATCGATATTTTTCACAATTTAAGTCCGAATTTGTTTTGGAATTGATTTTTATTCTTATTTTGAGTATCCTTAACGTATTTGAGCAAAAAATTAAAAAAAAATTTTTTTTGAAATTTCAAAAATATCGAACTTCTAAAATCAAAAAAATTTAAATGCAAAATCATTGAAGGCACAATAAGGAAAACAAAAAGTCATACCCGAGCAAAATCAATTGATTTTTAACAAAGTAAGGAGAAAAAGAAGCTGAAAAAAATCTCAAAAAATTGGAAATTATGAAAAATATGTATAGTTTTCATAGTATGAGGCCCAAATCTAAATCTAAGCCAGTTTTGCATTATTCTAGAGTAATAGTTTGCATTTGCCAGTTCTTTCTTTGTTTGTGTTCTTTTTTTGTAGGTATTTTCCTGAAGACCCTCCCTTATTGTCTGCTTGCCTACTCGTACAGGGTACTCGTATTGCATATAATTTGATGTAGATTTTCTGTATCAAATTTCCTGCCTTGTGGTCTGAAACAATTAAGCACAGAAATTGCACTGGGGAATGCGAGTGAAACTGTGACTGTGACTGCGACTGTAACTGTGACTGGTAGAAGGGAGAGTGCTGGCAAGGGGCTGTCACGGGGGGAGGGGGGTAGTCAGATGCATAAAATGCAAACATAAAAGCCAACTGCGAATGCAACTTGCAATGCAAAGAAAGCGGCAACTGTGACAATGTAAACAGCGCAGCGGAAGGAGGGAGAAAGGGAGGATGGTAACAAGGGAGTTGGTGAAGTTGGCTAAAAGTGCATACAAAATTGCCAAGTAGCAAACAAAAGAAACGACGGCGGCAGCTGCAGCGAGTACACGCCGGGCCCTCCCCCCCCCACACACCCCTCTCCTCCTGCTCACCAAAAACCAAACCAAAAACTGCAGCTAGAGTTGGCTCCCAAAAATGGTAATGGCCTTTCAATGGGAATTGCTCGTTGGGGGTGGCAACAGAGAGAGACAGGAGAGTGAGAGAGAGAGAGAGAGACAGAGTGAGTGAATCCCGTTACGCGCTGGTCTGAGTAACTTAATGCGAAAATCTTGTTGCAAGCGGCGTGTGCTGCAAATGGCTGACAGGAATGTGCGGCGCATGGAATGGGCGCATAAAAGTCTATTGTTTCACCATCATAATTCTCTTGTAAGCTGCGGGAGGGGGGGAGTGTGCAGTGCAGGAAATGAACATCATTAATTTTGCCATTTTGCATTTGCATTGAAATGGCGTTTCGATAGGGTTAAGATTGCCCAAGCAGTGCAGAGAGAGAGAGCGGGAAAGGGAGAGAGAGTTTTCAACAGTTTGCAGCAGCGGCGATTGCTGCGACGTGACTTAATTTGGATTTTCACAACTAAATATTTGTTTCTAGTTAGTGGGGGGAGTTAGAGCTGAAGGGGCAGGCAGTTAGAGGTGTAGAGGGGGGTGCGATTTATCAATATGGCCCTGACGACGCTGATAACGTCACTCGCTCTGAATTGCGGCACGTACTAGTTGCTGCAAAGTGTTGGCAAAAGCGGCAACACTAACACGTACGCATAGCATGGAAGGAGAGGGGGTAGAGGGGATAGAAGGGGATAAGCTTAGCCAGCTGGACAGCTCAACTAAAACTTGAGCCACTGCTCGAGCTGTGCCGCGTGCAAAAATCAAAGCTAAGCACTTTCAATTCGATTTATGCGTTTGCTATGTGAGCCTCAGCCTCGTCTCGCAGCTGGCTAATGTCTCTATAGAGAGGAGAGCACACTCCGCACTATTCCCATTCCCAACATCATCATCATCATCATCTGCAGCAGCCGAGTGTCTCTAATAGTTGTTGTTCTCGCTGCTTTCTTATTAATCAGCACAAAGTTGTGTGCCCCTGCTCAGTCTCGATAGGCAGCGGCAGCACAAATTGCAATTTACCGATAAGCAAATAGCCAAAAAGCTGTTTACACACACACACAGACACACAGGAGGCCAATTATGCGTGTGTTTGGTTATTAAGTTTTATGATCAGTTTGTGTTTTGCGTTGAAACGATTTATTTAGCTAAGCGAAATTAATTGGAATTTTACGTGTTGATTTTGTATTTTGCCAAATGTCAAGAGAGATAGAGACAGAGCAAGAGAGAGAGAGATAGTAAATAATGGCAGCTTTGTGGGCCCTCCGGAATATCCAAAGAGATTTGAATTTCCTCATTTCCTCAAGCACATTAAAGTGTCTTGCTCACTGCGATTAAATATTCTATTCAATTCGATTAGGCATTGATTTTTGGGAACTGAATAATAAATGTATATTTATCATCGTTTATCGTTGTGTTATCGTTTAGTTTGTTTTAATGGAAACAGCTTAAATTGTCTTGTTTTCAAATTCATGGCAGTTAACTGGGTGTATATTAAATTATAATCTGTTCTTTGCATTTCTTCTGTACACTTTACTCGATACTCTGCCTATCGATAACTACATCCCAACAATCGTCGCTGCAGGTGTCAACTGTACCTGGTCTGTTGCTCAGAGCACTGTGAAAATTTATGACAGCACGTGTTCCACTTTAAAGGATCGCAGACCGCACTTAATACCCTTCCTAGACCCCGCCCCTCCCCTACAGCAAAGAAAGCAAGCCAAATCGCTTAGCAAACAATAGAAATTTGCCCGTATTATCCCTAACCGCCCGCATGAGCGACCACACATCATATGCGATTCAGCAGCTGCTGGACAGCATAAAATGCTTTATGAGATTATTTGCTGAAATGTAGCGAGCGGCTTTTCTTATTTATATGCTTGGGGGCCGGAGCAGAAGGAGGTCCACACTTTTATGGCGCCTCAAGGTATGCAGCGAATTGAGAAAGGGCAAAAGGGAAATTGTTGCGGTGCGGTTGGGTTCGGTTCGGTTTCCTCATGAAAGGCATTTGCCAGCATTCCTGTGGCCAAAACATTGCGGCATATTTCATGTTTGCTTCAGGGCACTCTTTGCTACCCCCTACCAATTTCTACTCAGTTTCCCTTTTTTATTTTTCTGCCCCGTTTCGTTTCGGTGAAAGGATCAAATTCGCTCAAGTGTTAAAATTGCTAGGCAAAGATTTGCATGCCAAGGAATAAGTTTTTGCTACCTTTATTGAAATATAATACGCTTTACGCTCTCCCCATTCGCACATCTAACTCTTCCCCTCCCTCTCCCTCTCCTTCTCCATTTCCATTTTCATCTCAATTTCCATTTCACTGAGGCTATGCTCGAAATCGACAGCGACAGCGACAGCTTTTCGATTCGATTCGTTTCGATTCAAATCGATTTCGATTCGATTTTTGGCGCGTGACAAAACTCAACTTATGCCAGCTTCAATTTTATGTTTCCTGCTAATCCCACACACACACTCGCACACTCCCCCCTCTCCAATACACAGGCCTATGCTCACTGTCAAGAGCTGTCTGCTACTGAGTGCTAAGCCTGCTCTCCAATGCACTTGGCTTTTGAGTGCTGCTGTCAGCAGCGCGTGAGCTTAAGGGGCGCCATCTAACCAAACACACGCTGAGTCCAATATAGCCCTATCGCCTGCCATGGTCAGCATCGATGGCCAATAGAGTACTTTGGCACAACAGGTGCTTGGCTAACAGACAAGGCTCAAAGCTGATGAAGTTTTACTTCACTTTAAAGACAATAGGTTAACAAATGCAGCTGGAATTTATTTGATTATTATTAAAATTAAAATTAAAAATGAATATATTTCAGAATATCGATAGATTGACATGCAAATCGCAAAACGCATATGAAACCTTAAACTCACTGTAGAGAAAGTTTCAGACAGTTTCTTATTCGGAAAAGAATATGAAACCTAAAACTAATAAGAAAAAGTAGGGTATTGGCCAGGCGACTATGTTTCAGTTATATTCTTTCTATAGAAATTTTTGAAAAATGAATTTTAACAATTGAATATACTATGGGTATTCATTTGACTTGCTTAGACTGCACTCACAATTGTTTTGGAATTTTTCACGCCTTCACTAAGCTGGCGAAATGTAGTCAGTATTCACAATAAATGCAGCAGGCATGCAGTATTCACAATAAATACCAGTTCACAATAAATGCAGCTCTCTCTCTCTCTCTCTCTCTCTCTCTCTTACTCTCTCTGGTTCTGGTAAATGAGTGATAATGCTCTCATGGGTATTGGGTAGATATTTCATATTTCATAGATATTCACACACACACACACACACTCCGCACAGTGCCTGCCATTCATACACGTATGTTGCTCAGCAGAAGCTAAGCGGCTTATGCTCAGGTGAGATTCGGGCGAGGTTCAGTCCCGATTCAGTCAGCCATGCAGGTGGATGGATCCGTCACTAAGTGCCAGCTGCAGTTGCCGTATTGATGGAGACAGGGAGAGGCAGAGAGAGAGAGAAATCCTAAAGCCGAACTACACTGCAAAAAACAGATGGGTTTGTCAGTGTGTTTGTTGGGTTCATTTGTAGCGGAAATAACTTTTTGATGCACTGCTTCCACACACACACAGCCAGACACACAGCGGATTCACCTGGCCACAACAGCGACTCCAGCTGGAGTCCAATGCGCTTAAACTGTAAAACATGCAGGGTGGTGAAGCAAGGTGGGGGGAGGCTGAACAACAGGAACAGGGAGCGAGCGAGTGACAGGGGCAGCATGAATAAAAAAATGTTTTTCGGTAAAGTCCATTACTATTAAAAAAGTTTCAGCTGGGACCGCACTAAGGGAAACTTTTCCGGGTCCAGTCAGGAGTAGCAGGAGTAGGGGTACAGTGGGAGAGGTGCACAGTATAGTAGAGTAAAGTGTACAGTGGGGTGTCTAGGCACAAAGATGACATCAAAGTTGTGCGCTTAATGTAATGGCGAAGGCAGGCTGCCATATTGGGAATATTTGCCCCATACATGTTTATTCCTCCAGAGTTAACTCTTTCTCCTCTCTCCTTTCTTCTTCCCTTTCTTCTTCCCTTTCTTCTTCATCTTCAACCCTTTGGCGGCAACTTTGTTTCACAATCGAGTACAAAATTCACTCGACTGGATTAAAAGATTAGTGTAGAGATTATGAATCGTGTGTGTAGAGAGCAGGAAAAGCCTGAAAGTTTTCATGTTCTGTGCGGCTTTGCTTGCGTAACTTTTACAGGGTGACCCCTTAAGGGGTTGGAAAGTGGCGGAGTACTCTAGCCTCAAAAGTATTGACAAACTGTCAATTGCAGAGCACATTGACCCTTTTCCCTTCTCCCCACATTACTGTCAGTTCATTCAATTTCAATTTCAAGACCCCGAGATCGAGCTCGGGGAACTTTTACTTTCAATACCTGTGACCCTAATTTAACGCCTTGACAATTTTTAATTTTTATTTGAAAAGTTTTGCGCCTCATTCAACCTTCAGCTCCAATCAAGTTTTTTTCATCTTCGCCAGGTTTCTGCTGCTCATTGTGAATTCGAAAAGGTTTCCATACCCTTTACAGCGGGAGAGTAGAAGAGTATGTAATACTTAGAAATCTCAGAGATTACAGAAGTTAAGGCAAGCAAATTTTGTGAAAATATGTCTTATGGTTTTATACAGCTAAAAATTGTTTTTGAATTAGGCCATGCCTTCCTTAGAGACCGAAAAGAAACTTATATGGAATTGCTATTGTAATTTTGAGGCAGAAATATTAATCTTAGGTATGTACAGCTTGATTTCTGCAAATTTGATACCGATCGGAAAATAAAGACTGCAGTTACTTAATATATTAATTTAGTGTATGCCTCAGAAGCCCTAAGGCATAGAATTAGGGTATATCCAAGTCGTGCTCAACTTTACTTATTTTTTTTTTATTTTTTCTTGTTTTCCTTTTTTTAACAGCGACGTCAACAGATTTTGTTGTTGTCCCTCTAAAATAAAGTTTGTGCATTAATTTTATTGCAACGACATCTTGAATGATAAAACCCAACAGAGTTCCTGACTGTCTGCGAATGCTTTTCCCCCAGCTTTCCCCCAGATTTTCCTCTGCTTTCCCTTTGCTTCTTCCTTCTCTTTACAGTCTTCGGCTTTTTACCTAGTCGAAATTTTTATCAGCTGCCTACGAAAAAAGTTGTCGATTAAGTTTTTTAGCGCTCTTCAAAATTTGTTTTTGTTTTTCTTCTGCTTTTCCGCACTATTTGTTGTTTTTCCTCCACTTGTTGTTGGGTCAGCAAATGCGCTGTAAGCGACTTCAGTTAAAAAAAAAAGAGAGGCAAATGAAGTGCGGCGATTTGTTTGCTTAGCAAAAACGGAAAAAATAAATGGGAAAAGGTTGAAGGTTTTTCCGCTGGCGGAAATTCGCTGAATTAGTCGCCTTGTCCGTGAGGGAAATTCAATTAAAATGGCGGCTTAAGTAGCTTGAAAAAGCGCTGCGCTGCGCTGCGTGTCCTAAGCCAACATAAATTAACGCATTACGCATACGCAGCGTGTTACAAATCATTTTCAGAAGTCCTAAAATTGCATTCAAAATCGCATTACGAACGCTTTAACAGCTCAACAAAAAATGGAGAGAGAGAGAAATAGAAGTGTCCCTTAGTCCGACATACACTGGGCAAAAATCCCTGGTAACTTTGGCAGTGCACTATATGTAACTAAGCTCTAATGCGCAGCTAAGGATACAAATTGCGAAACAATGACGTCAACGTGCCTGTCAACAACTTGGCCAGACAATAGTTTACAGACCGAGCGGGGAGGAGGGGACTGAGTGGGTTAAGCAGCCAGGGGACATGGCCAGGTGCAACGGACATTTCAGTCGCCCAACACACACACACACACAAATTACGTGCGAGATTATGCCAAGTCCGAGGTGGAGTCGGAGTGGGAAATGGAGCCAGAGCTGCAGGCGCAGACAGAGATGTAGAAGGGAAGGGTGGGAGAGGACTGTGCGATCAACAATACAAGAACAAACATAGTTCAAGTTCAGCAAGGGCTGAGTAGGAGAAAGGGAGGGAAATCAAGTTAAAGAGAGAGAGAGACAGAGAGAGACAACACATGCATCTAAATGCGGCATGATTTGATTACAAAGCGGATGGAATTTTCGAGATGACAGCAACAATTGTTCTGGCATAAAGTGCAGCTGCCTGTACCCTCCCCCCCCTGTCTACCCACCACTCCCTGTACCCTACCCCTGCCTCTTAACTCTCTCTATCGCTTTGCGTGCTGATCTCAAGCAGCTCAATAAAAGGTGCGAAAATTAATATTTACGCTGAAAAACAAGAGCAAAAAGCAGAAGGGGGAGAAAGAGGGAGGAGAGGGAGAGAAAGAAAGAGCTAGTGGGAGACAGAGAGAAAAAGCGAAATGTGTGAGGAGTGCAGCAAGCTGTGGGGTCGTGGGATAAGCTGAGTTACTGCGTTTGGAGTGAACTAAAGAGGTTAAACAAAAGACAAATCGAGGGGAAGAGTCTGCGTGGCCAGAGGTGTAGAGCAAAAGGGGTAGCGCAAGCGGAGGCAGAGTAAGAGAAGCTAAGAGACTAGAGGCGGGGGAGAGGGGCTGGGCAGAGCCTTGGGGGCAGCTACATTCTCTGCCACGTGAAGCTACCGCTAGTAATTAATTTCCTTGGCATTCCTGCCACACCCCGCAGCTGCCTTTGCTTCCCCCTCTCCTGCAGCCATTTGCCAGGGTTTTAGATCAAATGCATCAAGATTCCCCTCTCCCCCATGCACTCTACCTCATCTCAGTCTCCTCTCGTGCTGCTGCTGCTGCTTCTCCTTTTCTTTATCAATGCGTTGCTTAGCAGCTTCTCTGTTGTTGTTGCTGCTCCTCCTCCTGTTTCTTCCTGCTCCTCTCCTGCTCCTCCCCTGCTGTTGCTGCTGCCCTGCGGCGCTTCATTGTTTAGTGCAACGCGTCGGCTACGCATGTTCCTGGCAGGCGCTTCGAATTACGTGGCATGTTTTGGTTTAAAGTGCAGGCGCGAAGCAAATGCAGGAGGGGATGAAGGTAGCGGGGGGAGGGGGTTACTCCCGTGAAATGGGCACGGGGTTTGGCAACTCGTTAGCTTTGTTTTTGACTGCTGTCAGGCTAGTTTTCAGCTGCAAATTAATCCCTTAGTATCTGTGGCGAGCTACTCTCCCTCTCCCTCTCCACATCTCTCCCTCATTTATGCTCTAATAAATTGAACAGATTTGTCCCTCCCCAGGCGATTGTCAGTCCGTCAGTTTGTCAGCGTGCAACGTGCAACTCGTGCAACGTGCAACATTGTTATAATAGACATACGATAGCTACGCACATGTTTTGTGGCCAACAACAAAGCGAGTTTTGTTTGCATCAACGCCCACGCTGCGTATGCTTGATGTGCGAAAAATGATACTCCCTGCTAGATTAAATCAAATTGAATTTATTTAAATTTGAAACCGGATGAAAAATATTAAATATTCATGTCTATTTAAAGAACTGACTAAAAACTAAAATGGGAAAATATTATTTTCAATTTATTTATTTATTTTATTTATATTTCGCCTTTTTCAGCTTGAGTAATAGAATAACCCATTAAATCTGCAGCTCAATTAAACAATAATTAAATAAAATGAATACCAAACTAATCTCTGCTTGCCTGATGATTAATTTCCCCCCTTTTGCCCCTCCCTTCCTGCATAATTACTTATTTTATTTGCTGTCCCCGAGTCGCACCTTGTGAATCCTGCGCACACTTACCGGAAATACGACTCCTTTGCTCAGTCATTTCGGGGCACATTTTATGCTCGGCCAAGTGACGCTGTTAACAGCCTGAAAAGAGCTTTCCCCCTCCACCCCTCCGTCTGAATTTTTGGTAATATCGCAAAGAGTCACGCCACATAAAATCGGCGGCAATTACAGCTGCGCTGCGAGGTAAATCACCTGCGATTTTCCTCTTTTTCTTTTCCTAAGTAAAATTTACCACGTGCTCATAATGTGGTCGCACAATTAAAGCAGCCTCCCCTACCTTCCCCGCCTCTGCCTATTACAAGAATTATGTGTGGCATTTGCAGAATAAATGGCAGCAGATACGGCTAAAAGATATTGCCACAAATGCAGATACAGCTTCAGATACAGCGGAGACATTTGGCTTGGCAAATTTAACTGCTGTGCAGTCGCGCATGAAGCGCACAATCTGTGTGAATCTGCTCCCTAATGCTCCCCCCCACGTTGCCCCGCTCTTGTCCTCGGTCAATTATGCGCCTTGGACATTAAATGTCATCAAAAGTAGCTGCCAGATGACGTGGCAGCAAGGAGCAGAAAGGGGGCAAAAGGCGGGGGTACTAAGCAAAGCATGAAATTAAAATGCGCCTAAGATGTATTGTCGTCTGTCATGCGTTTGATGCGCGCAGGGGGGATGAGCAGGGAGTAGGCAGGAGCGGGCACAGGCAGCAAGCAGGGGCAGGATGAAGGCAGGCACAGGGTGCAGCTGGAGCAGGGAGTAGGCAGGAGCAGGTACAGGGAGTAGGCAGGCGCAAGGAGTAGGCAGGGGCAGGCCGTAGTAAGGCACAGGGTGTAGGCAAGAGCAGGCACAGGGTGTAGGCAGGCACAGGGTGTAGACTAGGCAGGCTGTGGGCCTATGGCAGCAAGTTGGCTACGCTGCTCACTTGCCCCGCCGATGCGTGCCCTGCTTCCCACTGCACTCCAGCTCGTCCTGCCATCCCCCTGCCCTCCTCCTGCTCTCCTCCTGCTCTCCCACTGCTCTCCCACTGCTCTCCCTCTGCTCTTCTTTTTCCTTGGACCTGCCATTTCGTCTGTCATGGCTGCTTGCTTATAATTTCCATTTTTTTCACACCGTTCCGTTTGTCTCCTCAAGTTGCCACAGGCGCCAGCTGCCAGCAGTTCACTCCCCTCACCTCCTGTTCCCCCTCCCAACACTCTTTATCCCCGCTGTGGCAAAGTGTGAAGTTGCCAAATTGTCTGGCAGCCGTTGGGGTCGTTCGTTCTTTCTTTCCTTTCGCATTTTTGGGAATTATGCCAAAGCGATAATAATCATAAAGCGAAATGTCCTTAAAGCAGTGCCCCCTCCGCCACCCCCTCTTCCTGCTCGCCTGTTGGCAACCTTTGGCAGTTGCTGATTAAATTTTCGTGCCCCCGAAAAATGTTTTTTTCTTTTTCATTTGCGGTTCCACTTGCAGCAGCGCCTGTTGCATAATATGCCTCTATCTCTCTCTCTCTCTTACAGTGGGAGAAATTTCATTAATTTGCAAAACAAAAATTGAATGTGCGCTTCATTTGAAATGCAAAATCAAAAACAGGCAAGGGCAGGGGCAGGAACAGCAGGGGGTGACTGGCGAGTCAATTAAATGAATGTCAAAGAGCACTCACAATGCCTCGTCCTGGCTCAACAATTCCTTTGACACGCACACACACAGAGAGAGAGAGAGGGAGAGACAGAGAGTAGCACAAATATGAGTTGCTGCTGCTGTGAGGCTTCTGCTCCTGTCTCGTCCTGCTCATCCTCCTCCTGCTCCTGCAGCTGCCCGCTTTATTGTTGTTGTCTTTATGGGCGAAGTCACCTCCTGTGGCCAGCGCGCTCTGTGTGATTGTATCCATGGAAATGAATATTAATGCCGTCTGAATTGTGCAGCCAACGAATCCCTCTCCCTGACGCCTCTGTCTGTTCTGTCCAGTTCCCGCTGGCAAAGTCCTTTGCCCGCAGCGGCTCAGTGCGCACTTTGCTCGGCATTAATATTTATCAGCGGTATCACCAGTGGCTCCTCTTCTTCTTCTTCTCTTCTTCTTGTTGTTCCTGCCGCTGCCCTTGACGATTCCCTTGGTTAAGTAACATGTTTAGCATAGTCTTTGTTTCTGTCCCATTGTTTTCCCCTTATCATATTTCAATTAAGGCACATTTAATTGAGCAGCAACAGCAAATTCGTGGAAACAGACGAAAGAAACTCGAATAAATATTATAATTAATGTTGGTAAGTGCCAAAGAATTATATATTAAATTTATATAATCTAAAAGAAATATCAGTGTTTTCCAAAGTTGAGAGAAGAACTATTTTAGCTACTATATGAATTAAAATAATTACAAATTTTAGTCAATTTAATATCAAACTAAATAATTTCTTACAAATACCCTTAGATCTCAGAGATTATAAGAGTTAGAGTAATCAAATTGGGCAATAAGACTTCTTAATATTCTATGTATATGCAGTATATTTTGGCATTTTTAAACCTAACCATAATTCGTATTAAAACGAATTCCAAAGCTTAGTTTAAAACTGAGAACTTTTATTATAACCATATAAAGGATCTGTGTAAATTTACTTGTGATAGAATTATAAACAAAGTAAATATTTACAAAATACGTTCATATTTTAACAAACAAAAAGTATTATCAATTTAATTGATCACATCGAAGCTTGACAAAGTTGAAAATCTTAAAGGATACATAAACAATACTGAAAATAAATGAAACTCACTTTCTGGCTTTCGGAATCTCTCGTAAGAGTTGCACAAAAGAGTCTGCTATAAACTATGGATAATCCACATAAGTTACGTGCTTCATACGCGAATTTCGAGTGAATTAAACACGAATCGCCATTTAAATGTTAATGTTAATGAAGCCCCCGAGATGAAAATCGAGTAATATTCAATTTAACAAGAAAGCAAGGCTATCTTCGGCTTGCCGAAGGTTTCATACCCTTGCAGTTATACAAAATATAGAATATATTTGGATGCTGCTGGTTTCTGTGGTATTTATTGAACAATTATAACAGTACATCGAATGACCAAACTTGTCTTTGGATGTGGTAAGCCCGATAGCTATATCTTGAAATATAACGTAAATCGGCCGATGACAGCTACACGATATATCAGTCCGATCTGGCCCGTTCCGACTTATTTAAAAAGGGCAGAAATAAGAAGCTCCAACTTTTATGAAGATAGCTCAATAACAGGGGGACTAATTTGCGTTGCAAGAGACAGACAGTCCGTCTGATTGTTCCTATAACAGCTATAGAATGGAAAAACTAAGGGCGGGTTACTGTATAACATTAGAAAGTATTGATAATGTGCGGTATTTCCATGAACAAAACAGGTTTGCATACAAAAACCCTAATTTCAGCCGATTGTTCCTATGGCAGCTATATGTTTTAGTGGTCCGATTTTGATACAATTTTGACAGCACATTAGGAACGTAATAAGATAAGATTTGCCAAATCTTGTTGCAATATCTTGAAAAACAACAAAAATCGGCCGATAGTTTCTATGACAGCAATACGATATATCGGTCCGATCTGGCTCGTTCCGACTTATTTACAGCTCGCAGCAATAAGAAGCTTATATGCCAAGTTTCATGAAGATAGCTCAAAAACTGAGAGACTAGTTTGCGTTGCAACAGACGGACGGACGGACGGACGGACGGACGGACGGACGGACGGACGGACAGACGGACATCCATTTTTGGACTCCTCTGTTTATGCTGATTCAGAATATATATACTTTATAGGGTCGGAGATGTCTCCTAAGGTGCGTTGCAAACTTCTGGCTAAAATTAATATACCCTCTGCAAGGGTATAAAAATTGAAAGAGCACTCCCCCTCCCCCTCTTGTATTAAGTGATATAGGGTATTTCTGCTGTACTGTGATTTTTATGGCGAAAAATGAAAATTTATTTAAACGCTGCTCGAGAGCTGTGGGGGTAATTTGTATACGCTTGAAACACGGCACCCTTAAACATGATTAAACCTTATCAGTTAACCGCACACAGGCGCACTCACACACACACACACACATACAAGGGTAGACTGGCACTTGGCCATTGTCAACAGTAATGAAATTTACCTGTGCACGAAACGAAATTAAATCATTAACACCTGCAGCGAGCCCGAGCGAGAGAGGAGGCTGCAACATTGAGGGAGTCTCTCTCACACTCACTGACACACACACACAAAGGCAGGCAGGCGGCCATTTGTATTTACAATGTCTGCAGTTAACGCACGACTTTCAATAACAGTTGAGAGCAACGTGGAGGGGGGCGTGGCAGCAGTGCCGCCTTCTGCACGCTTTTATTGCGCCCAATAATGCAATTTGTTGACATTGGCTACGGCCGTGTTAATAAGTCGCGTCGCCGCCGCCGCCGTCGCTAACGGTAAATGCAATTTTCCTTTATTTCTTGCCATAGGTCAGTGAACTTGACCTACGTCCTACGACCCCCTGCTGACCCCGTTGAACTTAATTAATTAGCTGCCAAAAACTTTGTAACTGAAGTTTTTGGCCACAATCTGATCAGGTTGCCTGATTTAGTCGCAGGACTGAGCAGCTTTGCGTGTATTTACGTTGTTTCTTTGTCTCGCTCTCTATCTCCCTCTCACTCTGCTTCTCTCTCACTCTCTGTACGCCATTAAGTGCAGTATAACGAGAGTACAACAAGAACGTGCACGTTCCCATTGGAAGCTTTTGTGTTTTAGTTTCGCTGTGAGCCGGAAACGGATGCGGCTGAGTCGAGACGAGAGAAAGAAAGGCAGAGAGAGAGAGAGAGAGGGCAGATTGACCGCAATCGCATTGTGGCATTGTCCACATCAATGTTGTCGCCTCTTATTTTTGTTACCGGGCTGCCCGGATTAATGGTCTGTCCGGCTGAGTGAAAGAAGCCGTAGGAAGCCAAAAAAAAAGAAATTCGAAAAAAAAAATTGATTTCAGTTTTTGAGAGCGAGAAAAACTCTTTCAAGTATGTGTGTGTGTGTGTGTAGAGAGTGCGCTGGTGTGTGTGGCAGTTGTTTTTCATGCTGCCAACTTTGGCAACAAACACTTGACTAACATCGACAGCTGCCGGTGCCGTTGCCCGTGGCAACTTCAATAATTTCATTGACAAATCTTTGGCTTTTGGCACTCGCACTCGCACAGTTTGAGAACTTAACAAAAACCACGCTGCAAGTTTCCAAAAACACTGCAAAACTTTAAAGAACTTCACACACACACACGCACACACGCAAAGTGTGCACACACACATGCTGAAATTAAATTCAAGTTATTAAATCATCAATTCAATCAGACAATTAAGAAAGTTGCCAGTTTGTTGAGTTTTTGGGAGCCACAAAAACTTGTCGACACATGTGGCAAGGCCCCCACCTTCTTCCTCTCCTACCCCTTCTAACCACACTCCCACACACAGCTCTCCTTAACCCAACTTTGCGCTAAGCATTCAATAAAAATAAATTTGTTTCTGAAATTTTTTACACTGCACTCTCTTTCATAACTCAATTTGCTGTCAAATTCAATTTGCGGTCAGCTGCAAAACTAAAGTGGAAATTTTCGAAAAATTTCGAAAAATTTACTCAAATTTTCTAATTGCTTTTTGTGTAAAGGGAGGAGAGGGAGGGAGAGAAAGAACACTGTAGCCAATCAGTTTATACAAGTCACACGCCTGCTGTGTGCTCGACACGCTGTCAAAGTCTGACTGCTATGCGCACTCGCTTATCGTGAGAGTTAGAACGTAGTTTATGCCGTGTGATTCCTGAGTTCTGGAAAATGTGAAAAATTCAGAATGAATCATTTTAAGAGTCTTTGCTTTAGACAGACTTGTTTCTTTACATTTCCATTCTTGGTATCATTGTATTTTTTTCCACTTCTCATGATATACGCCATGCATAAACGTAGCAGAAGTAAGCAGCTTTGTAGGTGTGTGTGTGTTTGTCTCTCGCTTGTTATTGATTTCAATTTCATTAACGCTTTGACTTCTGTTTCGAGTTCCCTTCCTCCCCCCACCTCCTACTTCCTTCTCGCCTTGGATTAACTGTCTAGCTGTCTGTTCGCCTGTCAGCCGCTGCCTTTGTCTGACCTCTGACCTCTGGGCACTGTGTACAGCTCTCTGTGTCTGTCTGTCTGCAATGGCCAATGGGCAACATGTAATGACAACAACAACAACAAGAAGAGGAACAACAAGTACGAGTAGAGCGAACAAACTCACGATTGGTAGAATGGAACTAACTTTAAGTTCTGTGCATCTTACAGATACATTGACTATGCCATGGGGTATGAGGTAGATAATAGCGAAAACTTTAGCTTATAGCTTCAAGCTGGAATGTATTTTAAGGGGTTAAGATACTCCCCATAGCTAAGTCAAATGCAAAGATACTTTTGCTTTAGTTCGCTCTTTACTGTATCTATAGCAAGTTATAGCTATCTATAACTATAGCTAGATGCATTTATAGCTAAATGTAGCTGTATATATCCAGCTATAACTATTTGTAGTTTTCTACTTTCATTTATAACCATCTAAATTCATCTATAGCTTTATATATCCATCTAAAACTAATTGTTTATATCTCAAGCTATTCATATGTATCTATAGCTATCTACAAGTCAATTTCAGCTTGCTATATACTCTATACTATACCCTACCTCAACATTATCTACTATGCTCATGCTGTCAGAGCATCTGCAGTTCGTTTTCAGGCCACAAGATACTTTCACATGGAGCGCAGCCCGATTGCTTAGTAGACTCAAAGTTTTCAGACGAATGCTTGAAATACTTTTGATGTAGCCTGCAGCTGAAGCTTATCAGCACGAGGCATTAACTGATATGTGCTTAGGTGTGCCACTGTGTGTGTGTGTGGGTGTGTGTGTGTGTGTGTGTAGAGACTGCGCTCTCTCGATTAGCTTAATTCGAAAATTCCAAACTTAATGGCATCAAAAGTCGTTCAGGCATTGATTGAAGTTGAAGTTGCTGCTGCTGCTGCTAATGAAAATAACACAAATGTTTAGAGCTTTTTTGTACTATTTCTCGTTCTCTCCCTTTCTCTCTCTCTGTCTCTGTCTCTTCAATTGTTGCCCTTAGCCACTGCTGCTGCCTTTGCCCGACGAAAAGCGTGTCCTGTCAGCGGCCGGGCATGATTTTCAATTTGTGATCTTAATCAGCAGGTGTCCTGCATGGCTTTTCCTCCTTTTTTCACGTTGCTTTTCTATTGCTTTCCTCCTGCTCCTCCCCTCCCCCTTCTACTGACGCTTTTTGGGCTTGCCTATCAACGTGCACGTCATCATCATCGCCGGCGTCGTCATCATTGCTTTTTTATTATTTTCATTCGGTTTTGGCTGGCTGCCTACAACTAGTTGCTGCTGTTGTTGTTGCTGTTGCTGCTGCTGTTGTTGCTGTTGCTGCTGTTGTTGCTGCTGCCTTTGTCAGCTTTGTGCGCCCTCGTTCAACGTTGCCAGGCATTAACTTTTGTCATCTCGAGCAGCCCTCAGTCAGTGAACAATGCAATGTGAATTGGCAGCTCCTACGAGCTGCAGACTACCCCTCTCCCCTCTCCCTCTCTCTCTCTACCCGCCCCTTGTTATATAGTCTGTCCAGCTGGCAGGACAGCCCGCTGCTTTTGCTCCACTGCTGTGTTCATTTAATTAAATTACACCAAATTGTTTGGGTCGTTCGCTTTCATTCAACTAACACAGAAAAAACAGAGAAAAAAATCCCAGAAAAAAAAAGAAAACAAAAACGAAGCAAACGACAGCAACAACAACAACGTGAAGAACAACGAGTAGACTATCGCATAAAATGTGTAGAAAATTACAAAATATGTTGGGCTTGAAAAAATATTTGCTCTCGCTCTCGCACACACGCCCTGTCTCACTTGCTCACTTGCTCACTGGCCTGTTGGCTTTAAGTGTTCGTAATTGCTCTGCCAGTTTTTCAAATTGAAAAACAATTTGGCTTTTAAATTATGTGCAATTCACACACACACTCACACACACTCGCACTGTGCAATGTGGCATAAATAATACAAGTAAACAAGGAATTTATATTTATATTTGGCTTACATATTGAAAGATGCTCGCAGCAGCTGCGGCAAATGTGTTTGTATTAAAAGTTGAATACAATTGTGTGCCCTGCTGTGACTCTGTGTGTGTGTGTGTGTGTGTGTATTTGTGAGCACTTGTGACGCTTTGTGTTATTAAAATGCAATAGACGTTTGAAAGGGTCGAGAGAACGTTTTTGCTGCCGAAATTGACAATTGTGGAAATGTCTAAACATATTCAGAATATTTTTTTAGAGCATGAGAAAATATTTTGAATTGCTTTAATATGCTTTAAAATTTATTAGTTTTGTAAACTATTACAGATAAAAACAAATGCAGTTTCTCATAATTGAACTTTAAGAAATATTTTCCATAAATTGTTGGAAAAAACGTATGAGAAAGACTTTTTAAAACTATTTGAAATCATAAAATATATACATTTCAAGTATAAATAAATATTAAAGTTTTCATATATTTATTTCCCTACACAAAATATTTTGAGTAAAATGTTTCAGTGCCTTAAGCAGCTTCTAAAACTCTTCTTATCGCATTAAGTTATCATTTGGCGATTTGCTGTTGAAAACGTTTCTCAGAACATTTGCATATTTTCGACACAGAGTCTCCCTCGCTGCCTCACACACCCACACACACACACACAGCATAGGCAGACAAAAGTTTTGCAGCGTTTCTCCCTAACCTCACAAATGTTTTTCCATTTTTCGTTGCCTACTTTTTCGGGCAGGAAAAGGCAAAGGCAAATCAAAATCATAAAATACAAGTTTGCACTGCGTAAATTTTGAGTGCGGCACAGCTGCCTAAATGTTTTTTAATTTGCTTTGTTGTTGTTGTTGTTGTTGTAGTTGTTGTTGTTGTTGCCCACTGTGCGCGTTAAAGCACAAGTAATAATGTTTTTTCACAACTTTCTCGCCTGCCAACTGTTGCCCCAAAGCGAGCAGCAGGAGGAGGAGGAACTGGTGCAGGCAGGAAATGATTAATCATAAACAGAAATCACTCGAAACGCAGCTGCAGCAAGAGTTGACAAAACGGAAACGTGCAAAGAGAAGGCGTGTGGGAGAGGGAGGAGAAGCGCAAAAAAGGGGGAAAAAACGATTGTGTTGGGCAACTGCGATGCTCATATTGATCAATCAACGTCAGGTGGTTGCTGTTGCAAAATCTATAAGCAATATGATAACCATTTGGCAATAAACTCGACTACAGGTGGGTAGCAGGGAGGGGCGGGGGATGGAAAGAGCAGGGGGATGCCTGCTCTGGACTCGCTCTGGACTCTCCCTGTCTGGCATTGTCTGGCGTTGTGTCTTTGTAGCAACACTTTGAGTGATTTGATATGCCACATAACAGCAGACATATCCGGGTTGGGTGCGTTCCAACTGCCCCTCCCCCCCTCCACGCCCTTCCGTGCTCCACTTGACTGCTAAACCTTTGATTGAAACAAATTTCCAATATAACCAACGAACGACGAACAACATGACGGATGCGCCAAAAAGCTACGCTGTTGCCCTCCCCTCCCCACTTCATTCCTCTTCCCATTTCTTTTTTGCGCTTCTTTGTCTACCTTGCGCCAAAAAGTGTCACTTTTTATGAGCGATCATTTGTTTTGCCACACTGTGCGAGCGCAGCTACCCAATTTGGCCAAGTACCCCTTTTATTTGCTTTATTTTCTTTCGTTTTTGTTCTCGCTTTTCCAGACACCCCTTCTCATTCTTCTTCTTCTTCTTCTTCTTCTTCGACAAGTTGTTGCTTTCGTAATTTTATGCTTTTGACAAATTTCAGTTTAAGTGGATTACTTTTTACCCGGGGGAGTCCTTCACGAGAACTCCGTCTCTCTCCCTCCCTCCCTCGATTCCGTTTAATGTTCTATTGTTGTTGCTGCCGATGATTAATTAATTGTTATTTCTGTCCGATGCTGCGAGAGACATTTGTAGCGCAATTAATTTTCATTTGCCACGTCCGGAAAAACGTTTAGTCATTTAAGTGGAAGTGCAGGAAGTGTTGAAAAACGACCTAATAAAATGTTTTCAATATTCATATTTATTTTTTATTTTTGCTTTCTTTTCGCAGCTTGTAGAAAATTCTCGTATATCCGATCCTTGATCCAGTCCTTCGGATAGGGCGCATAGCTGTTTGTGCTCTTCTGATATACCAAGCAGCTTATGTCCACCAACGAGTCGAGGAAATCGAATAGCTGCATTATATCGTACGTGATGATCGGCAAAAAGGGACTCTGACGCTTCAGATGCTCCTCGTAGATCTTGCTAATCGCCTCCAGACACAGATGAAGGCTCTCGTATTCATTGTAAGTGCGTGTCAGTGGCGACGCCTTCGGATGCAAAAATAGTATGGTGTGGCTCATCGTTGATCTCTTTATAAATATAAACTTTTTTGGAAAAACTTGAGTTCAGTCAAAAGAAGTAAAAAACACAGTTATTTGCCTAAAGAAACTTCGCCTACTTTAGTTTTTTTCAATTGAAATAAATCCTAACGTAATTCACATTTTCCTTTAAAATATTCAGTCATAAAGAGTGCCTGGAATCTTAAATCTTAAAATCTTAACTTCAAATATGTCTCTTAACTGCATTTTATACCAAGAAACCTATCGTAACCCAGTACATTTTGTAGTTACAAAAGGTTTCTTTATAATACTTTCTAGAACCCTGTACAATGGGCTTAGTTTCCAAATCTTTGCGAGCATAAAACACAATCTGAATCCGTAAACTATACGTGAAAACCCTTTGATTTGGTGGAGCTTACAGTTTCTTGGAAAATTGTCCCATGTGGACAATTAGAGAAAAGGGTTTTAACCTCTTAAACACGTGCATGCGCTTTCAATTTCATTTCCGTTTCATACCTTGCCCCATTCTCATGCTGTCCCCTTAATATACTTAAGTATGGAGCCGAAGCTCATAAAAGATTTAAGCGTCGCTGCCATTACAAATGCAATTTGCAAAAACTTTTGATTTCGCCGGAAAACTGAGGCCGAAAGACAGAGAGAGATAGAGACAGAGGGAGGGGGAAAGTTGGGAAAGACGGACCTGCCCCAGAGGCTTTTATTGGTCTCATTAAACGAAAATGTTTGTGAAGCTTGGCAGCACGAGTTGGGTTTGTGTGTGTGTTCCGCCATGTTGTTCTTGCTTTCGATTTCGCCATTTTGGCCTGTGGCACATTGCTAAGTCGACGCACGTTCCACGTACCTTTCTCTCTAAAAAAAAAAAAAAAAAAAAATAAAATAAAAAAAGGTGCGCCGCGTTGATTTTGAAAAGTTTCTTTTTTTTTTGCGCAGGGACACGTCGTCTATAAGGAGGGTAAGGAAAAGATTTGAATGCTTTTGCACTTGACATTTTGTTGAAGTGGTTGTGCGGCCGACAACGTGATTCGATTTGGATTCGCTTTGGTTTTCGAGGGAAAAAAGGACTTTGATATGGCAGAAGTTCGCAATTAAGCTGGCAATGAAGCGCAAACAGCCCAACCTGAGTTCCTGGTTGAGAGAAGGAGAGAGTGGGAGAACCTTGACGTGCAACTCGAAATCAAATTAAATTTGCCAAATTATTTGTAATTTGAGAGAGACTGATGGAGATAGAGAGTGGGGGGGGGAGAGTTTGCCTTATTCATATTCATAGAAATTCAATTTTCGCAATTTATTTGCTTGGTTAGTTTTGTGGCTTCCACAGAATTGCCGGGCTGGCAGACTCCTCGCCCATGCCCGTGCACATGCCTGTGCCTGCAAAGGGGCTTCCTCTTCATTATCTCTGAAGCATTGGGTAACCATAAATGGTTGCTCTCTATGACGAGGCAGGCAGCATAGAGCGAGGGGGACGGTGTCACTCTCTCAGGCTGGCCACAATGCCTGCCTGGCTGCCTCTCCTGGCTGTGTCTCTGCTATTGGGTTTCGCTTATGACAAGGCATCGAAGCTGTAATTGAAATCTTGGCCCAAATGACGATAGCAATTTTGGCAGCAACAAAGACAGAGAGGGTGAGACGGAGTGGGGGAGGGCCGTTAGAAACAATTGGCCAAGGGTTTTCTTTTTTGCTTTTCTATACGTAGTAAGCTGTCATTTTGTGTTTTCATATCTATTTACGATGAAATTCATGTAACCCAATACCTTTTTTTGTGCCACAGCAACTATGGACATGTTCCTAATTCCGTTTCCGCTCGATTTCGCTTGAATGCGAAATGAAATTGTGTTTGAAGTGCACGATAAAGTGTGAAAGGAATTGTCAATAAAATACTAGAAAATAGATAAGAAGCGAAAGAATAATAAAATAAAAGAAATATGCATAAAAATGCTGAGGAAAAAGTTGATGCCGCAATTATCTCCTTTTCCCCCTCCATATCCCCGTTTGGGTTCAAAAATTCCCTCAGTATTTTGGGGTCTGTCATCAGCTTTAATCGCTCTCAAAATCGCAAATCGATTGTCACATTGGCAAATTCGCGGGAAATTTTCGCAGGGCTTTCTGAGCGATTAGGTGCCACATCAAGAGCGAAAAATTTGTGGCCTGTGTGTGGCTGTGTGTGTGATAAGAACACAATAATGATGTCTATAAGTCGCGCAATCCAATAATGAAAATTAATTTCACACACAGCGACAAGACCCTAAGGCAATTTATGCCAATTTACACACACACGAGTGCGCAGGCAGGCACTAATACTGCGAAAAGAGAGAGAGAGAGAGAGAGACAGACAGATAGAGAGCGAGTGAGAGAGACAGACAGGCGTGAAACATGGCTGAAATATTTTTGACACCTGCAGAATTCCTATTGACAGCTGTGCGACGGCAATGGCAGCGGCTCCAAAATTTTGCGTTTGAATTTCAAGCATTTAGTATTTTCCCTGTATCTGTCTGTCTCACTCTCTGTGTGTGTGTGTGTGTGCAGGTGTGTGTGTGCTCGCGTGCGTGAGTGCGCTTGGGCCGCAGGCTTTGCGGGCGCGTTTGTGTGGCATACGTGAAATTTTTGACAGTTATTTTAATGAAATTATGCAAGCACACTTTCACACATTGAATGCAGAGCTCCAGCCCTGCCGCGCCCTACCATGCCTCCCTTACTAACCCCCCAGACCCTTCGTGTGCTGCCTGCTAACTGTAAGTCATATTTGTCGGTTACCGTTACCGTGAATCTGGGTTAATAACATGCACCATCGCTATGAAGTTGTTGTTTTAATTAGCCCACAGGGGGGGGGGGCAGGCAGGCACGTCGCAAATGTGAGTGTGTGTGTGTGTGAAGCGAGTTGGCAGCACGGCACTTGTATATTGTAATTAAATTTGCAATGTTTGAACTAGAGAATTTTAGTTTGTATAAAGGGATTTAGAGATTTATAATAGCTTAAGTGAATAAAATGAATTTAATATGTATATTCCTTTTCTAATATGAATTACTCCAAAATGTTTAGTGGAATTTTATATATTTTATTATCAATTAATTAATTACTTAAAATATATAGTTTAATAGTATAAGGCTTTAAGACATATATCGAGCTTTTTATTGTCAGTTTTAATTGCAGCAAATAGTGCATAATTGTTCTACATACTTATTATATATTATTTTTTTAATTTAAACATTTTAATAAAATTTAAGAAAGTTTTTCATGTATAATTACAGATAAATTGAATTTGTATACATAACTCGTGCTTTTTTGCTGCTGACTATAAAAAGTGTTTGTAAATTTTGATTGAAAATATATTTTTAGTTTTTTTCACTCTTGTCACACCCCCTACAAATTCCGCTTTAACTTCGTCCGCAGCGAATCGCCTCAGTATTTGCACTTTCAAATAGAATTTCATGTTCCAGTGCTGCGTAAGTTGTTGCTTCCGTTTCGCATTCGCATTCGCATCGTCTTGTAATGCGGACCCCAATGATCTCCCCCCCTTCCACAGTATGGCCCCTGCGCATTGTTGCAAGTGTCATTTGGGGTGCTCTCTTTGTGTCATCGTCGCCTCGTCAGCGCGATGTCTCGAACAAAATTCCCAAGTGGCGCCCTTAAAAAAAAAATGTCGCATTTGCGACCCTACCCCCCTAACAACACCCAGAAACAGCACTCGTCACATACGACATGACATGAGCAGCAGCAACAGCAACAACAAGTAAAATCTGCGCTGGGCACGTGTTGAGTGCGCAGCAAAGTATGCTATAGTAAACGGTGGCGGAGACGGAGGCGGAGGCGGAGGCAAACAGAAAAAACCATAGCATACTTTGCAGAGCAATCTTTTATTTGATACGTTTTTAATTTGCAGAACTGAGCTGATAGTCGCCGCACACACAATGTCAGCTTGGTTGCCCTCCCCTTTCCTCCCTTACCTATCCCTCTCCTTCCCCTACACACTAACCAATTGCTGTCGAAAACAATGACAAGCTTAGAGAGAGAGAAAGCCAGACGCGTCTCAAGTGCATCGTGACACGTGAGTTTGCTGTTGTTGTCGAACAGATCTTCTCCTGCCCTTAGCCTCCTCCTGTTTTTTTCCTCTTTTGCCAGTCAGGTGTGTTTTTTTTTGGTAATTTGATTTTCACAGCGCGGTGTGATTTGTCAGCCGATGTTAACGCAACATTTGCTGCCATTGGTAAAAACACAAGTCGCAGCGACGTGTGCTGAATAGTCAAAGTTGTCTTTACCCTGCCCTGCCCTGCCCCTGCCCTTGCCTCTGTAATTTTGCATGTTGTTTGCGCTCTAATAGAAACCATTTTCGATTTGTTTTTTTTTACAACAATAATTGAGCAGGCCGCGCAGCAAATTTGTTGCTGCTCGAAAAGAAAAAAAAAAAGAAAAATCTATAAAAAAGTAGGTGGCAACTCTGCTCCCCCTGGAATATGGCGTCGTGTTGATGAGGCACTTTCCGTTAAATTTACTGTCACAAATTTTGTTGCTCTCCCCTTCCCCCCTCCCGAGTTGTTTCTACTTTTTGGTAGTTGTTCTGTTGAAAATGCGCACGTATTTGTCGTTTCCATTACAGTTTGTGCTGATTTTGATTTGCTGCCCCAAAACTGGCGGCAATATACACTCGTCTATTGCCTCTGCCCGCGAGCCTTTTGCCTGTCATTCAATCTCAAATTCACTCAATCAGTCAGTGCGTCAGTCTGTCCGTCTGTCCGTCCGTCTGTCAGTCAGTCAGCCTGGCACTTTCAGTTAGTCATTGCGTCAACACTTTGATAACTGGCGGCAAGAGGTGTGCCCCACACACACACACACACACTCTCACACACACACATAGCCTACATATGTTGCTGAGAGTCACGTTTATTGTTGGCAATTTTTTGTGCTGCTCGTACGACTCTTCACACCCCTCAGCCCCTCTCCCCGTTTCGACCCTTTGTCGACTTATGAGTTTTGTGCCAGCCTAGGCAATTTCTATGCTGCCACGCCCACCACCAGCAGCATATCACGTGTGTGGGCGTGAGTCGCATTTGTCATACTCAAATTTAAAATTCAATTTACTTGCGTCATAAATTTAATAGCCTCGTCCTCAGTCAGTTGATTTGGTTTCGCCAAAACGCGGAGGGCTGGCCTTATATCATATTGATAGGGTTGAGGGAATGCGCAGAGTTGGCTAGAGAAAGTACAGTCAACAAAACGCAAAATATTCCTAATTAAGTAGAATATTTTTCGCAAATTAAATCTGGCAAAGTTATGAATGAAATTAATAATAAATAAATTAATAAATAATAATAAATAATTCATGCAGAAAACCTGTAAGGAATTTTATGGATTTTCTAAAATTAATTTTGTGTACTTTTTCATGTTCTTGAGCTTTTCCAACTCAATGAGAATTTAATAACTGAACGAGCAAGCTCAACGAACGACAACTGCCCTGCTAATTGCTAAGCTTGTTAGACATTTCAAAGACACACACAGACACAGGTACATACACACACACATGTGTGTGTTATGTGTTTTGTGTATAATGTGCTAAACAAAAGTGCGCCAATTAGAAGTAAAATGCAGTTTTTAAGCTCCCTCTCCCTCTCTCTCTTTCTCTCAAGTTACAACTAAATGTGCGCCCAACCGCAAAAGCCAAAAAGTTGATTTCTTAACAACTTCCAAAACGAAGCATGAGAAGAAGAAGCAGCATAAGCAGGAAGAAGAAGCAGAAGACCACACATAGCAGACCACAAAATTGTCAGAGCGGGATGCTAAACTTTAAGCTGAAGTAGCATAGGAAGAGAGAGAGAGAGAGGGGGAGACGCAGAATGAGGCTAAGACAGGAGGCTGGCAAAAATTGTGTAGACCACAGTTTTAAGCCCAAAATACTGTGTGTGTGCGAGTGTGTGTGTTGTCAGTAAGTTGTCTGCTTGTTGTCTCTGCTTTTTGGGCTCTGGACCCTGTACCAACCACATATGACATGTCTATGAGCAAGATGAATGCATTTCATATAAAGACGGCACTAAATCTCCATAATCCCGAATGGAGTGTCATGATTTTGGCAACACATTGGTAGCATGCCAACTAAATAATTAAGATACATTTTGAAATTCAGAAGAAACTCAAAAGAAAGATATATTATATGGTAAAACTTAAGACATTCCAATTAATTGAAAGAAATAAAATACTATATTCATTTCTTTGAAATTCTTAAGCTTTTTCTATTATTTAACGCAAGTTTGACAATAAATTAAATAATAATAAAGCAGCATAATATTTATAAATAAAATACTGCTTAATTGTTCTGCATAAAAAACTTTATAAATTGTTTTAAATTTCTTTCTCTTAGGATAGACCCTTTTTTTTATAAATTAAATACAAATTTATACATAATTAAAATATTCTTAAAACATTTCTACAGAAAATAAATTTACTTTTGTATTTGAGTTAATTATTTACACATACCAAATATTGTTGTATATTTGTAAATTTTTATTTTTTTTAGGCTGCAAAGCGTATCTACAGTTCGTTGTGGCAATTTATTAATTTTTCTCACTCATATTTATATTTTAGTTATATTTTGTGGCCTTTTGCCGAGTTCCAGACGAGTTGGCATACGCTGGTTGGACAGTTTATTGGGTTGCTTGATCTCTCACTCTCTCTCTCTATCACATTTAGAAATAAAATAAAACTAAGTCCGATTTAATTGAGTTTTTCACTCGACACACTCGCTTTGCCAATTTTGCGACATGCCAGAAATGTGTGTAATAAAATGAGAAATGCCATATCACCATATACCATACAGATCTACATATATAGAATTTTCACATATTTGTCACATAAATTTGATTTCATTCAGAGAGTTCTTTCATGTCGTTGCTGTCCAGGCAATTTGGCAACATTGTCGCAAATGAAATGTGAATCAAATGAAAATTTTTGTGGTGCAATTTTTTGGTCAGCAATCGAAGCGAGTGGAAAATGGCAACAACAAAAAGGGGATACTCTCTCTTTCTCTCTGTCGTTGAGGGAAAAACATGCCTGATAAAGTTTTTCCACCTTCTGCCTTCAGTTGACGCTACAGCGGCTGCTTGTAATGTGCTTGTTTTTGTTTTTCGCACTTTTCCATGGCTTTTCCGCTGAGAGGGAAACAAAATAAGTTTTACGACAAATGTAAAAATAAATAAATAACTTGCCCTTATGGAAATATTCTTGCAGCTGTCGCTGGCAAACAGGAAATGGCGCAGGAAAAGCTGGAAAATCCCAGGTGGCAGTTGGGGTAGATGGGCGAGGAAATGCGTGGCAAGGCGTGGCCTGTAGATTAGTTTGATCTGATTAGGCAGGCGGACAAATCGGACAAGCTGTGGTTGAGTAAGAAATTTAAGGTATTTTGTGGTATTTTGTAGTATTTTGCAGTATTTAAACTGTACTACAGGTAACAGAATTGCCAACGTCAGTCATAAGAGGCCGCTAGCCATCACTCTCCTCTCTCTCTCTGTGTCTCCACAGACAAGTGAGCCATAAAAAGCATAAAACTGGGTTAGCTGTCGAGATTCGCAAAAGGGATGGGGTTGGGCGGGTCGGTCGGTCCATGCCCATCATTGGGATTGGCAATGCATTTGAAATTGAGTGGGCCAAAAGGGAGAGGGGAGAGAGGGCAGCAAGAAAACAGGTTAAAAACTCACAAACTGAAGCTGAGGGCCAACGAAGCAGCGATGCGGCGCGACAGCGAATAGTGGGCACGCCCCAACCCCTTTCCCCGCCCCTACCCACTCGCCATATCTGTCAAGTGAGCTGGAAGTGATATGGCAGCCCTACAGAGGGGGGAGTAGTAGGAGGCGGAGCGTGTTCACGTGCAAAATTGCAGCTATTCCCATATGGTTTGAGCTGCGTTTTTCTTCTCTCTTTTTTGTCTCTCAAAATCGAATTCACTTTGCGTGTGTGTGTGTGTGACGAGAGTGCGTATGTGTGTGCGAGCGTTATTTGAGCGCCATTTTGAGTGTGATCGATGGCTGCCGGCAGAAGTTGCCATTGTTATTGCCATTGCCAGAGTTGCCGTAGCTTGAGCTGAGCCTCGATTTTAATCAGCAGCTGAAAGCCGATCGGGTTTCTGGGCAGGAGGAGGCACTGGCACAGCTGACAACGAGTGATATCCTTGCGGCTTTGCATTGCCTCACGCACACACACACGCACACACACGCAGCTGGTCATGCAGTTGCACTTCCGCTTCCGTCACACAGTGGGGCATCTTCGAGGCATGGCCAAAAGGGACTGCTGCTACACTGCACTGATTGCTTGCACACGTTGCAATGCCACTAAATTGTTTGTCTTGTCTGTGTGCGTCTCTCTCTCTATCTCTCTCTCTCTCACACTCACTGTCTCCCTGCTGGCACTGTGTGCGTGCAATGCCATTAACAATACGCCCAATGCCAAACTGGCAAACGCGCCAAAGCCATTGTTATTTCGGCGGTCGATTGTTGTTCTTCCGGCTTGCGTGAGCTTACTGCGGCCCACGCCCCCCCTGTGCCATGCTACGCCCACGCTTCACAGCCGCAAATTGTGCAAACAAGCGTGGGAATGAAAAGAGAGAGAGAGAGAGAGAGGGGGAGAGAGTCAGCCCGACCATCAACGGGATGCTTCATGCAAAACTTGTGCCACAAATCGCTTCAATTTCGTTGCGTGTTCGTGTTGCTGCTGCCCCCTTGTCGAGAGTTGTTTTTTCAGCTCGGTTTGTGCTCGACTGCAATAATCTTATTAGCAGTTTGTTGTTCGAACCTAATCAATTACCAACGTAATTACAAACTTTGCTAATCTGCTTAGCCTGTAACACATACACAGATCGAAAGGGAGGAGGGGGGAGAACGCAGGATGCTGCTGTTGCCCATTTGGCAATATTGTAGCTGATGGAGCGAATGAACATTTTGAGCAACTTCAACTCTGCAGCAGCAAAGGCAAAAACAAATCGACAAAATATTGAGAGAATTTTCCAAATTATGCAAATAACTGTTATCAGACCATTTAGCTAATCAGTAAGTCTCTATTAGTGCATTAGAGTACGATAGAGAAAATATGTTGAAAATGTGCAGAGAGCAAATTGTGAATATTTTGTTTAAAAATAGAAGGAGACCTTGTTGAAGTTCTCTACACTTTTGCAGCTTGTGAATTTATTTTTAATATATTTATTATTATAAAAATATATAATAGTAAAATGTTTCAGAAGGACTTCCTGTTGATTCTGAATAAATTTATATACTTTAGATATCTTTAAAGCGGCGTTACTCATATGTGAGGATATTTTAGAAAACCAAAGCAGCTGTTACTGACTTCAGCTGCAGCTTATCACTTGCACAGCAAAGAAAGAAATCAATTTATTTGTTATCCTTATCAGGTCTGCGACTCGTTTCTCTCTCTTTTTCTCTGTTTGCTGTCTGACTAAACATTTGCGAAAAATGCCAGCAAAACTTTTGTCGTAATCAAAAGGCAAAATATTTGAATATGCCAAGACAAAATGAATGCCGTGTGCACAGCGCACCCGCTACCCTATCTCTCACTCCCCCCGTGCTTCTCCCTCTTGGCCTACCCCATAACTCAAGCAACTGCAGAGGGATCGTGTTCCTGCTGCTGTCGACAACAGCAGAAAAGTTTTCCACGCATGATTTAAATGTGGAATAAATCTTGCGTTAAGATTCGACTCTGGATTTGGATTATACTACATACAAACGGCAAGCGGCGTCTGGCAGTCTAAAAGGTGGGAGTACCGTACAGTGGAGTTAGGTGGCAGATTGGGGGAGTTACAGTGGGGTGCAGCTTGGGGTACATGGTACCGAAATCGTTGCCATTTCTTGATGCTGCTGCTGCTGCTGCGTCACGTAGTTGGTAAATTTGTTTACATGTTGCCCGTCGTTGTCGTTTTAGTTTTCGAATGTGCCACGCCCACGCCTACAACTACCACCGCCACCGCCGCCGCCCACGCACACGCACACACGTGCACAATTGGCATAAACTTTTTCATATGCAAATCGCAAGTTTAGCAAAATATTTCGTTTATTGTTGAAGTTTTCTTTAGTTGCTGCCGCTGCTGCTGCTGCTCGTCAACAGTTCGCATGATTCTTTTTGCCAACTCCCCCCTCTCTCTCTCTCGTGAAACTTTTGCCCCAAAAACTTTTGACTGTAGAGAAAGAGAGAGAGAAGGAGGAAGAGAATTTTGATAAATTACGCCTGGCAAGCGACGCTGTAAGTTTATCTCGCAGCCGCAGCTCATTGCGCATATTTTCCAGACATAAATAACAACGTTTTCTTTTTTACTATTTTTTTTTTTTTTTTTAATATAAAAATCATGACACCTTTTATTGATTTAGTTTCTTGTGAGAGTGTGTGGGTGTGTGTGTGTGAGTTGTATACAATATACATATACATATATATAATTTATTCACTTAACTAACTGCAGTTATCACTAGATTTTTACGTTCTCGCCATGTACTGACTGCTTCCATCGGGTACCTTCTCCTCGTCGGTATCAGCAAATTTGTTTTCATTTTTTTTACTTTTATTTTTTTTTTTGCTTTTAATTACAGTATGTGTGAATGGTGAATTTGCGCACATATCAAACGGTATATATAGTATGTATGTATGTATTTTTGGTATATATATATATATATGGTACTTATCGTCTAATTAGAACACACAGCCTTGCTTTGTTTCTCTAAAAAATTACACTTATCGGGCTAAATTTAATTACATTTAATTACACACCGACAAAAACGCTTAGATTTATTTCCAGAAAATAAGCAAATTTTAACTGCTAAGTTTATTATTTTATTTTTTTTTTTTTTTTTTTTTTTTTTTAATTTAAAGCCACATCCAGATTTAGTTACACACAAAATGCACAGTTAGCTGAGAGAGAAGGGGGAAAAGTTGTACACAAAACGCTTATAAATTCCATATAATTAGCTAAGTCCTATCGACACCAAACAATTATTGCACTTTTATATTTTTTATTTTTATAAATTATAATACTAGCTAGCAACAGCTTGGAAAGAAGCCAGTTTATTATTTTACCAATTGAATTCCAAACTTTGATTTGTCAATGCTTTTGTTACCACTACGAAACAAATACAAATAGATAAACTTAAATAAAAACAGGTTTTCTTTGGAAAACGACCTAATATAACAGTTTTTTTTTGCAATATTTTTTTCTGATTTTTCTTCTTTATTTAAAAAATGAATGTTTGCTGCGCAAGCTTTTTTAAAATTGGCTTTATGCTGCTATCTTACAAATAGCCTATAAGGTGTTTCTTCTTTGCTCCGAGTTTTTCATGTTTTTTTTTTATAAATATATATATTTATATATTTATCGTGTGTGTACAAGGTATCGATTTACGCTCGTTTGTGAATTTGTATGAGACAGCAATTTGATGGGCAGCAAAGTATATTATTATTTACATTGTGTTAGGGACCAATGCGCTATACAGGACGACAGCACTGAGGAAGAGAGAGAGAGAGAGAAAGAGAGTAGCATTAGTTTTAGATATATTTAGTTATAGAGTAGTATTATACCTTATCAACTCGCTGGCGCAACACTTGATCTGGGCCTTTCATAAATAAATGAAAAATAAAGATTTAGGGTACTTCAACAATACACTGAGCAACTCGATAACGTCAACGTGGAATCTACAGAGAGACAGAGAGAGAGAGATGCAAGATTTAGAGTGAGGGAGATATATAGAGACAGAGCTAATGGGGCCATAGAAAACAACATCGAGCGTAAGACAAATAACTGCGAATGTGCATTTTGAAACAGAAAACAGAACTTTATTTTTATATAGATTGAGATATATGTATGTATGCATGTGTTGTGTGTATGTGCGAGTGTACAAATGTGTGTGTGTGCGTGTTTTACATAGAAAAGTAAACTAAATAATTATGCAAGTATCTTGCACAAAATGTTAAATGATTGCAACAGAAAGTTTACAATAAAAAGAGAAAAGCCAAGAATGAAACATTTATAATACCAGAAAGAATATGAGAAAGGAATTAAGAAAAAGAAAAAAAAAAGAAAACAAAACTAAAAAGAAAAATATTTTCATGTGAAAGTAAAATAAAATAAAAAAATAAAGAATATTAATTTCGTTGAAGTTGATGTTTGATTTCATTGCTTTTTTTTTTTTTTGGTTTTTTGTTGTTTGTTGGTTCTTTCTATAGTTAAATTATTAAAACTAAACGAGATTTATAAAAATAATAATAATAATAGTAATAATAATGATAAGTATATAAACAAAAACATTGTTGTTTCATTCAGTACAAATAAAAAAGTTTTTGGGGGGTTTTAACAAATCAGTTTAAGTACTACAACTAGATATATGTATATATAACTATAAATATATATGCATCAGCATATAAAATGAGATAATCCATTTAACAAAACGAGTAACCAAATATATTTTAAGATATATGTATGTATGTATTATCGTATTAAGGAAAACTTCAGAGATATACATAGGTGTTTGTGTATAGGGGCATATATATTCAATAAAAAACGATCAAAACTTGTGACTTGTAACAAATGAAATGAACAAATGAAACAGAGAGACAAGTGTGGAGCGTTTAAAAAGACGGTTTCCTTTGGTGTTATATCAAAAACTTAAGAGCTAACACTTTAAACAGATTTTATATTGTGTGTGTGTGTAAGAATGTGTGTGTGTGTGTGTCATATTCTTGATAGAAAAAGTGTACAAAAAAGAGTGTTGTTTTAGCGTTAAAAAATATATAGTTCTCTGTGCGACAACAGCTTAAAAAACAATCGTGTCGTTCAGTGTAGTGAAAGAAACTTCAAGGCGTATACAAACAGAAAGTTGTTTGACAAACTCTAATTAACTACGGACTATGATGGACTACGGACTAAGGTATCATTTCTTCGGGTTAACTTCAACATTTTTGTAACGTGCTAAATATTTTTTGATTTTCTTGCATTTTTGTTGCTGTCTCTTTTTTTTTGGCACAAATTCATGTCTTTTTTTTTTGTATTTTCTAAATTGTTTTTTTATGCATTTTTTTTGTTGGTATTTTTTTTGTTTTTTGTGTTATATGTTAGGGGTTTTGGGGGGAATACGTACAACGTAGGGTTCTTGACTTGTTTGGTTCTTTACTTTAAACACGCGCGAGCTTCACACGGTCGACTCTTCATTTTGGACTACTCCACTTGACAATTTGGTATAATAAAAAAAACATTTCATGTTGCTCTTTTAGCTATTGTTGTAGTTTTTCTTCTTCTTGTTGTTCTTGTTCTTCTTTAATTCTCCTTTATCATCTTCAGCCAGCTGTTGTTGTAGGTTGTTGTTGGTTTTGTTGATGTAGTTGGTGATGCTGTTGTTGGCTATTTAGAAACTTTTCTCTATCTCTCTCTATAATTCTCTCTCTCTCTCTCTTTTCTCGCTCTAGTAAGGCTTCGATGCATCCTTGGGCTTCTTCAGTTGCACCTTGAGTCGCTTCGTGCCCACCTGAAAGCCGTTCATGGCCTTGATGGCCATCTGTGCCGATTCCGGATTATCAAATGAAACGAAACCAAAGCATTTCGATAGACTTGTCTGTTTATCGATAAACACCTTGGCCGATATGACATTGCCAAAGGGCAAAAAGGTGGAGGCCAAATCTGTGTCGGTAAACTCCTGTGGTAAGTGATAAATGAACAGATTACAGCCCTCGGGACCTGGGAAGAAAATGCAAAAGAGAAAAGGTTTAATTGGATTATAATTGGAATATATATTATATTTATTAATAAAACATTTCTGTAGAACTTTCTACACTTTTCTTTGGGGATATACAACTTAAAGCTATATCATATTAAAGATCTACTCAAACTGAGCTGTCTCGTCTCAATCAACTCAGTTGTTGTCGCTCTTCGCAGCTCATCTTGGAAATGAGCAATTAATTTACCACGCACACGTGTAACGACCAAATATGGCTGCTTAGCCACGCCTCCCCCCCCTCCCCCTCTGCGCAGACAAAAGCTTAAATTATCAAGCAGGGGAGGAGAGAGGCGGAGCGTGCGAGAGAGCGCAGCTGATTGCCAAAACGGATGCGGAAATGATGCGCCCAAGTGTCGCGTCTCTTACTTGCGCTGTCTCTGTGTATGTGTGTGTGTGTGTGCGTGGGGTGTGTATTGAATATGTCTGTGTGTGTGTGTGCCGGCTACGTCTGTCGTTTTGTTTAGCAGCACGTGCCCCGTCGCTGACTGCGTCGTCGCTGCTGGCGTCGCATATTAACAGCTGCGTCCTGCTGCGGTTTGCACTTTTCGTGCAAATTACTGTCAACGACAGAGACAGCGACAGAGGGAATGAGAAAGAGACAGCGACAGGCAGCAGCTGCAACATCAGTAGTTGCTTTTGGCTTTTCACTTTCACGCTGTCCCTTTTTAATGACGCTCAAAAGTGAAGCCCGTTGGCAGTTGCCATTGCCAGTTGCCGGTTGCGGTTTCAATTTGCGAGGCAAGAGGAGCCAAGAGTAAAATTGGCTAATAAGCAAACAATTTTGGGCAAGAGCAGAGACTAAGCCTGCTACCTATCTACATCATACATATAAGTATGAATGACTATAATTACACAATAATGCCTCATTAATTGTTTTTATGCTAATTAATTAGATAATCAAATTGCAGGCTCCCCTCTCTCTGTCTGTCTCGTTGCCCCTAAGCTGTTTATTGTTTCATAAGCTGTTTATAGTTTTATCAGCTGCTTAAAATCGCCTATAGAAATGTTAAATGAGATTTAAGTTGCAGTTGCACTCCTCCTCCTCCCTCTTCTCCCCCGCTACCTCAAGCCACAGACTGCGCTTCAGTGGCGGCAACATGTCGTATACGTAATTAATCTGCAGTGCCTGCACATCAACGCTATCATAAATGCAAAAGCAAAGACAATAACAACAATTGCAATTTATGTACATGCTGCTGTTGCTGCTGCTGTCGACGCGTATGACCACGCCCACACACGCCCAATACACATACACACACACACACGAGACTTTAGCCCATAATGCACGGCATTGTAATCAAATAACTTTGTGCCCCACGTTGTCAACGTCTTCCCACAGCTCCCTCCCACTGTCCCTGCCCCTTCCTCTCCCCTTCTGCTGGCTCTGCTACTGCTGCTCATCATCATCATCGTCCTCGTTGTCCTTGCGGATGTCAACTCCATCATCGTTTGCCAGGAGCGCTATTAATAACATTGATACATCTTTGTCATCTTTGTCGCTAGGCCGACGCCGCGAGTAGTGCAGCCAGCAGCACGCATGCCACGCCCACGCCCATGTTCCATCCTCCATACCAAGTAACGCCCCGTTTAGTTTGATTGAATTGGTTGGCAGTGGCAGCAGCAGCAGCAGCAGCAGCAGCAGCAGCAGCAGCAAATCAAAGGCTTCGCCTATACATGCTGACAAACTGATTGACTGATGCGATTATAAAATGAAAGCAAATTGAAAGGCATCTAACCAGGCTCAGTCTATCCTCCCGTCTATCCGCCCTTCTCCTCCTTCTCCCCCTTTTTATATTAATTGCCTTTGCAATCTCTTCCGATCCCGCTATCTCCCTCACTTCCTCTTTAGCTCTGTTGTGACACATTTGCTTTGTTATTTCGCACACCTAACAATTAATTTGGCCGACAACGTTGCACACCATACAGGGTGTCGCTGCCATAATTAGCGACTCATGAGTGCCAATTAAAGCGTTAAATAAAAAACATGAAAAGAGAAGACTGTATTAAGCGACTAATGAGCAACACGTGCGAGTGTGTGTACTGGAGGAGAGTTAATTGCCAAGTTAGTTGAGCAATACACTGCTATACGATCATTTATGATTATCATGTAGTAGATAATATGGGCGATTCTACATGGATAATGATCAATCAATGAAAGCAAGCTACAACGACCCAAAAAAGTATGCTACATATTATAAATAAGCAATAAATAAGGAAGCAAATCGCTTTGCGCTCAAAAGTAGGCAACAAAAATGTGTTCAATTTCAAATACGATTTGCGCTTAAAAGTAGGCAACAAAAAAGTGTAAAATAGAACTTGTTCGCATTTTTAAATAAATTAATAAATTAAATGTAATGAGTCTTATACAGCATATAGATTAAAGTATTGCAAAGTCTTATATAGATATAATTATAACTACTATCCTTCTATACTATCTACTACGTTTTTCACTTCAATCTCCCTACAATCGATTTCAATTTCCTATTAAACTCTCTCTTGTCCCTCGTTCAATGTTCTTTTTGCTGTGACATGATTTGTATCGTTTTTCATGCAGGGCGCATATCTGCAAGCGAAGTTGCAGCAAAAAATTGCAACAGATTTGCTCAGTGCGAGGGCGAGAGAGAGAAAGAGAGAGATAGAGAGGAAGCTGCAACAATGTATCGGGCAGATAAATTCACAGCAAGTGAGATTTATCAAATGACGACATGAGCATAAGCAACAATAAGAATAAACGGAAGAGGAAAGAGGCAAAAGAGAAATGCCAGAAAAAAGGAGAGAGATAGAGAGAAGGGAGGGGGGGGAGAGGTTAACAACAACAGGAAACAAGTTATAAGCATGTAGACAGATGCAGCAGACGACAGGCGCAAAATTAAGCAGGAAGCAAGCACACAGGGGCGGCGAGGGGAAGGGGGGGGCAGCCATGGGTTAAGCAGGGGAGGTAAATATATATAATGCTTTAAAAAAAAAAAACAGAGAAATATATGTATGACAATGATAAACGAGGAGGAGTTGGAGCACCACAAGTTGAGAGACCTTCTCAACCGGATGCAGCCGGATTAAAGTCATGTGCATAAGCCGGAAGTTGGAATATAAAATAAGCAAGCGCAGAGGCAGGACAACGACACAACACACACACACACAGTTGCACTTGCACACACACACACACACATAGACATTTGTGCCATGGGGCAAGTCAGCAAAGATTTGCGACTTTTGGACGGGGCAAGCAATGAACTTGACTGCAGCGGAGTGAGTGATTATGAGCACGTTGACATATTGCCACCCAACTAACTGTGTGTATATCTGTGTGTGTGAATCAATAAAATTGCATGCAAGACCCATGTCAGCGCGGCCATATAAAAATTGCCGTTTGCCCTTGAGATGCAGCCGAAAAAAAAATGTGCTTGGCCTTAGCTCAGCTTGTTAGCAAACATGTTAGAGGGGGGGCAGGGAAGGGGGAGGGTTAGAAAAAGGGGTGTGACTGTCTGGCAGTGCAGCACATGTGCATCAAGCACTCCACTCTCCCTCTCTCTCTCTTTCTATTTCTCGCTGCACAAGGACACACCACGACGACGACTAACGGATGCGGCATCTTTGCTCAACGGAAGAGGAAAATGCAATATAGGAAATCGTTTTTCGCACACACACACATATACATAGAACTACTGCGAAGTAGTAGAAAAAGCAAGAGACAAAACAGGAAGTTTATTTGTGTGTGAGCGAAGTCAAGAGAGAGAGAGAGAGAGAGGAAGAGAAAGAGAAAAGGAGAAGGCAGAGTGCAAAAAAAATCGTGTGGTAAAATTTGTTACATATAAATTTTATTTCCCTTTTTTCACACGCGCGTGTGTGCGGGTTTTGTGGCAGCCACAACATAAAGGGAAGTCAAAGGAAGGCGCGGGGGGATAGCGAATGAGGCAAGTTGTCTACCACGGGTGGCAACATAATGACTTCGAGTTAACTGAATTTAAGAGCGAACGGTGCAACGACGCGTAGGTTCGGTAATATATGCCAGACAAACTGTAAAGCGCTTCGAGAGTGAATAATACCAGTGTGACGTGGGGGGAGGGGAAGATTGAAGCGGGGAGATAAAGGAGGAGAGGCGTACTAAACACTTGAATTACAATTGACAATTGCAATGAATATTCAGTTGCATTTCCAAATTTGCACTTTGGCCTTAAGTCCCTCAACAAAGACAGACATTTTTGTACCCTATTATGGACTAAAGTCTTGTTTTCTTATCAGTTAATCTAATCAAATGACAAAGCAAACAACTACAGACTCAATTATAGGCAGTTGCCTGCCTTCTTTATCAACTATCAAAGTGAACTAATTACACACACACGCACAACTTTCTCCATTTGCCACCACTTGATATGCCTTCCTCTCTCTATCTAAAACTTTGGATCATTGTTCCCCTCCCCCTTCCACTGTGCAACTCCCCCCGCAAAGAAAAGAGCGCACTGAAGCGTTGAGTTGAAGCAAAAGGAAACATGGCAGCTCTCGCATTTCGCATAACATGCGCAATTTGTATGAATACGAATGGACACACACACACACACACTACACACACACCCTCTCTAACAGTGTTGTGTGTTTTGTTGGCCAACAGGGAATAAAGCACGAGAGGGGGGTGTGGGGGTGGTCGGGGGAATGGCAATGTCATGAGTCAGCAAAGCAAACAAGTCACACACAAAGACGACGACGATGTCGCCCAGAGAGAGAGAGAGAGAGAGAGAGAGAGAGAGAGGGGCAGCATACCGAAATGTGCTACACAAAAGTCACTCAACTGCAAAAATATATATCACACAACAAATACAAGTGCATAAACATATATACATACATGCATACATGTATGTGTAAGTGTAAGTGTACCTATTCGCATGTGCATATGTGTAGTATTTGGCCTGGACTCCCCCGCTTGCACGTTCGCTCGCTGTGACTCTCTAGACGCTCGTAGACTATGGCCGCAGCCAGACACGACAATGTCCCCTGCCACGCTGCCCTCCCCCCTCCCTGTGTTGCTTATGTAACCGGAAATATGGCAAAAAGTGCAACGCCAAAACATTTTCCGTTGCAACAGCAGCAGCAGCAGCATCATCATCCTTCCCTGCTGCTAAGCAGTGACAGCCTGCTCCTCTCCCCCTCCCCCTCCCACACACACACACACAAGCTACTGCCCTGCCCTGCCTTATCTAACTTTAATGTTATGTGTGCCACACAGGGGGGCAGCAGCTCTTGCCACATGCAGCATGCAGCAGAGTCGCGTCGCATCGTGTCATTGCAATATTTTCTGATATCGACATTCAGGTCTGACTAATGGAATTGTGTGTCAAGTGTGTGTTATATTTACACTGTGTCAAAAGCTGATAAAAATTTAAGCTTCAGCAAAATGCCGTTTGCATTAGTCTCAGTTGTGTGTGTGTGTGTGTGTGTGGGCCATATATAAAATGATTGATCCTATTGATTTTTCTTATCTTTTGAGAAAAGCATGTGTGGGAGAGAGAGAGTAAGAAAAAAGGGATTTATATCGGCAGCTTCCAGCTTTAAGCAGCCTTCTTTTCCCCTATCAAATTGAAAGCGAGGCATAAGAGACTTTTCGTAGGTAGTTCGAGTGGGATTTCTGGCAGCTTTGTGTAATTTTTGGATTATTGCAAAATCAGAGTATGTGTTCATGTGTAATGCTTTTCAAAATATAAGCTGCCTAAGCGTAGCCCTTTTTTTGGAGGGATTTTCTAAACTTGAAACTCAGCTGCTTTTGCGGATTTCTTGCAAGTAGAATTCTTTTTAAATAAACTTATAATTCCTTGTGAAATGTATAAGGTTTTAGTAGATAAATATGTTGAGAAACTTTTTTAAAAATTTCATTTAAATTGCATAATAAACATACATACAATTTATTTAAATAAACATTTTCCTTAGTTTTGAAGAGAGAGCGCTGCCTGCTATAGTATAATTTAATTTATAATTTTATAACATAAAAAAAGCAACTATAACTTAGCTTTTCTCTGAAAGAGTTCTCTAATGTTCTCAAATATTTTTCCAAATATTTTTTTAATATTGCTCTATTATAAATGTATTTTTAATAGCTTTTCCACTCTTTCTCGCACTGATAAATGACTTTGGATTCCAACATATATAGATAAGCAAAGATATAGCATGACTTTTTTTTTGTTTCTGGGTTTTTGGGTGGAAAACTAATGATAGAATGATAATCTAGCAAATAACTAAGTAGATTGACAGCCAAACAGTGTACGTAACAAATACAGTAAGAGGGGAACAAGTCAGAAAGGGGTAAGAAGAATGAGAAGGGCATGAGGAGGGGAGGTTGGCTGTGGCACATTGCACAAAACCACAAAATGGATGCGAATGCGAATGACGCTGACAGCGATGAGGGCGGCGTCGGGTTAAGGTTAGCGGGTTAATGTATTTGATGCTGCTGCTGCTGCATAGAGTTTTATATAATGCAAGCAGTGGAACTAACTGATGGACTGACGGCATGACAGACTGATGGTTGCGACTAACAGACAGACAGACAGAGAGAGAGAGAGAGAGAGAGAGCGAGAGTGTACCGCAGTCAGCCATTTTGTAGCATTTATCAAAATGCCTGGCGTTTAGACATTTCTATTTGTGTGCCGCAGCCCACACACACACACACACTCCCACCACATGCGCTTGTATGAGCCCAAATTGCAGTTACTGCCCCTCCCCTCCCCTCCCCTACCCACTTGCATGACTCACCTTCAATCTGCTTGCCCGCAGCAGCGGCCGCAGCGGCGCTCAGCGCAACGCTGGCCAGCGGGGATGAGGAGAGAGCGGCGGTGCTTCCAAATTGCGGTAAACCAGCGGCTGTTGACATATACGCCGATGCCAGCGGATTTGGATCGGACCCTGTGCATGAGAGAGAGAGAGAGAGAGAAAAAAGAGTTGGAAATTAGAAATCAATCAAAATTAAGTTAGAAAATAAACATAAACAACTAAAATTAAATAAAAATATCAATATTAAAATAAAAATGAATTATATACAAATTTGTAAATATTTGATCTGCATATTTACTATTTATAATTAATTAATTTTCAATTTTATTATTAATATTTTGAAATTTGAATCGGGTACAGTCACAAGTTGCAGCTAAATACATAAATTACTTCGCATAATAATATGATTTTAGTTGACCTTCTGTTTGACCTCGTCAGACGTAATTAATCATTTGCAGACACACACACATGCACTCTTCTCACACACACACACACTCGCATGCAGCGCTGTATAAATCTAAAATTAATTTGTTGCTCATACGCCATGTGGCACACGAATCTTTTTCAACGTATGCGCGAGTGTGTGTCGCTGTCTGTGCGTGTGTGTGTGTGTGTGTGTGTGTTTAGCTCTGGTTTGTGTTTTGTGTGTGTAATTTGACGCCTGTTGTTTGTTATTTAGTTGTTTTGCGTGCCCGTCATGCAATGCAATTTTGTGGTTTGCACTTGTTTCTCCTCCGCCCCCATCCACGACTCACTGTAGCTGTTATTAATGAGTTTCGCAAACACACACACACACTGTGTATGTGTGTGTGCGGTCGCTGACAATGAGAGAGTGCACAATACTCCCCTCCTCGTGTGTGTGTGTTCATTTGATAACTAATTTGGCTAATAACCAGCTGTACATACGTACAAATCATTGTTGTCCGCTTTATTCCTAAGGTATTTTTTTTTGTTCAGATTTTTAAATTATTTACCCACTACCCAGATGCAAAAGTTCTTCAAAGTAACATACATATACTCACACACACACACTCACACACGGCAAATACTGCAAAAGTTTTTGTGAGATTTTACAGATTTAATTTCAAAAGTTTTTCAAGCAGGTGCTTCGCCCCCCTTCCACGTAATCAATTGTGCAGGAGGAAGCAACATTTTTAATTTAATACACAGCAAAGTCAGCTACCCCCTTGCAAGCGCTATCTCAAACAAAAGCAAAACAAAACTTAAGGTAAGTTGAAAAGAAGTTTTTGCATATTTGCACGAGAGAAATTGTTTTAATTGTTGCTCAGGCACAGAGAGGACAAGCATATAGACAGGTACAGACAGAGCAGAGCATAGGCACATGTCATGGCCAAGAGCAAAGTGTTTTTGGCCAGGCCAATAATAACAATCAAGAGGCAGGTAGGTAAACAACAGCACAAGCTGCAACTATTATTGCAATTCTTGCAAGCATTGAAAAAGCTTATAGATCTCAAGTTTATGCGATGATAAAAGCGAGTTCAGGCAGCATGAAATTGTCTTGATTTAATTTAAATAAATTATATACTTTAAATTAGTATTTAAGCGATATATAATCAAGAATTTGTCTCTCATATTCATGCAATGCACACAATAGAAAAATTCATAGTCTACTTTTGCGCGCATGCGAAAAATGGCCACGCAAAGGCTGAGCCGAAATTTGTAGTCTACTTTTGCGCGCATGTTAAATTGGCTAAGCGAAGGCTGCGTCTGCTCATTGCGTTGCAATTTGTAGTCTGCTTTTATGCGCATGCAAATAAATACATTTTATTGTATCTCTCACATATTCATAAAGAGAAACATGGCATAAACATTGTATATTTGGTATTATTAATGTCCGTTACTCAATTGCCCGTTGGCATTGACTTATCCAGTCCCCCCACACCCTTTTTTTCCACCCTCCACCAAATTCCTCTTCCTAGTTGTTTGTACATTTTTCTCGACTTTTGGACGACTTTGCCACTTGCAGGCACTTGAAGACTTTTGCCAGCTGCTGCTGCTGCCGCTGCTGCTGCTGTTGATTTTCAAGTGCAAAGAGCGAAAAAGTGTATAAACAAACGTAATGGAGAGCCATGTTGAAAACAGAGTTGAAAACGTGCTCAGAGAGAGAGAGAGGGGGAAGAGAGGGGGAGAGTGATGGGGATGCCTGCTAAAAATCAGCTTGGTTATTGTGTGGGATCTGTCGAGTAGAGTGAGCTGAGGGAGAGAGAGAGAGGGGAGAGGATATAAACTACATAGTTTACTGCACTTTACAAAACTTTGATTAAGATTTTCGTTTGTTGCTTTTGCAGCGTGTTTCTCCTCTTTGCTTTTGTTTTCTCTTCGCTGCTGCTGCTGTTGTTGTTGTTGTTTTCAGTTTGGCAAAAAAAAAAAAGTTTTGAATTGGATGCGCTTGTGAGTTTTGTTTTGTTATTTTCGGGTTGATTCTTTGTTGCAATATTCGTATTTCTGAATGGTTTCTGCCTCTGCCTCTGCAACTGCCTGAGCTGCTCGGGTAATGTTAATAAACTCGAGAGCGATTCTTGATTTGAAAATGCAGCTCTGAGTGCGCGGATTAAGTTTTCTTTTTTCTTGTTTCAAGAGGAAGTAGAGATCGGAAAACTAAAAGATGCGACCGTGAGATGCGCTGTAAATTAACATACGATACAATGTGGAGAAAAAAAAATTTGTAGAAATAGTTTCAGAAAAAAAAATAATAATAGATAGAATTGTTTACAATTCTAAATTAACTGCAGCGAAATTAAGCTGCAATCAACTACAATTTTGCCCTCACATTTTGCAATTGTTTCCACTGTGTTATACCAGGTAACTGGCTACAATTACACAGCAATTTATGCTCACACACACACACACACAGAACTGTTATTTATATCGCGTATACGCACTGTGTTTTTGCCATAAACAATTTGCAGCATACAAAGGCAGCACCGAGCGCACTTTGTTGCCTCATTTTATAACAAAAACCTTTAAAGTGATTTTGTTGTTTAGTTTATGTTGACAGTGGTCAAAAGCAACTGCCAAAAAAGGCAATGCTGGAAAAAAAAGCTAAAGAAATTTTAGTTGCGCATTTCTGCAGGGGGGCGTGACCCTCTAACCCCTAGAGAAATAGGCGCGTTTGCTTTGACGCTGCTCCCCCCTCCTTGACTACTGTCAGAGGCAGCAGGCAGTGGGCAAAGGAAAAGAACTTCGGGACTTAGGCTTGAGTAGTTTCTAGACTTTTCAGGGGGTGTGCTTGGGAACTGCAAGAATTTTTAATATTTCATTAAATTAAGTGCCCCGAAAATCGTTGAAGTGGCACATGATGAGCACGCACAAGTGCACAGCGCAGCCACAAGTCAAGGAGTGGGAGTGGCAGTTGGGAGTTAGAACTTGGGAGGAAGGGAAGTAGACTGTCTGTATTTGTAGTTTAGGCAGACACGAAAAATCCGCTTAAATATCTTAGCTTTCTTTCTTTCTATCCATTTTTTTTCTTTTTGCCTTCTCTTGCTTCCTTTTTTGCCTTCTGCTTTTTCCTTATTTTTCGGCATTTCTCTGGTTAAGTCAGCCACTTTTTTTCACGGTTCGTCGCTGCTCACGAAATTAACTTGGTAATGCGCAGCTTAGCTGCGATATTTCTAGGGGTCTCTTAGGGACAGAGAGAGGAAGGGGGAGACAGAGTTGGAGAGAGGTCTCTAAGGGGTGTGTCCAGTGTTTCCGTTTACTTGTTTGGGTTTTTTTGTTGTTAAAAATTTAACAATAGCTGCGTGCGGCAGCATCTTAACGCAAGAACAAGTGCACGCAGCAACGCGAGGGGAGGGAGGGGAGACAGTGGCAGAGCGGGGGTAAAATAAAGAGTAAAAATTGCGTAAAACTTACACAGTGCACACGACATAAGGAGTTGACTATAAGCCGAAAGATCTGAGTTCATACTAAAAGAAGACTACGTTCCTGGGAAGTTTAAGAACTTCAAAATTATATAATATGATTGGCCTTTCTTTCCATATCGATTGGAAAACTTTCAATATTAAGGAAATTTTAATTGGTATAAATAGGTCGAAATAGGTTAAGTTATCGTTTTAGTTAATATAACATAGGCAACTTAATAATCTATAGATATATCCACAAAACCCTCTTAACTTTACTTTTTTCCCCTATATTTCTCTCACATATTCCAACTCTTCCTACAGCTCACAGTTCTATATTGCTTTTTCGCCTATTGGTAGCTGCTGCTGCCGCTGCTGTTGGCCATAAGTCTTTGGCCAAACTTATGTTGCAGCATCGTTTTTATCGGCCTTGTCTGTCTGTCTGTCTTTTGCCCCTCCAACTGTCACGTGGCTTAAAAGCAGCACAAAATTCTCCATTGGGCCAAGAGTGCAAATGAAACCAGAAAAAAAATAAATTGTAGTTTGAGCATTGCAACCAAACTACCCCAACCTACCCTATCCTACCCTAGCCCATCCCCGAGGTCGGCACGCGGCAAAAAGTCAATGAGGCCAGAGCACATTGCAAGATGCTTCCCGCTCCCTGCTCCCCTCATATCCCTCCCTCGATAGTCCCACGACTCTTGCTGCTGCTGCTGCTACTCTGTTGCAATAAGTTCCGTGTTGTTAATTTCGCAAGAGAGTGTAACTTGTAATTTCGTGAGCAACAGCAACGGCAACGGCTTCACTTGACTCTCTGCTGCTGCTGCTGCTGCGCTGCTGCTTTACGGTCATCAACTTTGGCGCGTGACGTAAACGACGACGTAAAGCAGCAGCAGCAGCAGCAGCCACGTGAGCGTTACATGGCATAAGCGAGCATCGTGTCGCATCGCCTCGTTTGCTTTAAATGTCAAGTTAATAATCATTATTATTAAATTTTCTTTGCAAAAGAAAAAAATGAAAGAAACAGAAGAACCAAAGTAATATCGAAATTATTAGAGACACATTTGGTTTTTCATTCCGTTTTTTACCTGCTAATGCCTTGGCAGCTGCCTTTTTTCGTATGAGAGCTATATAGAAATAATTTTAAAATACACAAGAAAATATCCAGTTTTGTAAGCAGTTAGGTAAAGTTTAAAAAGAGAGAGAGAATTGTAGAAAGAGACATATATATATAGAATTATTATGAGCACACATTTCTTAATTACACACACGTGCTTCATTCATTTTAATCGCTCTTAACTCGCATTATACCCAACTCAATGAGTTTTCTTCTAGCTCAAGATATTCTATCCTATTTATATATAACCTTCAGAGAAAAACTCTGATGAATTAAGCTAATTGATCTCATTATCTGCCAGACGAGGCGTATACTTTTTGGGCATAGAATTACGCATTTGCGTATAATGTGAGAAAGATGGAAAATTCCCAAAGTTTGAGAATATATTGTTATAAGCTTTTCTGTGTCTTTTTAAGCAGAAAGTTTCTAGCATATTTTTAGACTACAAACATATTTATAGATAATTCCTAGCCTAGTAATTGTAACTACTCTAATCATCATGCTATAAAATAACTCCTAGCCAAGTGCTATAAAAGTCATTTAAGACAATAATTAGGCATATCACAGCAAGTAAGAAAAAGCGGAAACGATAAACTCAAATTAGAAATCGATAATTGTCTCTGGCCGCGTTTCTTGCCCTTGTTATATTTCGTCTGGCAGCTGTCAAAGCTGACACATTCCATTTTGCTTAAGGGTTAAAATGGAATACGGAAAATGGAAATTAGCTGATTAGTTGAGAACATGTCGGAGATTTTTCGGAAAGTAACAACTGTCTGAATTCATAAACCTTTTTCTTTTAACACTACTCTGAAGAGGGTACATATAACAGAGTATACATTCTCTTTCGGAAAAAAAATAATAAATATACCTATTTAAAACCGATTTCTGCTTCTATCTGTGTGTATACCTAAAAGTAAAGCATACATATTTCCTAAAATTTTCTACAGGGTATTTAACAGTCAATAAAAACTGTACTATAGCTATCAATACAATATCGTATCCTTTCTCTAGTCTGTTTGATAGTTTGAACTTACATAAAAGTGCTGCCGTATTGGTCAATTGCGCACTGCCCGGCGAGGTGGCAGCATTGGAAAGATTTGGCTGCGACATGGCGGCTATAGCTGCCAAATTCTGGACAGCAAGTGGATTAAGGAGTCCAGCGGCGGCAGCAGCACTCGTCGTGTCCTGCGTTGAATTATTTTGCTGAGCAGCACCCAAGCCAGTCAGAGCTGCAGGAAAGAATTAAAAAGAAATGTTTATATGGTATATATAGAGTATAGATTATCTAGCTCACCTTGCAGCAGCTGCTGATGCAGTCCAACTGTCTGTAGTTGCTGCAACAACTGTATGCTGGCTGGGGTCAACGCATCGGCACCCATCACTGGGGACGGTTGTTGCGGTGGGTTTGGCAGTATCGGTGTGGACACACTGGTCGCTGTCTGGCCCAATGGTATATTCATATTGGTTGCCAGATTCCATAGATTCGCCTGGATTTGCTGTATCTTCTTTTGTTCCTTCTCCTTTTGCGTATCAGCAAATTTAACAACCAAAGGTGATGTGCAACCCTCCATGATTTTGTTCTGAGTCAAGGTCTGAAAAAAGCAAGAAAATATATATACAAATATCTTTCCGAAAGATCTGTGTAGATTTATACTCACCACTTTTATGGCCGATATGGCAGCGTGTTTGGTAGCAAATGTTACAAAGGCACAACCCTTGCTCTGCCCGTTCTGATCACGCAGCACTGTGCACTCCTCAATGGCGCCGTGAACTTCGAATAATTTACGCACGTCGTTCTCGTTCAGTTTCTTATTTAGCATTCCCACAAAAAGCTTGCGTTCTGTCAATATATTAAAGAAAGTAAAACGATTAGAAGAGAAGGCTTTGAAAATTTTGTAAAATATCTCTGTCTAGCTCTCTGTCCTTTTTTTTTCTCTAAAATTGACAACTCTGTACATAACAGAAAACGTATATTAAATTTCTATAATTTTCTTTCTATGAAAATAAACTAATCTCAGCTTGGGTTAAGCTTCACCTTGGCCTTGGTAAATTAATCGCTGCGTGAAGAGAGCAAACACAATGCGGAAGCTTCAACCGCAGCTGCCTTCAATAAACACACAATACACACGCCCCCTCTCTCTCTCTACCTTCTCCATCGAGAGCTTGGGTAATATGACACCCCGAGTTCAACTCATGCCGAGACGAAGACCTCGCTGTGATATCGTATGACAAGGTCTGGCGAGAGGTGTAGATACACATAGGGCAGGAGGGGAGTAGGTAGACTAGAGCAGGTATTAACTGGGGGGCGTCCAGTGAGTGGGCGAAGTGGGCCATAGTCAGGGCCAGAGCTCAGTGATCCAGGGCCAGGCTGGCATAAACTGTGCATGTGTGCGCGTGCTTCAAACGGGTCGCTTAGTTAATTTGCCCATTTAACATAGCTCAATTAATTTTGCATAAATTAAAATTTTCCTGCCTGCATTTTTCGGCGCAATTCCTCTCGTCCTCTCTCTCCCCCGCTCTACCTTGGCCTGTATAACTAATTGACGCACATTTAACATATCGCCAATTATTTGCAAGGGACAATTGCAGAAGGGCAACGGGGAGGGGGGCGTGGCTTGGTAGTCGCACACGCAGCTAATTTATTTGCACGAACACGCAAAATACGCACTCGCACGGTCGCAAATTAATTGTTATCAAATATGCAATTGGTCGAGAGTTTTCTGGCCGGAAATGCAGAGGACCCAGAGACCTCTCTCCGGCCTGGTCTAAATAATAAATTCAGCTAAATGCGGTTCATTAAAATGCAATATTTTTTTTTGTTGTTAGACCAGCATTGCGGTTAAATATTCACCAATCTGTTGAAATTGTTTCCCCTTTTATTGTTATTCGGCAAGCTCTGCTTATACCCTACACAAATTTAAAATAGTCCAAAGAAAAAGGGTATATAAACGTATTGAAAATTTAGAATATGTTATCTATCTCCCATCGTAAATTAACTTTATTTAAGTTACCATTTTCGTAGGGTATTTAATTATCCTACTCGATCGACTGTTGCTTTTGTTACTTGAAAATTTGACTGCATTTTAAGATAACATTTCGTTCTTTCTATTGTTATTGCATTTTATCACAAAAAACAATTGCAATTATCGTTGGGTTCTACACACTCTCTTTCAATTGTTACGCATTATACAATAATTTTACGCGCTTCAATGGGTTCCATAATATGGAATCCATACACTACAACAACATATTTTTATACCCTTCGACCATTGAAAATAGTCAAAAAAGGGTATACTAACTTTGTGAAATGTATGTAACAGGCATAAGGAGGCGTGGCAGACCCCATAAAGTATATATATTCTTCTGTTTGAGACAACGGATCTCAGCTATTAAAAAAGCTAGAGACACCAAATTTGGTATAGAGGTTCCTAAATTTCGCAAGCACATGAAGTTTATGTTAAATGTTTGATGCCACGCCCACCGCCCCCGCAAATCGGTAATTTGTGATTATTAAGCAAACTATTAAACTTATAAAGTTCTGCTTTGGTATGTATATAGCTATATACCATACGAACATATTCTCCAAATTACAATCTGATCGGACCAATAGCACAGAAGTTATTGAAGTCAACGTTTTCAGTACAAATGCACGAGCAGCAGCCTGCGCGCTGTTTTCAGTAGTTGACGTCGACGTCGACGTCACTCTTAACGTGCGTCGATGTGTGAGTGTGAGCGAGAAAGCTATATGTAGTAGAAGTATTTGTGCAAAATTTCTGTTTGAAATTATGAGCGTGGTTGCACGTTTGTAACGGATTTTAAAAATTGGGAGAAGGGTATCTTACTGTCGAGCGCTCGACTGTAGCCATATCCACTTGTTGTATAGTGAAAATATTCATTTTATTGTTTATAATTGCCAAAAATATCATAAAGGCCAGCCAAGTGTTATTGTTGTGTTTTTGGCAAATCAATTAAAATTATAATTAAGCTGTGGCAACTCTATACAATACATATTGATTATAAGCACTGCTATCGCAGGGTGTAGCAGGTAAGTTGAGTGTTTCATTTAAGCATCTCATCATCATTTGCCAGGGTTGTCGAAGAGGGGAATAATAATTTTTTTGTGGCAACAATTGAAGTTGCATTTGCGGAATTATAATGAAGAGAGAGAGAGAGAGAAAGGGTCGTCAAGTGACCCTTTGCCGTGCTCTTCATCCTTTCCGCTTGCTACGTGCTGCAATGCAGCAATTCTCCATCTAATGCTGCACTCAGCATTGAGAGGAACTGGGGCAGATAAGGAGGGAGGGGCACATCATCAACGTTATCAAATGCAAACGCAGCGCAGCATCGACATCGACATCGGCACTTGCATTATTATTATGATTATTGCCAGCTGCAACAGCAAAAGCTAACTGCACTTGAGCTATATTATCATAATCCCAGCATGGCAGCATCCATTGCACCACCAACAACAACAACAACAAGGAGTAGAGAAAAAAAATTTAAAATTCATTGAATTTGATGCGTTGCGTTGCTGAGTCTGTGGCAAGAAGAAGAAGTAGAAGCAGCAGCCACAGCAAATGGGATAAAAAAAAGAAAACTCTTTGCTAGAGAGAGAGAGAGAAAATTTCGCTGATGGGGCACAGCAAAGAACACTTCAAACTGACTTCACGACAATTGCACCAAATGTCAAGCTAAAGTTATCGAAAACGGTAGAAAGAGATTTGGCAACCCTAAATAAAATATATCTCAAGAAAATTGTTATTGACATTAAATGGAACAGACAAGAAATGCTTTTGAATTCAAAGAAATTGGTTCGGGTTTTTATCTTATTGCATTTCCACTACAATTTCCTTTAAATTCTATAACAAATGTTATTTTTAATGAAATACTATTTAAGATATGTTTATACCCTTCGATATTTATTTATATTTTAATATAAGAAACAGTTTTAAACATTTTTAGTACCTGTTTTAACCTCCACAATTGATTAATAATATAAGCGGACGAAAAAAAATTTTTCGAAAAAAAAATTTCTGAAAAAATTTTTGCCAAAATCGCAAACTTATGAAAAATTTCATCTTTCTATATTACTATATATTTTAATATAAGATCACTAAGGGCATCGAAACATAAACAAAATGCTATTTCCCGTAAAAATCGGTGGATTTTTGACAAAGTTACGATGCGTGAAAAGTGTGGTATAAGGGTCTGTCGAGGGTCTGACATGTCTAATTTTTAGTCAACTCCGACATGATTTTTGGGCAAAAATTAAGTATCGTCAAAAACACTTTTAAACACTTGTTTACTACTAATTTCGACCTCCACAATCGATTAAAACTAAAAGCGGACGATTTAAAGTTTTTCAAAAAAAAATGTTGTGAAAAATGACAAGGGGGGACCATTACCAAAATCTCAAAATTTCGAAAATTTTTAACTCTTTATATTACTATATATTTTAATATAAGATCACTAAGGGCATCGAAACATAAACAAAATGCTATTTCCCGTAAAAATCGGTGGATTTTTGACAAAGTTACGATGGGTGAAAAAAGTGACTTGAGTGTCTGTCATGTCTAATTTTTAGTCGATTTTGACATGATTTTTGGGCAATAATTAAGTATCGTCAAAAACACTTTTAAACACTTGTTTACTACTAATTTCGACCTCCACAATCGATTAAAACTAAAAGCGGACGATTTAAAGTTTTTCAAAAAAAAATTTTGTGAAAAATGACAAGGGGGGACCATTACCAAAATCTCAAAATTTCGAAAATTTTTAACTCTTTATATTACTATATATTTTAATATAAGATCACTAAGGGCATCGAAACATAAACAAAATGCTATTTCCCGTAAAAATCGGTGGATTTTTGACAAAGTTACGATGGGTGAAAAAAGTGGCTTGAGTGTCTGTCATGTCTAATTTTTAGTCAACTCCGACATGATTTTTGGGCAAAAATTAAGTATCGTCAAAAACACTTTTAAACACTTGTTTACTACTAATTTCGACCTCCACAATCGATTAAAACTAAAAGCGGACGATTTAAAGTTTTTCAAAAAAAATTTTGTGAAAAATGACAAGGGGGGACCATTACCAAAATCTCAAAATTTCGAAAATTTTTAAATCTTTATATTACTATATATTTTAATATAAGATCACTAAGGGCATCGAAACATAAACAAAATGCTATTTCCCGTAAAAATCGGTGGATTTTTGACAAAGTTACGATGGGTGAAAAAAGTGGCTTGAGTGTCTGTCATGTCTAATTTTTAGTCGATTTTGACATGATTTTTGGGCAATAATTAAGTATCGTCAAAAACACTTTTAAACACTTGTTTACTACTAATTTTGACCTCCACAATCGATTAAAACTAAAAGCGGACGATTTAAAGTTTTTAAAAAAAAATGTTGTGAAAAATGACAAGGGGGGACCATTACCAAAATCTCAAAATTTCGAAAATTTTTAAATCTTTATATTACTATATATTTTAATATAAGATCACTAAGGGCATCGAAACATAAACAAAATGCTATTTCCCGTAAAAATCGGTGGATTTTTGACAAAGTTACGATGGGTGAAAAAAGTGGCTTGAGTGTCTGTCATGTCTAATTTTTAGTCGATTTTGACATGATTTTTGGGCAATAATTAAGTATCGTCAAAAACACTTTTAAACACTTGTTTACTACTAATTTTGACCTCCGCAATCGATTAAAATTAAAAGCGGACGATTTAAAGTTTTTCAAAAAAAATTTTTGTGAAAAATTATAAGGGGGGACCCTTACCAAAATCTCAAAATTTCGAAAAATGTTATCTTTCTATATTACTATATATTTTAATATAAGGGCATCGAAACATAAACAAAAAGCTATTTCCCGTAAATATCGGTTGATTTTTAACAAAGTTACGATGGGTGAAAACAGTGGCTTGAGGGTCTGACATGTCTAATTTTTATTCGACTTTGACATGATTTTTGGGCAAAAATTAAGTATTGTCAAAAACACTTTTAAACACTTTACTTTACTACTCAATTTGACTTTCGCAATCGATAAAAAATAAAAGCGGACGGTTTAAAATTTAAAAAAAAAAAAATGTCTGAAATATGATAATATGAAATATGAAAATATGAAATTTGAAAATTTTCAACTTCTTACATTGCAATATGTGTTAATAAACGATCACTGAGGGAATCAAAATGTAACTTCAAATTTATTTTTAAATCATATCTGCAATTTCATTTGGATTCTGTCTAGTCTTAGTTTGCATCTTCTTCTCTTTAATCCCAACTGTTAGCTCTTCTTCACACACACACAGTGACTTCCTGCACTAAAGCACACTTGGCCAAGTGCAATTCAATTTCAGAAAATAGTTGAGTCTCTCAGGGGCTCAGTTCAACTTTAAGCATGTTTCTAGCTTCGCTCTCTCTCTTTCATCTCCTTCTTTTACCATTAAAATATTAATATTACCTGTGCCGAGCCTGAACTCGTTGCTCACGCTGCCTAACCCACCCCCCACTACCTTGCTCCCCCTTCTTTGTAATGCAACTAATCTGCTTCTAGTGGCGCACATTAAGTGTTGCCACGCTTTCGACTTTAATTTGAAAACATAAAGCACGCTGCAGTTGCATCTGGGGGCAGAGCACTGGCAGCGCAGGGTAGCACTGGCAGTAAGGCAGCTAGCAGAGCAGCGACTAAGTGCGTCCACTTCTGCACACTCACACACACACACAGAGTGGTTTTTTTTTTCAACTAACCCAGCAGCGACCACTCATAGAAAGAGAGAGAGAGAGAGCAAAACCGAAGCGAACCAAACTGAACAGTAAGTGCTGCCCCACAACGACTTAGTTCAGCCTGGACGATAGGGTAGCACTATAAGCATCACTGTACTGTAGCGTACCGTATATTTAGATGAAATAATGCATTATTATAGTAGGCTAGCATATTATGTAGAGTTTTTCTCATTAAATACATTTGATATTGTAATTGAAAAGTTTGTGCCAAATTTTATGAGAAACTAAGCCAGTTTAAATTAAATATATCATAATTATAAGGCAGTACTAAGTTTTTGTGTAATTCTGGCATATTATGTAGAGTTTTCTTAAAGAAAATAAATTTGTTGACATATGTATAAGGTACATGCGAAATTTCATGATATGCAACTTATTTTATCATATAGCTGGGATTCGTACCAATTTAATTCCAGCTAAGCTCATTGCTGGCCAAATGGAAATTTTGCAAAAGAAATTCAAATTTGAATTTAACACTGACCACGGTAGCTGAAAAATTAACATTTTGTCACTGTGCATGAGTGCTACCTCTCCCTCCCCCCTCTGACGACTCTCTACCTGACTGACTACTGCCCAAGTTGACTGGATCTCCCCTTCTGTCTTCCTCTCTCTCTCCACTCTCCTACTCTCTACTGATTTCATATGTAAGCGGGTCATATTTGCCGCCATCGCTACTCTCCTGCACTCCTGTCCTGCATGCGGAGAGCCTTCTCCTCATCCTCTCCAACTGGGCTTAGCTTATTTATGTCACAAATATGAGCAGCGCGCGCGAGCGTCCGTTGTACGCAATGCCACGGCTGGTTAGCTCAGCTTGGCTGCGTTTGCCTGGTTGGATGACTCTCATAGGGTGTGGGTGGAGGAGCAGAGGCAGAGGCTAAACGGGCATGGTCGATGGGTCGGTGGGTCGTTTGGTTGCCTGGTTGGTTTGCCACTTTGCATGCATCGCTGCGTGTTTGGCATATTTAACAAATTTTCACAAAAATAATGTAACGCCCTGTGCCGGCTGTCTTCCCCTGCCTCCTCCTGCTCGTGTTGCTCTTGTGGCTGTTTGTGTGTGTGTGTGTGTGTGTTGGTTTTCATTTCTCTCGCATAGAGGCAATATCAGTAAAAGGGAAACTGCTGATGCTGCCGCCGCTGCTGGGTAAAATCTAATCAAGCGCTGCGGCCAAGCGACCAACAGCCAATGGCAAACTTATCAATAAGCCAACAGCCCCCTGCTCCTCTCCCCCCCACCCCCCTCTCTGCACACCACCATCTCCATTTGCATGTAGTATATGTTCGACCAGCAAAATATGTATATGGTATATCACCTTTATTTTGCAGCGAGCCGCCACCTAATGAAATTTCAGCACGGCATCTCGCTCTCCCTCTCTCTCCCCCTCCCCTCCCTCTGCCAACTGCATTATTAAATTTAATTTTGAGTCGAGGCACGCTACGCTTATTCAAGAAATTATGGCAAAAATTTTCATGTGTTTTTTTTCAGCTTTTATTTTCATTTCCCTCTCTCTTTCTCATTTGATTCCTTCATTCTTTCGTGCATATAAAATTTAAATTTTAATCGCAAGCAGCACAAAATTTCATTGGATTTGGCTGGAAATGTGCAGGTGGAACTCGGCATGGACCATTCAAAAGTGGAGGATGAGTGTGAAGTGTGCTGCCAGAGAGAGGAGTGTGGATGCAGGTGCTCCTAGGAAACGGTAGTCAAGTGGCACACACCCAGGCCTGGAGAGAGCCAGAGCCAGAACCAGGCAAACTCTGGCAGCACTTTTGCTTTTTGACGAATAAAAATTGCTTCAGTCAAAACGAGAGCAAGGAATGCTAAAGTTATCAAAAAAAAAAAAAGAAAGAAAGAAATAAAGCGAGAAAGAAAAGTAAATATGAAAATTGTGCAAAGTTTTTCATAACACAAAAATTTGGAAAAGAATTGTAGAAATATTTTTGGATAAAAAACCTATATAATAATACATAGGGTATGAAACTAGAGCAAGTTTTAGTCTAACACGATATCAGCAAATTGTTGTTTAGAAAATATAAAATAAGAGTTTCGAAAGAAAAATTGCAAAAAGAAACCAAAAAAAAAACTTGCCTGAATATAATGTGCATTTTTTTCTGAGTGAACCAAAACAGTGTGTACCTCCTCCACAACAGTGTGTACCCTCCACAACAGTGTGTACCCTCCCCTTTTGTCAAAATATCTCTTCCCTTGCTTCTTGTCAATTCTGACATTTTTTTGTAGAGTTTCCTCCCTTTTTTATATTTTTCACAAGCGATTTGACTACACAGAAAGCGAAAGAGAGACAGTTCTGAAGTGAAGGTTTCCTTAGCATATCCTTTGGCGTTCTAGCCCCCACCCTCTCTACTCTCCTCCACGCTAGCATAAACTTTAGCAAAGAGACGAATTTACATTTTAATTGCATTGAAATTTGTTTTGTCATGCGCTTTCTATGCATTTAATCTATTTTACAAAATATATTGAATATCAAGTGGTTCTTTTCTCTCTCTCGCACTATATAATAAATATATATTCCTGTCACACTATAAACAGAAAGTGGGAGAGGAAGAGATATACACTATCCTATATCAGGGATAATTGCTGGCGTAGCAAGTTTTCGCATAAATTTCCATTATACCATAAATGCCAACACTTTTTTCGGGGCACAAAGCTGGGTCTATCCCTCTCTTTCTCTGTCTTATGAAAAGAAATAAATTCAAACACCATTTTTCGAAGGGAGCAATTTCAAGAAACTTGCTCACATTTATCATTTGAAGGGGGAGCAGCAGATAACCATACGAGACAATAGTTCACACAGGTTAATAAATCGATATGACATTTTGAGCTCAGTCCACAAAGTGACTGCCAGCCTTTTTCCCAATTTCCCCAGCTATAACTACAACAACTAAGCCAATAAAATGAGCCACACACAGAGAATGGAGAAAAACCATTACAAGTCCAAAGAAAAGCAGCAAAAGGAGGGAGAGCGAGAGAGAGAGATAGAGGCAGCAGGCAGAGGAGGCCACTGGGACAGGGCTACAAATACACAAATACAAGCATAAATTTCCATGTAAGGGCAATAAAAAGGACATGTTTTCATACTTTACTCCTGGTCAGACAACAACAACAACAACAACAACAACATAATCAAGAGAGCATAACAATAACGAGGCGAGTCCAAAAATTATTTGCATTTTTACACATTTTGAGGGTCAGCCAGAGGACACACACACACACACAGATAGAGAGGGAGGAAGAGAAAAAAATGAATGTCCTGCCTGATGCCCCATTATGCTGAGGGGTTAAAACTTTTACCCAATGATCGGACAATGCGTATGTGCAACTCTATGTGTGTGTGTGTGTGTCTGAGTGTGTGTGTAACTGTGATAATGGGTTTCTGTGTCGGAACTTTCAACTTCCTTTATTGCATTTTATGGGTTCGCTGGGTTTCTACAATACTCCCCCCCAGTTCCCCACATTTAGGCAGCATGTGCGGGGAGAGAGGCCTGTTCTGGATTATGATTATGACATCGTCGTGTACAACGTTAAGGTCGTTTATAGGAATTTTCGGTATTTTTTTTTTATTTCATTCGAAATTGAATTATGCGTAAGCTCTCTCAATGCAGAACCATGTGACAGTTATGCAAATGGAGTTTCCATTCAGGGGTGATACGAAAAAGAAAATGAAAAGGGGTTTGGCATAGCATTTATAATACTAAAGATATGCATTAAAATCGAAACTGCGTGTGTGGAATGTGGAAAGAATTCAACAATTTATGCATAATATAATTTAACTCATTTAATATATTTGCCCACAACTGCATAAAAAAAATTGAAGCTCAGATTAGTGTGTTGGTATTCTATACATATTTCTAAATGTATTTTTTAATGGAATATTAACGTCTTTCTTTCTTTATTTATTGATTATTCTATAGCTCTAAAATTTTAAATTATTCATACACTATCTATATCTATATAAAAACAGAAATTTCTTACTTTACTTTAAAATCAAGTTAAGTTAAAGAATATTTCTATAATATAAGTTAAAGAATATTTCCAGTCTTATTTAGAACTGTAAATATTTATATGTTTGATGTTTATTTATTTATTTTTTTTTGGTTTAAATTATTGCTTTTCAGCTATGACAACATTATGAGATCTAAACAAACCTCACACACTTGTACACTCACTCTCTCTCTCTCTCTCACTCACTCCCTCTGTGTGTCTGGGTCAGTTAGTCAGTCAGTCTGTCACTCACTCAGTCAGTCTGGCAATCATTCACTTGGACATGAAGCCGGCTCTGCCACTCAAAAACAGATGCCTACAGTCAGTACTCTCTCTCGAGCCTGGGGGTACTCTCTCTCTCTCTCTCTGCAGTCTCTAGGCTACAGCTTCAATTTTTCAGTTCCTTCGCCCTTATGGAGGACCTTGCGCGATGCTACAAACAAAGTGTTAAGTATTTCACTAGAAACCAATTCATTTGCATAAAACGGCAAACTGGAGCGAACCCTGCTTCTCTCAGATTAGAAAATGGGGCATGTCATGGAAGAGGAGCACCCTGTAACACACACACACATAACGTGTACGCACCCCTTGCCCTATGCAACAACAACAACTACGCTGGGCACAGTACAATGTGGGTAAATGGCACACGCGAATGTGAAAGTGCATTAGATGCAGAGAGAGTAAGTGAGAGGGGGAGCAACAGAGAGAGAGAGATAGAAACTGTGTGTGTGTGAGGTTAAAACTTTATGCAGGCCATAGGCAATGTGGCTTTTGTGGCCAGGCAGAACCCAGAGAGCGAAAGAGAGGGAGAGAAAGACCATCCCACTCCTGGTTGAGTTGTCGCTCTTGTTTGCTCTCGCCCCCCTCCCCTCGCAAACGCCCCGTAACGTCGCCACCGCCGCCTGCTGCGTTTTTGGGTCAAAGCAATTAAAGGTTATAAATTTGTGTGCGAAAAATTACATTTTTTATAGCACTGCCTTTCTCTGCCCCCCTCTCTCTCTCTCTCTCTCTCCCTCTTCTCATAGATCCCTCACGTGCTGCTGGCTGGGTACGTGGCCAGTTCATTTGGCGTTTAATTTAGCAGAAAATTAAAGTCCAGTTAAAATTTGCATGGCAGTTTGACTGCCAGATTTATGAAGTGAATTGCAGGCTCTCTCTGTGTGTGTGAGAGAGAGCGAGTGTGTGTGTGTGTATGCGCTGCAAACCATGTTGATTGCACTTAATATGGCATAAATTTAGCAATCGCAGATCGCTGCATGTGGTATGCAAATTATTTTGAGCAGAGAATATTTAAGGAACATTTAAAAATTTAAGGAAAAAAGAAAATCAAAATTTAATAAGAATATAAATGAAATTTGTAGAAGAAATTTTATATATCAATTTAAATTTATTGGTTTCAATTTCACTTTTAAAGGAAAATATGATATGAAGTGGATTTAGCAATGAAAACTATTAGCTATTTTATTCCATATTTATCTCTACACCTCGAGCTGATATTTAGATTTATTTTAGTTAATTAAATTCAATTTTTTTGGCATTTATATATAATATTTTATGCCATAGTTCTTTAAATTTTATAGCTCGTATAATATTTAATATCAGCATTTTTTAGAGAATTTCTTCTAAAGCAAGCTGTTGCCTTATAACATTTATTTATAAAGCCATATATCTCGGTTTTTTACTCATTATAAATTATTTTAACTAGACTTTAAGAACTTTTTATATATTATTATTTTTCTTTATTATCAACTCTTTCACTACGTACGGTATTACGTCCAGTTAATAAACTCCTTTCCTTCCTCTCTGAACACATTTCCCTCAACAATTTAAATTTTTAATGCCAATTATGCTTGGGGGAGTTTATTCGATTTTTTTTTTTTTTTGGCTTTTTGTTCCTTTGCTTTATGAACTGTTGATGACATACTTTAGCAAACTTCAAGCTGGCATTATATATCACACGCCGTAAACCATATCTGCCCCGCAGCACACATTCTCACCCGGACATCAGGTGGCAAAGAGGGAGAAAGAGAGAGACAAAGAAAGAGACTGAGAGTGAGAGCGAGACAGAGACACTTTATGCAGCTCTGCTCTGACATCATGCTGAATTTTTCCGCTTTTCCGCAGTGTTTTCTTTTTCTTTTTTTACGTGTCGAAAACAAAGGAAACATATGCCAAACATATTAAAAATCATGTCAATGCCATTGTCTCTTCTCCTCTCGCTCTCCCCCTCGCCCTCTCTTCCGCTGCTCCTGCCACGCCCACTTGGCCGCAATTTACACTTGACTTTAACATCATTAACACACACACGCATACAACAACTTGTGGTGCAGTTGAAATATTTTTTATTTTCTCTCACACTCTCTCTTTCCCTCTTTCCTCCTCTTTATTTGCCTCTCTTTCTCTCTCGCTCTCGCTGTCGATTAATGTTAACAAAAACAATCTGCAAAGGACGCGCACATGGCCAACTAAGAGAGCTGTATATGAGTGTGTATATGTGTGTATCTGTGTGCGTGTGTGTGTGTGCCACATTGACATGTGCGTGCTGCTGGCATGACACTTTGGCTGTTTGAAAATACTCAGGATCAGCAGGAATATCAAGGCTTGAAAATGAAACCCAGTTTCAGAGAGCATGCTGCGGCTGCCTTTGTTCTTCAATGGCGGCAAAGGTGAAAATTTATGTATGTGTGTGATAGTGTGTGAAATTTACAGTTAAGTGACAACAACACTTACAGCAAGTTTGTTGGGTAATAAAATACGCGGCAGTTGATAAAGTTTCAACGAAATTATGAAAGAAAACCAACAAAAAATTAATTTTTCTCTTTGATAAAGTCGAGCAAAAGTTTGGGATGTACAAAGAGTGAGAGGAAGGGAAAGAAAGGGAAATTCTATCTACAAATCCATCCTTAAAATCAACAGTTTCGAGTTTGATTTATGCATCCCTAACAACACTATCGACACAACTCATTCAACACACTCATTTTATATCCCCAAAAAAGTAGAAGATATTTACGCCCCCTCCGCCCCTTTTGGGCCAATTTACTTAATGACAACTGCTTGGCAATTTGGTGGGCAATAAATTGCTTTAATTACCCAATTTTAAAAGGAAGAGAAAGAGAAGCAAAAGAAAGAGGAGAAAGAAGTGAATTGTAATGTGCATGTAAGTTGGCGTCGCTGTAGCAATTTGGGAAGCTGCTGCCCCGTAGAGCAGAAGCAGGAGGAGGATCAGGTTGGACACGGCACATGGCACACTGTAACAAGGTAGATAACACTCAACATCAACAGACCATCAATAAGAGAGGGGCAGGCAGGCAGGCAGGGGGAGCGAAGAGTTGAATGAAGATGGACAGCTGAGCTGGGACAGAGAGAGATGCTTGGCTTGACTTGGGCAGGGAGCAGCTGCTGCCTGGGCTGGGATTGAGTGGGTGGGTGGCAGGAAGAGGAGGAGCTGGAGCTGTAGCAGGATTGAGCGACTGTTGCATATAGTACCTGGCACCGTATACGGTGATGGATGCGACGATGGCAGCCAATATGCTGAATTTATTGGCGGATAGGATTTATGCGTGGCATGCGACAACGATGCCAGCAACGATGACGATGACGATGATGACGACGAAGCTGCTGCTGCTGCAGAGGACAATGCCGCGATGTCGCTATTATTGGATAAATTCTCAATTACTGACGATAATTGACTGCTGGCGTTGTTGTTGTTATTGTTGCCGATGCCGACGATGCCATTCTCTGCAGCGCTGCCGATGCCGATGCCGACGCTGCTGCTGCTGCCTTGGCTATTTACGAAACCAATTGCAGTTGAATTATTTATCATGTCACAGCGATTGTTGTTGTCGTTGTCGTCGTTGTTGAAGAAGAGAAAATTCTTGAAAATACTTTACACACACACACACAGACGACACACACACACACACAAACACAGAGAGTAAGCACACACACACAGCAACACAGAGAATACGGTGTTAAAAACACAACACAAGCGTGTGTCAAGACTCGAGAGCGAGAAGAGAATTTTTATCGAGAATTGAACGAGTGGAAAATTCGTTAAGTAAATATCATAAATATTATATACGACACACGCGAGAAAGATGACTTTTATAAACAATTAGCATCAGAGCTTGTTAACACTTTTTTCTTCTTCTTTTCGATTATTTACTATGTGTTTATTCTTATTCCTCCTTCTCTTTTATTTGTATTTATAATTACTTCAATTATTTTCTTTTTAGAATAAACACGCAATGATTTTTATTTTTTCTCAACTTTTTTAGCCACGCACAAACAGCTTTTTATCATATTATATATTTTTATTTATTTTCGAAACGTATAACAATTAAAGTAGCCGAAGCTGAACTTTATATACGGTTTTATTATTTATTTCACAACAATTAACATTTATTTCATTTATTTATTTATTTAATTTATTCTTAAATCAGAACGTTTTTCCGCACTTTTTCTTTGCTTGAGAATGGTCTCTCTAGATCTCTTCGATCTCAATCGTGTTTTCCTTCGATTTGCAGACTATAAATCTGACATGTCTCGCTTTTATATGGTAGATCGATGGGATCGAAGAAGATGCTATATCGAGTGGCGGCGCTAATTATAGTTGAAAATAAGGAAAGGCGGAGACAAAAGGAACTTGAAGAATTGCACTAGAAGTGAAACAATCGAATGGCATTCGGCATTTAATTGGGAGAGAGAGAGAGAAGGAGAGAGAGAGAGAGTGCGAGAAAAAAAGATACAAATATTGTAGGCATTGTTGCGCTTTATAGGGTGTTTTAATTGAAAGAGACTCGCAGCAGACATCTTATTCTCTTATAATGCACATAAAATAATATTTTAATATATTTTAGCCTTAAAACAGCTAAATATGAATATATAGTAACTATATTGTATTAAACAACATTTTGTCATTAATTATAAACAACAAAATTTGTTTATTAAATCATAATAAACTCACGTGGATCTCATTAATCATACGATAGATTAATTGTAGCCTTCTCCTTTGCAAATGTTTTATTAATTAGTCACCCTGTATAGTATTTATTTTCGCTTTCGCGACTTTTGTATCGTTGCATACAATTTAATTTCAGACTAAATCGATTTATTTTTTATACGTTTGTATTTTTTCTTTGTTTCTTTCACTTCACTTCACTTTACTTTTTCAAAAACAATGCAACAACAACAACAACAACAACAGTTCGCATGCCGTGCGTGTATTGGCAAAAATCAAATCAATCTAAAAATAAATTGACATCAATCAGCCGCAAATTGCGACAACGACGACGACGACGGCAACGGCAACGGGTACTGCAACTAATTAAGCAACGTCACACATGCAACACAAACACAGCAACAACAACTGCAATGGGGCACTCAGACGTGATATTTAAATATCAAACAAAAGAAACTAGAGATAAGTGTTTATTTTCGCGCCGAACAAAATTTTTTAAATATTTTTTGGAATTTTTTTTTTATTTTCGAATTTACAGCTAAAACTGACGATTTGTGAACTGATTGAGGTGTTGGCTGCAACTAAGCGAGAGATGCGATTGGGGAGCGTGTTGCTGCTGCTCTGGGCCAAGTTAGAGAAGCGCTGCGGCTGCTGCTCATCTCAATCTCTTCTCATCTCACACATTTGCCTACAATAAGGTTCTTTGGGGCGGACATAACTGGAAAAACTTGATTTACTACAGGTTGTTGTTGCTGTTGCTGCTGTTGCTTATATTGTTGTTATGAAATTGTGTTGTGCTCTTTTTTAAATGACTTTTAATGTTAGTTTTCTTTAGTTCAGCATCGTGTTGTGTTCTCAAGTCATTTACTGCGCTGCTCTTGCTAATGAGTTAATTAACACATTTAGCTAGACTATATATATATGTATATAGTATTAGAATGTTTTTTTTCTATAGTTAATGAACTTTGCATAACTATTGCGCAAGCGTTAATTATGATTAGAAACAAATTGTGAAGAACGGAACTGAGCGTAGTCTATATAAGAAAGATTTAGTCTGAATTTTATTAATAATACCAAAAAATCATTAATAGTATAAACTGCGGACAAACAATGCAAAAAACAAAGAATATTTCAGTTTTAAGCTGAATATTACATTATATTTTCAAGGCATAAAAAGAATGACAATTAAGGTTTATAATAATTTAATCTAATAATAATTCTATGAAGTATGAATTTTCTAGAACATTACGTTTTCAATAATTATACTTTTGCTTTCATGAACCAAATAAATACTATGAATAAATATATATGATATATTTCATACAGTTCTTATAACTAACCCCTTTTTCTTTTGCATAATCCCAATTTCATTTCTCAATTTATTCGCACTTATTACTCATCTTTATCGATTTGCAGGCCGCCCCGAGAACATCATCAATGAAATATGCAAAAAAAAAGTTCACTTTGTGGGTTCCTTTCTCAAGGTTCTTTCATTCGCAATTGCCTTCCGGTAATTTCTTGCCACATTTTACATTTCAACGCGACACACACACACACACATACATAGATGTATTTGCCATAATGGCTAATTTGAATTTTTATCATGTTTACAAGCAAACAATACGTGCATCATCATCGCAGCCAGAAACAGAGACAGAGAGAGGGAGAGAAAGAGAGAGGGAAAGCGAGGAAGAAAGTCAAAACTTCAGAGAAGCCTCGCACAACATTTGCATATCGATTTCATATGCGGCATGTAGAGTCCCCTCCCCCCTCCAACCCTTTCCACACACTCTCTCCCCCTTTGAATGCAAATACAATCCATTTTGAATATTTCCGAGGAGCCAAGCGCGACGTTGTGCGCAAATTGTGTGGAATAACCATGAAAATGTTTACATGTCTGACGTGGCGTTGTTTTTTTTTTTTTGGCTTGTTTTTTTTTTGGTTTTTTTCAGCTGCATTTCTGGCGCGCCCTCAAGTATGCAGCGCCAAAAAACATTTGACATTACGTATTTGCAAATTTAATAACACTCCCCACCCCCGCCCACGTTGCAAATGAAAAACTGACGCCAACTTGACGATAGCGAGAGGGAGAGCTATAGTCACTCTCTCTCTCTCTCTCTCTTTGCCTCGTTGTCTGTTTGAAGTTTGCTTGCATGTAAATTGCACTGATTACCACGCTGCACTTTTCTTTCTTTCCTTCTTCTTCTCTCTCTCTCCCTCTCATCTGTCTTTGCTTTGCTACTTTGTTCTTTGCTTACTCATTTGATTTGCTTGCATTTTGTCTGGCACTTTGCGCTCGTCATTTCTTCTTCTTTGTCTTCTTTACTTACTTAACCCAATGCAAATCGTTTTTATTCTCTCTCTCTCCCACTCTCTCTGCCTCTCTCTGTCTATTATTTGCCTGCCTGCTGCCTGCTTCTTCCTCTTTTCTAACACTTGACGTATTTATATACCCTTCTTGAAGGGGGGGCAGGTAGGGGGATGAGGGCACAGGGTCAGCGCCATTAAATTTAACTGCATTTGCTGCAACTCAAGTGGAAATGAGGCGCCATTTGTTGTCTGTTTATAAGGCTAACAGAAAATTTGTAATGGCGTGTTTACTAACGAGTTGCCTAAGGGTTAGGATTGATTTACTGCAGTATTTTCAGGGAAGAAGGTATAGAAAAAACAAGTAAAATACGCCACAGTTTTATGCATTAAAAAACAATGCTATAAAGTAAAGAGAATTTTTCCAGTGAATGATTATGGTACAGAAACTATTTGTTAATTAAATTATAAGTAGGTCTTGGAAAAGAAACAACTAATGATGCTCATTAGGTTATAGAAAAATTTAGAATCTGACAACCAGTGTTGCCAACTCAGCTATTTTCTAGCCAGTTCTGGCTATTTTGGATGACCGAAAACTAGAAAATTTTACATTTAGCTAGGAACGGTTTTTTCAGCTATTCTTATCAAAAGCTCTGCTAGTTTTTAGCTATATTTCATAACACAAAAATGTTTACGTTTCACAAAATAATTTTGCAAAAAATGGCAATAACTCTTCACAAAAAAAACAAGTGGATATGGCTACAGTCGAGCGCCCGACAGTAAGATACCCTTCTCCCAATTTTTAAAATCCGTTACATTCGTGTAACCATACTCATAATTTCAAACAGAAATTTTGCACAAATACTTCTACTACATATAGCTTTCTCGCTCACACTCACACATCGACGCACGTTAAGAGTGACGTCGACGTCGACGTCAACTACTGAAAGCAGCGCGCAGGCTGCTGCTCGTGCATTTGTACTGAAAACGTTGACTTGAATAACTTCTGTGTTATTGGTCCGATCGAATTGTAATTTGGAGAATATGTTCGTATGATATATAGCTTTATACATACCAAAGCAGAACTTTATAAGTTTAATTGTTTGCTAAATAATCGTAAATTTATATGTTCAATACTTTGCTTAATAATCACAAATTACCGATTTGCGGGGGCAGTGGGCGTGGCACCAAACATTTGAAATAAACTTCACCTACTTGGGAAATATAGGAACCTCCATGCCAAATTTGGAGTCTCTAGCTTTTTTAATAGCTGAGATCCGTTGTCTCAAACAAACAGACGGACAGACAGACGGACATGGCTCAATCGACTCGGCTAGTGATCCTGAGCAAGAATATATATGCTTTATGGGGTCTACCACGCCTCCTTATGCCTGTTACATACATTTCACAAAGTTAGTGTACCCTTTTTTGACCATTTTCAATGGTCGAAGGGTATAAAAAGCTCGTGATGTGTGGATGAACGATGAACGTTTTAAAACATGTATTAAAAAAGACGTGAATGATCCGACAAAAGTGTTCTGCACTTATTGCAAGTGCACACTGAATGCAAAATTGTGGGATTTGAAATCCCATGTGGAAACAAAAAAACATAAGGGCGGTATTGCGTCCTTAAAACAAAATGCAACCATTGACTTCCCCAAACAAAATACTTCAACTGATTTTGCTGGGGCTATTTTCTGTTGCTATTTTTTGTGAAGGTTGGCTATTTTTGGCTATTTTCAAGAGTCAACACAGCTATAACTATCGGCTCAGAGTTGGCAACACTGCTGACAACTAATGAAATAAAAAAAAAAATAAATAAAAAAAATATGTAAATAAGTAAAAATGGTACACTAAAGATTTTATTTAATATCCCAACCTCACAATCAATTTAAATACCACACAGTACAGTACACAATGCCCCAAAAATTCACAGCAATAATAAATTTATATACAACATTTTCATGACTCACTCAGCTTAGCCGCGGTGACTCGAGTTGAGCACTTGTCTAGCCACACTCACACACACACACAGCATGCTATACTCTTGCCAACTGCAAAGCCCTTCAGCTAAAGAGTAATATGAAGAACAGAGAGAGAGAGAGAGAGAAAGAACGATTGCACACACAAGGAAAAACCAATCAAAGGTTGCTTTTTTGCCGACTGCCAAAAAGTATGCTACACTTTGCTGCGACAACAGCAGCGGCAGCAGCAGCAGCAGGAAACAAAACTCGGCGACTCACTCAAGCATTTTATTAAATTGCCACCTTCCGTTTGTTGTTACGTTCCCCAGTTCCCAGCCTGTCTCTCTCTTCCCTCTCTCTCTCTCGCTCTCTCTCTCGCTTTGCCAACTGTCTCGAGTTGCTTATTTTCGATTTCTAGGCACAAATCCCGCAGTTTTCGAGTGCGGCCCGCTCAATACAATCATTCTAGAGCTTGTAAAATATATATATTTATATGTATATATCTCTGTGTATAGAGTATATACTGCTGCCATCTTTTTCTATTATATCGTTTCCGCTGTTTGGCATAAATTCTCAGTGAAACTTTTTTCTTTTTCTCTCTCACTCTTGGGTTGTGTATTTTTTTTATGCTTATTGCCGTCAACTTTTCTTGCTAAAGCAGCACAAATAAAAAATAAAAATACTAAAAACAACAACAAACAAGTGTGGAAAGAGAGAGAAGGAGGGAGAGAGAGAGAAGGGGAGTAGAATTTGTCTAGTTTTTGGCTTTGCGGCGGCGATATTGAAATGCGATTGCGGCAAGCACGAAGTGGCAAAGGTTTCTAGCTGTCTGGCTGTCTCTGTCTCTCTTTCCCCCTCTACCCCCCTCTCTCTCACACTCTGCACAAGCTGTCTATAATGCGGCAAAACGTTGGAGTTAGTCCAAAATGCATTTGCATTGCCATTTCGCTTTAGGCCGCATTGCGGGAGTAGCTTATCTGAAATTGAAATTGAAATAGCGTCGATATCGACAGCAAATATCTGACTTTAGTTGAGTTAATTGAGCATTATCTTTGCCATATGAAGAGCAGCAGCAAATTGACTATATAATCCTTACAAGGCAACAAAACAGCAGCATGAGAGCAGCCAGAAAAGTAGAGGAAAAAAATGTATATTAAGCATACGCCATGTTGCACAAGCGTAATTACACGCATAGAAGCAGTAAAAGCGCAGCAGGAGCAGCGGGATCACTGACAGGCAGAGGCGTGCGGGCGGAAGGGGGGCGCAAAAGTGCAGCGAAGCCGCATGTCAGAAACTTTTTGTTGCACGCTGCACGCTACACACAACTTGTTAACAATAAGCGCCGCTAGAGGTCGCCAATTAAAAAATTGCTATCGCTCAAGCTACGAACCCCCGAATACCCTGCTTGTGTGTGTGTGTGAGGGAGTGTGGGGAAAAAGTCAACATTTTTGTGGTCACTTAAGCAGATTAATTTCATGGGTATAATTAAAAGAAGCAGCCGCCACTGCGTGGGCTACCACGCTGCAAAAAAGAGGCAGAAGGAGTGTAAAGGAGAGAGGGAGAGCGAAAGGGGCAGTGTAAAAGTTGGCAACAAAAATTAACATAAATTAAATTTTTGTACCAAAACTTTTTTGCTGGCGCTGCTGTTGCAGCTTGGCCTGTGTTAAACAATTTGGCCCCAGCAGCTGCCCCTATGCGATGGACAGACTCTGGCAGATAATTGATGGGTTTTAATTAACTGCCAAGTGACCGACACGCATCGGAAAATTGCCAGCAAAAAAATAAAAATAAAAACAAACTAGTTTGGAGAGAGCAGCTGGGCAATAAATACTCTTTCGCCAAGGCAATTGCGATTTTTTGAGACGCGCTTAAAAGCAGGCAACACTTTTTGTGACTTTGCTTCATTTTGAGCAGCGCTAAAAAGTAGGCAGCACTTTTTTGCTTAGCTTAGCTCACATGATATCGCAGTTAATTTGGTCTGTCTGAAGTGATGCAATTGTTTTTAGTTAATGTGATTAGCCAAGTCAAAATTTTAATGGTTACTACTATTTTTGATATTATCAGGTTTTCTTTTTAAACAACTATAATCATTATAGCCTCTCTCTTTAAGGGTATATATCAACGAAAATACAAACCATTGAGGCAGTGAAAATAAAAATATCCCTTAAAATGTTTTTTATGTGCCCTGTCCATCGCATCGAGTCACGAAACGAGATTCGAACGCGTCAGCAGCAGCAGCGACTGCAGCCAACTGCCAATAAAAGCCGTCAACTGTAATTCCACCCCCCCACCCCTCTGCATTTTGGGAACTGTGAACTGTGAACTGATAATTCCCGAATGTAAAATGCAAATGCACAAGTCAAGTTAAGCTGCCAAATGCCATTTATAACTCTTAGTTCTGATCGATTTAATCAGCGAATTATCGACTCGATAAGCAGTTGTCAATTTCAGGATCCCTAGCCAAGTCGATATAGTATTTATTTTTAATTTTGTATTATTCTTTATAGTTGACTTACCATTGCGATTCTCGCTATCGGCGGGTTTCATTTGAATCGGATGATACATCTGCGAGAGAGAGAGAAAAAAGAGTAAAGATTAGATATGCAATTTTTAAACGGTTTTATTTTTTAATAGGTTGGCAACTCTGGCACTGCCTCCTGGGCTAATTTGCAGTGTTAATCACATTTGATATATTGCCGCGCTATACGGGGAACGACGATGCAGTCGGCGATTAATTTGCCAAAGCTTTTGGCGCAATGCAAACACCCAAAGTTGTACAAGTACCTCCCCTCCCCTCTACCCTGCCCAACTGACTAACTATATACAGTCGAGTCCATTTATATGTGGCTGCAGCTAAGTTGTCCCTTTGCCAGGAAAAGGAATAGAATGAGAAGCGGAAAAGGGAGACACGCTTAAGCTGCACAATGAATGAATGCAGGCAGTAAGAGCCGACAAGCTGCTGCTGCTGCTGCTGCGGCTCCTCCAAAATCCTCGACTAAAGCCAAACACATTTATTCAGCGGTTTGCCGAGCACAACAACAACAACAACAACAACAACCTCGGAATGGTGTGGAAAAATCCTAAAATATGCGTTAGCATTTTCCCCAACTGCCGCTGCCGCTGCTGCTGCAGCGTTTTAAATGTAATTTTTCGCACAACGTCGTCTTCTAATTAAAACAAGCTTAAAGCGCGCCACAAAACGTGCCGCAGCACGAGGTCAGCTCCCGAGGCCGCGCACAGCGACGCAGAGTCCGCACAGTTTCGCAGCACTTCCGTCGCCAAGTCCGCGTGGCTAATGGGCCATGATTTATTGGCAAGCGACTACGACGACGACGACGACGACGACAGTCTAGGAAGGCAGCAGCAGCGACGTTGTCCTTGTTCGCATTACCCTTTCTACACTCAGTTCTATTGCTCATACTAGCCGTAGTACCCCCATTTCCCTATCTCCCTCTTTTTCCCTCTCCAGTTTGCCCTCTCTCTCTTGCTCTGCTCGTAAATAATACACGCAACGCGCCTGGCTACAAATTGCAGTTCAACCTGTTTTTTTTTCCACTCTTCCCTGCACAACTTTATTTTATTTGCCACGCCCACTTCTCAATTACACCTACTTTTCAGCCTTTTTAATATGCAGCAAATGAAACAGTTAGCAAAAAGGTTTAAAAATGATTTATTTTTTCCAATTAACTGGAAAGTATTTGAAGACTTATGGACAACTTGAAATACCAAAGAAATAGTACTCTAGAAAATACATAAAAATAAACCCCAAAAACCGCTAAATCTAAAAAGTTAGCAGGCTTTTCTTCGAGACAGAGTCAATCTACAGAGCTGGCCCTGCACAAAGTGACATTCCAAATGAAAATCGTTTGATTATAGACAGAGTTATGAACAGGGAATCGAAATAAAAATAAAAACGTCCTTTCATCTGTATGAACGACTAGATCTCAGAGATTATAAAAGCCACCCCTACCATATATTGTATCAACATTCCTATTAACATAGAGTGTCTCATAGTTTATTCAATAAATCCAAATTTCCCAGCTTATTTTGTATAACAACTGCCTTGGAAAACTAAATATGCAAAGTTTAGTCTATGGAATCCAAGGTCTTAGGCCTTCTACTAGATACTGGTTAGAGCATATACAATCATTAGAAACGCTTTGAGCAGCTGTTGCCAAAGTAACAAAGTTCCAGTACAACTGTCAATAAACCTAAAGAAAACCAAACTAATGTAATGCAAAAAGTTCCAAAAGAAAATTGCAACACGCACATAGACAACTCTTTTTTCCGAAAAAAAAAACTATTTCCAGATTGTAGCGCCTGTCGCGCTCTAGCAGGCAATAGAATAAATATTGTTGCACCCAGCTGCATAATATTTTATTTTATTATTTCTTTTCTTTTCTCTCTGGCAAGACATGCAAATTATGTCAGATTTTGCGACGTTGATAACGCGTGGCATGACAAAAGTGTCTATGGGGTAGTAACTTATTTTCTGCTTCTTTTCTGCCAAATTCACAACTTCTTCTGCACACATATGACATATTTCGATATATATAATATTCATGCTGATTTGATGGCGTAATAGAAAATACAAAAGGAAAGGAGAGAGAAATGTCGTTGAATTTTCGCTGACGTTGTCTTTGTCCCATGCAAACCCTTTTCCCCAGTCCCCCCCTCTCTCTAACAGTTTTCTAGGGGGGCCTATCTCCCTTTCGATGTTCGATACCACCAACTTTGGCTCCTCCATCATCTATGAAGCGAAAATTGACATTTTTGGTGCCTGCGGTTTGCAGTACAAAAACTTTTGGCGCGTGTCTTGTGCTAACAATTTTGTTGCACCGCCCTGCTTCCCCTTATATCTTTTTTTCTCGTTCATATTTTTACAATTTTCTATACATTGTTCTTTTCTTTTTTAACATTGCATACTTTTAAGCTACCAGGATAACTTTGAAATTACTTGCATTCTATAGGCGTTTGCAAAAAACTATATTGGAAAATAACAGAAAATATTGCAAGCATATACCCTGCGCGTAGATAATCTAAAGCAAACAAGATATATCGTTTTGGGAGTAGTTGGAAATATTTAAAAATATTTCTACCTTTATCTCTTTGCAGTATAATTAATTTTTCACAATTTAATTTCTCTATTTATAAAATATAAATTTAAATAATTCATTACAGGGTATTTTGACAGTCGTTATGCTGCACTATGCCTCCTTCCCTCTTGATTTGCTGCCTGCATTTTTTGTGCCATGTCATGGCTCTGTCAGTCAGTCAGTCAATCTGTCAGTCACGCAGTCAGTTAGCCATAATGAAGGCGCAGTTGCGATGCTGCAAAAAATATTCTCTAGCTAACTCTAGCTATTTCCCGCTATATTCAGCGTCGTTGCTGCGTTGCATGATTGCGTTTATGATAGGTTGATGTGACAGCTGCTTTTTGCCGCCATTTTGTGATTTTGTTAAATCAGCAGAAAAATAAAGTTGAAAAAAAATGATAGACGGCCAGCATACCCTGCTTTATATGTGCAAATAATTCTCTATTGCAGCCCATTAACCTGTTTTTCTTTTACCTCTATAGGATAGTAAAACTCTCGTTATACACAAAAGAATATATTAAATGGTGATAGACTGCCAGCATACCCTGCTTTTTATGTGCTAAATAAATTTCAAATAATTCTCTCTACAGCTTTTCATTTTTATTGCAGACCATTAACCTGTTTTTCTTTAAACTTCTACAGGGCAGTAAAACTCTCGTTATAAACACGGTAATTGCCAACAATAAATGTCGCAAATTATGTGGAAATTCAGGAAAATGCATATTAAAGTGGGGGAGATAAAAAGAAAGGGAAAATAACTTACCCCATTCAGAGTTTTCACATTGTGCAGAGCATCCTGAGCTTTCAGTGCGGCGCGTCGCGTATAAAACGTCACAAAACAGCAACCTGCCATCGTATCGTCATAAACAACACGAAAAGAGAAAGAGTAAGAGAGAGAGAATTATAAGGTGAAAAGAAGGAGATGGAAAATGTTTGCAGATTAGCATAAGGGTTAAATTAGAGTTTATTTTCAAGCGACGGCGACGACGACGACGTTACAAAAAAGGTGCCAAAGAGATTATGAAAATTATTATTATTAACAGAGGCGTGTACCAGAGGGGGCAAAGGGGGCTACAAATGTGCCAACATGCCAGCACTAAATTAAACATTATGGGCAACCACTTCCCCTCTTTACTCCCCCTTTAACCCCCTCAATCCATAGGGAAATAACCACCATAAGCTCAGCAAAAGCGCCGCATTTTGCGTGTGTGTCGCACATTGAACAGAGCAAAAGAGAGAGGGAGAAGAAAGAGGGGGAAAATAAGTTGGTTAAAGGTGTTGGAATTTATTGGGGCTCGACGGGAGGGCGTGGCAGGGCAGGCATAGCGCATAGTTAGGCAGCGATACCTTTTTTTTAGCCTGCTTAAATTTTACTCATATAAAAAAGTTCAGCAATTTCGAGTTAAGAGCGTAATTCTAGTGTCTAGACACAGTTTTATATGAGAAAACTTTGGTAGCAAACACTTTAAATGCAGTAAAACCTTCTAAAGACAAGCTGAAGTAAAGAAAGAGCAACAAAAACACTGAAAAATCGATATTAGATCAATAATTTTCACAATTGTAGTCCGAATTTATTACGTAATGCACTTTTATGCTAATTATGTGTATCCTAAATGTTTTTGACCAAAAAACAAAAATATACAATTTTGAAAAAATTTCTAAAGTTTTACAAGGGGGTTGGATGTAAAAAATTAAAAAAAATCACACTTCTGAAATCGATAAAATTTTAATGCAAAATCATTAAGGGGTAAGATGAGCAAAAAGTGATACCCGAGGAAAATCAAACGATTTTTGATAATGATAGGAGAAAATGAAGCCAAGAAATCTATAAAAATTTTAACATTTATCGAAACTTGATAAAAATATCGATATTTTTAAAACTATACTGCAAATTTCAATATTTACACACTTTTTCTCTCTCACTCCATTTGTTTATTTTAATTTCAGTATTTTGAAATACAAAAAAACTGCGGCCGACACCTCAGAGAAAGGGGTAGCGTGTCAGAGAGAAACATAGAGAAAGAGAGAGAGAGAGAGAGTAAGAGAGTGTGAGAAGTTGAAATTCATTTCCGGCTCATGTGAATTTTATCCATTTCACATGACGCCACCACCCTGCCCTCTCTATCCACAGCGTTGCGTATTGGATTTATTCCCACAGTTTTTTGGGGAATTTTTTGGTCTAACTGTGAGTGTACCAAACTTAATACACGGCAATAGTTGCATAATGCAATTACCTGCCATATATCGGGGCGACAGTTCTCTCTCTCGCTCTCACACGTTCAGCAGAGCGTGATGCGTTGTGGTTGTGGCCATGGCTCAGCGCTCTCTCCCTCGCACACACACACATACACACCCCTCCCTATACACACACCTGCCCAACACACTTGGGTAATTCAATCTGTCGCAGTTTTTATGCCGTCGCCGTTGCCGTCGCCATCGTTGGCAAACAGCATTTTTCTGCATTTTTCACATATTTGCAAATATTTTCATTTCTCGTTTTTGGTTTACTGATATCCGGCCTCGGGTTTAGACAGGGCAGGGGAAGAGAGAGAGAGCGGGGCGAGGAGTGTGTGCGGCAAATGCCGACGCCGCAACGGATGCGTGGGAATTCTAGTGTTTTCTTTTCGAACAGTTTTCAACACAGTTTAAAGCTTTAAAATCGGAATGCAAATGAAAAAGCTCAGAAATTTTGTATTTAAATATTAAAATATTTGAAATATTTAATGTTAAGGGGTAGATCTCAGAATCTATAAAAGCTAGAGCTATGACATTGTATAACAACTCTAGTGTGAATGCAGGGGAATTTTTATTATTTAGTCACGCCTACTCAAATTGTTAGACAACATTTTTAAAGAGTAATTTTAAAGCTAGAACACTTATTATAACTAAATAATTATTTCCTTAAAATTGAATAATAATCGCATGATAAACAATGAAGTTATTTCGATATTGAAAATCAATATATCGTGTAAACTTGAACTGATTGAATATTTAGTTGAAATTTGATCTTTCTTTCTTTGGATTTCTCTTGGAATTGAATATTTAATTGAAATTTTTATTAGAACATTTGTTCTCTCTCTTTCTTTCAATGAATTTATCTTGGAATTAAATATTTAATTGAAATTTTCATTAGAACATTCGTTCATTCTCTTTCTTTCTCTGGAATTTAGCAAGTTCATTAAAAAAAGCTTACAATAAATAAAAAACTTTAAGCTTTATTAGCAAGTTAAACTGAAACTATTTTATTTATTTAAATTCAAGCTTAAATTACCAAAATAACTTACAACTCTCATGCTCCCTCTCTCGCACTCCCTCTCTCTATTACCCTCATTTTCCCTCTCACTTAAAGCTCATTAAAAGCTTACAATAAACTAGAAACTTTAAGCTGAACTTTTCCTCAAATCGAAATTCATTTTATTTCATTTCTTTCAAGTACTGCAAAAGTTTTTCTTCTTTCTTGACCAAACAAAAGTATCGCATTTCACTTAACCCAAAGAGAAGATAGATGAACAGAGAGAAAGGGAGAGAGAGAGAGAGGAATAAAAGTAACGTTACGTAACGCAATCACAGATTAAATATCACTTAAAATTAAACTAGCGATAAATGTAACAAATGAAAGAAAATCGAAGCGATTTCAAATGCAATAAAATATCCTGCAAGGCAGAGAGAGACAGAGAGAGAAAACCAATCGCGTGATAAGCTAAGGAAGCAGAGGGGAGGAGTAGAGCAAAAGACAGAAACAGAAGAGAAATCTCTCTCTCTCTCTCTCTCAATTCCCATTATGTGCATGTCAACTGCAGTTAGAATCAAAGCTGCAAAACAAGAATAGCTGAAGTAGAAGAAGATAGCAAAGGAGAGAAAGAGAGAGCGAGCGTGTGTGTGTGACACACTTATAGAGGCAGGGGGAGGGAGGGAGATGGAAGAACAATGCGATAAAGTTGCAACAACAAAACCGGTGGCAAAAGCTGAAAACGACATCGAGTCACGTTTTTTGGACAAAAACTTAATCCAAACGATGGGCGGCAGTGTGGCTGAAGGCGTGGCATGCTCAAGGATTTCAAGATGTGATACCCACACACACACACATAAGACGTGCCACGGACAATCGTATATATACCCATCTCTCTCTCTCTTTCTAAACAGATAAAGAATGTGCCGGACGCACGTAGGTAAAGGAAACGAATTAATCGAACTTAAATAAATCAATGTCATTAAACTTTGTGGAAGAGATTTAGTGCACGAGTAGAGAGAGATGGCGATAGACAGAGACAGAGAGAGAGAGACAGCAACAGATCAGCAGCAAACAGCAGTAAAAACGAATATAAACCGCATAAGAAATACTACGTATTTATTTCTATTGTAAACACTTTATAGGAGAAGAAAGAGAGAGAGAAGCAGATAAAATTTGCATATATTGTTTAATATTTAAAATTTTTTTTTTTATAATTTTAAGTAATTTAAAACATTTAATTTAACATATTTTTAAATATTGTTTCTATATTTAAATTATAAACTGAGAAAAAGAGAAGAAGGAATCTACTCTATCTCTCTCTCTCTCTCTCGTTATCTTTATCTTCCCCTTTTTCGTTTTAGCGAAAGTGACAAACGTTTAGACACACACAAACCAAAAAGGAAAATGACAATGAAAGCAAAGGAAATCTTGAAAAAAGTCTCTTTGAAATTGAAAAGCTTTGCGGGGTAGGGAAAGGAAAATCAAGTGAAATTTTATGCATTTTTCACGCGCTGTAAAAGCGGCTAAATAAAAATGTCAAACGCACAAAGTGAGAGAGAGAGAGAGAGGGACGATGAAATAGGCAGATAAGTGCGCTCTCTCTCCTCTCTCTCTCTCTCTCTCTTTCCTTTACGACTGACAGCGGACAGCTGGCCAAGGCGCAGAGTTAAGAAAGCAGAAATGAAGTTTCAAGCAAAGATACCAGAAAAAAAGAGGGCGCAAAAGGGGCAGGGAATGCCAAGGGGGAGTGGCAACAGAATCTGCTGCCTGCCTGCCTGCCAGCCCACACACAGTGTGAATTATATTATTCTTTCTTGTGATTTTTGGTCAGCGAATTGTGGTTTTTTCCCTCCTTCTTCTTCTTCATTCACAAGAATAGCCCCATAAATCACAATTGTGAAAAAAGTTTCAAAGAGGCAGAGAGAGCGACCCATATGGAAAAGCTTGTGTTTTAGTTCGAGAAAAGTCTCTCTCGTGTTAATGTGACCCAAAACTGTAAATTTACTCAAAGTTCTGAAATACTTATAGTTATATTTCAAGTCTTATAGACATAGATCCAATACAACTTTGTTGATAAACAATCTTTTCTAAAATATCATGACTATTTACTTATATTTCGGAATTCTACTTTTTTTATTTTTTCATTTAATTTCTTTTTTCTTATATTATATATTTTCTACTGTCAAAATGCCACAAAACTGACACATTTTAGCCCAATTTTTCACATTGGGAATAGTTTTGTCGCTCCACCCTGCCGCATCCCTCATCAAAAGCCTCCCAAAAACTAACCCAAATAACCACAACATTTTACAACTTAAAAAAAAAAAAACAAGATGAAACGCTTTGGGGGCCTTAAAACACACACAGCTGTGAAAGCTGCCACGTTTCACACCTGAACAGAACCGCAAGAGAATCCTTTCTAACCCTCCTAACTTCCCCTATTAGATCTCACCTCTCTCTCTCTCTCTCTCTCTCGACAACCTTTTTGTACTTTTCTCACCGCAAGCGCTAATAAATTATGACTCGGAGAACTTAACCTTCTCAAAATCACACCCAGTCTCTCTTTCTCTCTCCTATCTATTCGCCACAGTAGGAAAGTGGAAAAGGGAGAGTGAGAGGAAAAGGTGTAACCGCAATAACAACATAGAAAATCCACTCGAAAAAGTAACTGGCCGCTAACGAAATTTAGTGTGAAAGAGAAACAACAACAAGTTTTTAGCCCAAAAATGCAAAAAGCGAGTAAGAAAGAGAGAGGGGGCGAGAGAGAGGGAGAGAGAGGGACAGAAGTTTTACAGCAAAGGAAAAAGGAACTTGGGTTATTTACGACTTTCTGGTTCAGAGGTCATCGCTGGCGCTTAAAAGTGTCATTTCCCATTTCCGAAAGAGATAGCCATAGAGTGGGAGTGAGCGAGAGAGATAGCAAGAGTGTTGGCTAAGCGTTTTACCATAAAAATGCAACAGCAAAATCCAAATTTCAAACTGGCAAAGGGGATCTTAACTTTTTGTCACGAAAGAAAAGAAGAAACTAAAGGGGGGAAGGAAACACGCCAAAAGAGTGACCCAAACTGGGTTACACAACACTGCAAAGGGGAATAGGGGAAGGGGGGAATGAGAAATGGAAATGTTGTTGCTGCAGAAGGAAGTCAAAATAAAACTGCACATGAAAGGAAACTGCAAAGCAAAAGCGACAACAACGACAAGAAAAGTGCATAAACTTTTTTTCTTTTCCCCCCTCCTGCACGTGTTACCCAACACTCTTTTAGTATGTTTTAGTATTTTTGGGTCAGCGCGTTACGCCTTCGTTTTTGCTGCGGCTGCTCTTCTTCTTCTTTTATTTCTTTGGCATTTGACAGTTGGCACAAGGCATAAATAATAACTTTCAAATGCAATTTGTGTCGATTTGTGTGTGTGTGTGTGAGGCGTGCGCGCTTTTAAGCTCAAGTGACAACAACAAGAAGAACAGCAGCGGTATCACACACATACACACACACACACACATGCAGGCAGGCAGGCAAGCAGCAGGCACTCAGCCGAAAGCTCACACGCTCTCTCACGCTCCTACTGCTGCCCACGCTCAATCTGACTCTCAATTCCATTGCTCGCAGTCTGCCTCTCTCCCGCTCTCCCACTCTCATTCACTCGCGCGCTGTCATAAATCATCAACACAACGCGCCACTTAAGTGCTTCCTAAAACTGTTTGCGCTTTTACTTTGTCACACACACACACATACACACGTACGCACACGAGCTGCCACGCCCATCGATGACAAGCTGACCATGCAAACGCCCACATTTCAAAGCAGCAGCAGCGACAGCAGCAGCCGCCTGTCAACTGCAGCAAAAACCAAAGTGATATAGAATGCGAGCTTAAGAGAGAGAGAGCGTGGCAGAGGGCAGCGGCAGAGGACAGAAGCAGAGGGCAGAAGCAGAGGGCAGAAGCAGAGGACAGCAGCAGAGGGCAGCAGCGGCAGCCACAGTCAAAGAAGTGATACAAAAGTTGAAAAACTAAATAGACGAAACAGGATAACAATAGGGAGAGAAAGAGGGAAGGGAGTGTAGCATAAACAAGCATAAATGTTGGTCAAAATGAAATATGTGAATAAAAATATGATTTGACAATGGGCTTTATTCATGGATGCTCAGCTCAAATGGCAATGAATGCCCAAATAGAGAGAGAGAGAGTTTGAGTGGTTTTCAAATTGCCTGCAAATGACACAACAAAAGGGCAAACTAAGCAACACTGAGTGAGTGTGGTGGGAGAGAGAGAGAGCGGCAGTCATTTTTACATTGAGAGAGAGCCTGCTCTTAATTTGATATTTACTAAGAATGACGAGCGAAAAAGAAATTTACGCAAGTAAATGCAAAGACGTAATTAAAACGGACTCAAGCTAGCTCTGCTGCTCTCTCCCACTGTAATTGAGTTTAATTTTACTTGAACACATATATTTATCTCGCTCGCACTACTCACCTTTGCTTATGCCCGTCGCCTTGTCACGTAGCACATTGATCGAATGCACTGCGCCATATTCCTCAAACATTTCGCGCAGCTGCGCCTCATCCATCGATTTGGGCACTTGTCCCACAAACATTTTAATATTATCCGGATCCGGTTCCTTTTCGCCGTAAGTGACTACGGCCGAATCCGCATCCAGGCGATAGCATGAATCATCATCTAAATTCACAACATTACGATTGGCACTGCATGGATTATTGTTGTTGTTGTTGTTGTTGCTGTTATTGTTGTTGTTGCCGCTGCTCAACAAACTGCTCGACATGTTGCTGCTGCTATTGTTGTTGTTGTTGTTACCAAAAGGAATGCAGCTAAGCGAATTATTGCTGCCCACCAGACTCCCGTTGTTGTTGTTGCTGCTGCTGTTGTTGTTGTTGTTGTTGAGCAGCGACGAATTGTTGTTGTTGCTGTGTATGGGACTATTCGGCAGGCTGTTGGTCGCGCTGCTGCTCTTGTCGCTCATACCAAATGCACTGCAAAGAGAGAGAGAGAGAACGAGAGAGTGCAATTAGATTGAGGTTAGATTTACAATAAGAATACAGTTGGCTACACAGTTTGAGAGTCACTCACTCCATGTAGATGTCGCTGCTGCTCTTCTCGGAAAAATCAAAAATCATGCGGCGATTGCCCATAAACGAAGCGCGACTGCTAAACATATTGACTTTTAATCTTTATTCTACTACTTTTTTCCAATTTCAACACTTTCGACTCAATAACAAAAAGAGTGTGTACTACGAGAGAGAGATTTATGATAACGACGAACGCACACGGACAATTGTCAAAGAAACAATTGTAAAAATGAATAAGAAATAAAGAGAAACTTTCGCTGAGATCTAAAATATTTCCATTGAACACTGCAAAACGACGGCGACTACAAAATGCACTAATTAAAAAAATTCGGGCACAAAATTATTTATCACGCACGCGCAGCAGCGTCTTCGCACTTCCTTCATTGGCAATCGTCGATGATCAAATGAACGAGGCGCACCGTGTGAGCAGCGCATGAGCAGCCTAATCAATTAAGCACGAGGATGGCACGACACGAGTGCAGCCGAGCGCGGGAGTGGGAGAGTGTAAGTAAGTTCATCTACGCAGTAAATTTTTGCCGAACGCAGGTGCAGGCTGCTGAGCGAGAGCCGAAGGCAGCAGAAGTGTTGGCAAGGAGAGTGTGCTTTGCTGGAAGCTGCAGCAGCCGAGAGAGGATAGCAGCGCAGTCGAGTCTAGCGCCTGCGTGAGCGCATTAGGCGGCACATTTTGGGCACTACAACTACAATAGCAGCGCAGCCTTTGCTTAGGAGAGAGGGAGAGTGCAGTGATGGCAGCTGACTGCGCAGCCGAGTGCAGTGTTATTGCCTGCAAGTTGCGTGAGCGTAAGCAGCGCTGCACTTAGATTCAGAAATGGAGTGCAAATATGAAGAGAGCGAGAGAGCAAATACAAAACGATGAGCAGGCTTTACAGTTATTTGAGCAAAATGCAACTTAAATTACTCTAACAATCAAAAATTCAGTTCACTCTACACGTTCTGCTTTAATTTGGCAATTTACTAATTATGCTCTTCCTTTTTCTGCCTTATCTCGCTCTCTCTTAGCAGTCCATTTAAGCATGCAAACGACTTTGAGAAGGTTTTCCACGATTTTTCCACGTCAACCCAATTCTAATTACGATAGCAAACGGAAAGGATACCCTATTAACAACCTGCACACGCCCACAGTTATCTATTTTCCTTCCCACACACACACCATACCCCAATCATGCCTTCTCTTTCTTCAGGTGTTTGAGCAGTCGCTACATTGACCCAATTTGCCAGCTAGAGAAGTGTCTATTTACAGTGGGGCAAAATGGCCATTAGGCTAATGCTATTTGAGGTTAGCTCAAGCTGAAAATCGTCGAACGAGTGCACTCAACCCAAAAGCGAAGAGGGAAAGAGAAGGAGGAGAGCGGGAAAAGCTTTAGAATTTTTTTCTTAAGGAAAATTAACCCTATATAAGCCCTAATCAAAGTCAATAAACCATAACCATATCAGGTTACACATGGTAATTAAACAAAAGTTACCTCGCTCTCTGTTTCCCACTCTCTATCTCTCTCGTTTCACTCTATCCTTGTACAGTTTGTTACCCACCTAATATTGTAATTACTTTGATTGTCGTTCGCTTTGTGCACGCTCATTCTCTGCCGCCATTGCACTCTTCCTCCCTTCCCCTTCTAATTTCTTTACAAGTTTCACTTTTATGTTGCAAATTCTTTTGACTTTCTCCCTGCTCCCCCACGCTTTCTTGACTTTTGCTTTGTTGCATTTTGTAATTTGAACTTTTCGCTTTGCTTTTGTTGTTACGCTTTTGTTTTATATTTACACACACACACACACACAGAGACGAAAAGTTTCAAACTCAGCTCTCTCTCTCTCTCTGCTGCTGCTGCTCTCATTTAACCCGCGCTCTTAGCTTTTTGACTTTGCCTGCGCTGTGTAATTGTTGTTTGCTGCAGTTTTACAGTCATTCAGCGCATTTCAAACTGTGGCTCACATTAAGAGAGGGAGAGCGAGAGAGAGCGGGGTAGAGTGACACAATTATTGCATTTCCTTCTGTCCAACTCATTTCTCTTACTCTTCCGCCTGCCCTTTGGCTCTATGCAACATGCACTTGCGACAATTTTATTAAAAACTTTTCAGCAACTTTTCGCTCTGGGGCAGCAGAACGAATGAGCGCACAAAACATGCAACAGTAAAAAACAAAAACAAGAAGAAGAAGCAGAGAAGCGAGTACAGTTTGTTGTGCACTTCTATCAAAGTTCAAACTGCAATTCATCTTCATCATCATCGAGGGGAAACAACAACACGAAATTGAGATCAACGTCGAAAGTATTGAAAAGTTTACAACGGACTATCGACTTAACAAGACTATCGCATTTATTTCGATAGCAGTTTACAGTTACAAGCGGCATACCCTGTAAGGGCATGAGCTAGCAGAGGGGTATGCTGGGTATGTCGCTTAAGACTTGGGTATACCCTGTAATTGCTGCAAAAAATCATTTAGAGCATTATTTATCTTATCAGAAAATATACTTGAGTTATACCCTGTAGGCATTGAACTAAGTGGGCATATTATTTTTAAATTATTTTTATTAATTATTTATTTATTTTTTTTTTTTTTTAAGAATTTATTTACATATTTTTGTTTACGAAATTCCTCAAGCAAACCCCTTAAAATACCCTCTCTAGGGTATTATAGTCGCTCAACCTAACCTCTAAATTAACTGCATATTTATGTGTTGAAAAATTTAAAAAGTTTTTTCCACACACACACACACACACACATTTATCTTCATTTGGCTACGCAGCAAAGCAGTCGAAGAAGAAACGGGCGGAAGAGAGAGAAAGAAAGAGAGCAGAAGAAAGGGCTAAAATGTAAGCCCAAAGCTGTCAACAATTTGCCAACCAAAATTATCCTGGGAGCAACTTAAGAGCGGCGCTCTCTTCCTCCTCTTTCTATCTCTCTCTCTCTCTCTCTCTCTTCTACACTGCACTACGAAAATTTACTAATTTGCTTGATTACTCTAGAGTATTATGAAAGGCAAAAGGCAAAGAGAGAGAGAGAGGGAGAGAGAATTTGAAATCTATTAAAAAAGTTTCGAGTAAGAGAAGGAGAAAGAGAGGGAGAGAGAAAGGGAGAGAATTGTGCCAACGGGCAGAGAAATCACTTGTCGCTTGAGCAAAGTTCGAACAAGGTAACAGACACTGTGGTTACCCCGAAAACTTTTTTTGCGCCATTCGCTTTGCCATTTCTCTTCGCTTTTGCTTTCTGCTCTTCGCAGGTAAATTTGCAGCGTCTGTTACACAAATCAAGTGCAAAGTGGGAGAGAAAAAAACAAATACAGTGAAGTCAAGCAGTTTTTGTACTGCTTCACTTTGTTTCAACTTATTCTTCCCACTCTCTGATGAACTTGATTCTCTGATTCCGCTTTGTTTTTCTATTGTTCTTTATTATTGTAACGCATGCTTCATATTGTCAATTTGTAAGTGTAGAAGTATGCGAAGAGGAAGAGAGCGAAGGCTCTTTAAAATAAATGAGAATTGCAGAGAAGGGCTTTAAAAGTGTGGTTAGATACGATTATTTACATAATAAATTGAAATGAACTTTAGTTAAATACAGTGAAAAAGAGGGATCTTTGGGATCTTTTAATAAAATGCAGGAAAAGTTGTGAAAAAGCAAAAAATAATTTACTTCAAAAAATAAAATTTACTTTAAAATGAAAGCCAGAAAAACTTTTAGTAGATCTTAAAGTTTAAAAATATATTTAAAATAGTACTGGTAACAGATATATATTAAGAAATATTTGTTTTGTAATAAAACTTTAAAAATAAATAAATTGAAGGATTTTTCTAGAATATGTATTTTCCGTATTTCTTTTGTAGTATCCTAAAGCCCGTTATATTTCAAAAGTTTCTTAAAGCTTTAAATGAAATCTGAATTTTTTCGAAATTTCAGCTTAATACTCGCACAAAGAACTCATGCAAAGCTCTTGGACCACACAGAGAGAAAGGGACAAAAGAAATGGATTTATAAAGCAAGTTCCATAATTAATTATGAGATGTCCCTCTCCATCTCTCTCACTCTATCTCTTTCTGGGATTCCAGTCAAATGACTTTTTGCAGCTGCCAGGGTTACCCAGCGGGTATCGCTCTGTCCCTCCCTCCCCCCTGATGGTAGATATTCGGACTTTCAATGGAGCATGTCAAACAGTCACTAATTAGTCAACATAATCCAACTACGAAGCAGACAGAGGGAAATATAAAGAACCCGAAATTGTCTTTGGCATAACCCTATATCTATTTTACTTTCTCTCTCTCTCTCTCTCTCTCTCTCTCTACTTTCTTCCTCTCTCTCTAGACAAACAAAATGCCAACTTTGATCTATTTACAAGCAATTATTAAGAGACAACAACAACAAAAACAACAACCAAAGGCGACTACAAACGATTTTACATTTTTGCTTAATTACACACGAGCAGCAGAGGCGTCGCATAAAAGGGGGGACACCCTTACCTAGACTAAAACGCAATTCGCATCGCAGCGATGTCACTTTGACTTTGGTCTGGCCAAAAAATGAGCTGTAACCCTGCCCCTCCCCCTACCCCTCTTAAACTCCTTCACCCCACGACCATGTCAAATATTTGCACAAAGTCCGAGCTGCTCTGCCGCGGCACGGCCTGCCTGTCTACCCCCCCAGCCCACCTCCCTTTGCAATGAGTCGTCAGCATTGCTCATTCGCAGCAACAGCAGGGTTAAGAGACAGGGGCGCCGCAAGGGGGGGTGGTGCGTCAGCTTATCATTGACGAAAAAGCGCAGCAGTGTGAGGGGGTGAGGAGGGGGGTTGACTGGGGTTCACTGACTGTCAACATTGCTGGCAGTCAGCTGCCCCCATCCCCTCGCAAACCACTCGCACTACGCCACTGCCAACTTGCACTTTTTGCTCTCGAATTTCTCCTTGGCTGGCAGCGTTGCCAGACAACGCGCAGTCAGCATTGAAAATTCGCGTGGCTCAACAGAAAAAGTTGGGAAAAAGAGAGTGGGAGAGAGAGAGAAAGAGAGGGGGGAGCGAAAAAGCAGGCAAAAAGAAATCATTTTAAATGCGGCTTAAAATTATCTTTGATAAGCGTGGCGAAATGTTTCTGCTGAGTAATTTATAGGCAGCATGCTCTGCCTCTCTCTCTTTCTCACACTCTCCCTCTCTCTCTCACATTGCCCGCGTTGTGGCATTAAAAGGTCCTTGAGATCAAAGTCGCTGTCTAAGTTGGTTAGGGCAAAGTTTAAGCTGCTTAAAAGTGGGAGATAGGGAGGGGGGGAGGTACAGTGGGGTAGACAGTTGTCTGAGGCAAAGCAGATTAGTCTGAGTTTGGCGTAACTCCAAAAGAGCAAAGGGGTATCATTAAGGTAAGCGATATCAACTAATTGGGCAAGGTAAAACTATATTATATATAAATATATTTTTTACGGGATATTATTATTGAAGTAAAAGTTATAAGACGAGTTCTGTAACCTTACAAACTTGATTTTTACTTTTTTCTAACGTCAATCTCTCTTTTCCAGCATTCTTTCTCATTCTGAAAAACCTCTTCCTAGATATATTTATACTTTCATAACAATACTACAAATTTATATCCATCTTGATCTATATTTAATTAAATATTAATATTATTTTGCTTATATTACTTACAAATTGTTTTTCAATTGCCCTGGCAACTCTACTCAAGACATAACTTAAAAAAATAAAAACGCATTGGAAACGAGGGTTCTTAACTAACCAAGTGAAGAACGCAAATTTACCGCACACGGCAGACCAAATTAAATAAGTAAATCCCATTTTGGTTGTGGTCGTATATGGCATCAAAATTTGTATGAAAGCATAAAAAACATATATATAGCTGGAAAGATAACGCACAAAGGGATGTGCTCGGATAACAAAGAGGGACACACACACAGGATGCAAATAAGAAGGATAGAGAAAGGCAGAGGGGGAGAAATATGTATATTATAATAAAATAAAATCGTGAAGCGTAATGTAAACTCAGCCAAATACGCAAAGTCCGACAGAAAGCGACCGGACGAGAGACCACAATGAAATGAATGAGATATATATAGAATATATTCGTTTTTTCTCCCTTTTTTGCACCCAAAAGAAGCTTTAACTCTCTCTCTTTCACTCCCTCTCCTTTTCCGTCTTTAAAGCGTTGCACATGTGTGGAGTGGGGGAGAGAGAGAGAGAGAGATAGGGAGGGACACAGGCAAGTCGCGGCAGATACGAGTTCCGCAAAAAGTAACGGTACTACGCCATATACACAACTGAGGCACTGAAAAATGCCAAAAACGTTGACGGTTTGCACAGGGTGACAAAAACAAAACATAGCAGGAAGAAGGAATACGATAAGAATGGATAGCAGCAAATTTACATACTCTATCTGAGATTATAACTAACTAGAGTATCATCTTCTGTGAGGATCTTAACTCGAAAGTTTCTTATAAATACTGTTCAGAATTCAAAATATGTGCATGTCCTGCAAGTATACTGAAATATTATAATATACGAATAAATTCTATGATTTACCTCAACAGTTTCTAGAGAAAATAAACTGAAAATCATAAAAGAGAAAAAAAATAAAGATCTATGGATGAAATATACAAAAAAGCATTTTATTCTTTTTATTTTCAAAAATTTAAAGCATTATTCTCAAGAAATATTAGTAAAGATATCTACTTCTATTGAAGAGTTAAGATCTTAACTCGAGAGTTTCTTATAAATAAACTAATGAATTTTATTTATTTATAATGAGTATTTATATTTTTAAAAATTTGAATATCTAGGGATAAGAAAAATAAAGGGGATATTATGTTGTACAGATGAAACAATAGAGAAAATAAATTGTTTTTTGTGTTTTTAAGAAACCTACGAAAATTCCAAAATAATATTCCTTTTATCAGAAAGTACTCAAAATCTCGTTAGAGTATTCCCCCAAAAAAAGCGAAAGGTTCTCGCAGGCGCTTAAAAATTTGCTTAAACTTCTTTCGCTGGCTAAAGAATTTATTGATTCATTTTGAGAAGAAAAAAAAAACCCCCGAAACGAGCAGGACCAGAAACAGAACCAGGACCACGACCAGGACAAGAACGACAACGACATTGGAGCGTCGTGCGACCCTGGACCGTGTGTGGAGCAGCCTGGTCACCCTCCTCCAGCAAAATAATTTGCATGGCCAACCCCCTTTCACAGTCCCCGCCCCTGCTATCGTCACCCTTGGGCACAAGCACTGTGTGTAAAATTGAATCAAATGGTTTTCATATATGTATGTTATATACATATATAAATATATATGGATATATATTCCACTCCTTTTTTTAATAGGGATTTTTCGCAGCATAAGTCTTGCCAAAAAAAAAAAGAAAAGGAAATTATAAATGAAAATTCCAGAGCGTCGGCCAGGAACAGAACCAGAACCAGGCCCAGGACAAGGCTCAGGAACGTGGCAGAGAGAGAAAATTGTCGCCAGTTTTGCGTACAAATTGTTGTTTGCTGGCGAAATTGAAACAATTCACGCTTTCAGACTGCCCCTGCTACTCTTTCCCTCTCTCTCTTACTCTCTCCTTTGCATTCTTCTGGTTCTTTATCTGAAATATCTTTCGCATTCGATGCAACTGGCGCATAAATTTTGTTCGGTTTGACGCGTCGACAATGAAGAAGATGCTGAACTCGCTGCAAGTGTCAGTACTGCTGTCTCACTCTACCACTCTCTCTCTCTCACTCTATCCTTCTCCATCTCTCTCTGGCACTGCTACCATATGCATTTCAATTTTTGAGCACTTAAATATTAATGAATCGCCTCAGCAATTGCAAATTGCAGTTGGCAACTCTATCCCGCGAAACGTTGGATATTAAATGGGTGTATATGGTATAAGAATTTAAAATTGCATATATATATAGTCAGTAAATGCCTAGAGTTTTTTAAATCAAGAAGATTTTTAAGATTTCTTCAACATTTTGTTATTTATACGAAAAAAAATGGCACATATATAATATTATATTGAATTTCGTTTAAATTCGAAATAAAATTGAAATCTTTTTGAACTCATAATGATAATTTTAAGATTATTAATCATAAGAACTACTGAAGATAGCTGAAACTGTATGTATAGCTAAATTACGAAATTTTTTGTACTTTAAAAATAAAGAATAAATTTAAATTAATTTCTTTGAAAAGTTCTAAGAATTTTGCTTTAAACACACACAAATATTAGACATTTATTAAAAATACTGTTTTATTTTATGCCAAATCCTCTAAATATGCTGCCCCTAGTTACATCTCAACTTTATGATACAATCAAACATTTGAAAACGGATTTACTTTCCCTATATTTACATATAAAATGTTCCCAAACCCAATGGATTCTTCAATTATGCATGATACTGCAGTTTGAGTAAAATACTTCTCGAGAGTAAAATAACGGAACACAACAAATTGCGTCACACTTTAAGCCAGGAAAAATTATTCGCGACTCTAGACGCGATTACCAACACGGCCCCATTGTAAGTGCTGTTTTTAAGCACATTAACATAGTCCACACCCACTGTGCGTCGCATTGGGACCATTACCCAAAAATTGTGACAACACGGAAAGAACATACACATACAGAGAAAGTTGTGATAAAGAGAGGGAGAGGAGAGAGAGAGAGATAGAAGACATTTGTATATAATTTGTTGTGCCGACTACGTTTTTATGATTTTGTCAACTCAGCGCAAACGAAACGAGCTGCGAAAGCAAAGGGATAACAGAAACAACAAATAAATAAACAAGAAATAACAACAAAAAGTAGAAGAAGAAGAAGAACAGACGACGACCCACAAACGACCAACGATAATCATTATAATGGGGCATGCCCAACGACGCCCCAGGGAAAAGAGAGCGCAGAGAGGGAACCCTATCGAAGCAGTTAGGAGCGACCCTTCTCAGTATCTCTAATTGCCCAAAGAGAAATTGTAAAGGGCAAGACGCCGACACTACCACAGGGAACCTACCCCACCCCACCCCGCCCCCCACACGCTGTGGCTGAAGGAGCGAGCAGGTGATATGCCTGCGGTAGGTTAATGATAAGTCGCGACCAACCCATCAATTTATTGAAAAACAATCTATATTGTTTCGCCTCAAGCCTGAGTATGTTTTAGACACGGCACAAGCTGCTCGAGAACTTTGGGTTTATTGAAAACGAAAGGAAAGGAAGCATGATATAGGGGCAGCTTAAGTGGTTTTAAATTTATCCAGGGATTTGAAAACCTTTATCAAATATAAATTGATTGATTTGGAAATAGGGATAGGTTACAGAGAGTAAAACCTAGTAAATATATTATTATTAAATATAAATTAAAATGTATATAGCTAGAAATATGGTAATCGAATAATTTATACCATTATAAGTCGAGAAATACTTGAGTAAGGATGCTGAAATTAGGTAAGGTAACGAATAAAATTATTTTATGCCTACAAAACTCTTTAAAATAGGTTTACTTAGAGCCAACAAGCTTATTTATCCTAATATTTATTTATTATTTATTTTACAGAAATGATATACCAAGCCAAATTTTATTAATGTAACTTCTCAAGTCTCTCTAAACAACAGACAGACAATCACACCTTTCTTTTAGCCGACTTGTGAGTGAGAAGTGCGTCCAAAGGGAATTCAACATGGCGGAGCCAGATGTAACATATTTAGACAAGTTGGCAGCCTGGTGACGTAGTTTGCCCTGTGAAAAAGAGTCGTAAAAGTCTTGGAAGGACGAGACAGTCTGTAGGGCAGACAGACAGAGAGACACGAGACGCGAAAGCAAAACTGGCAATAAATATTTAGACAAAATTCGCATGTCAAACACAACAAGCGAGGCGACAGTGAGAAGGGAGATGGAAGGCAGAGAGAAAGGAAGAGGGAAGAAAAAACGCAGCTAAGTCACGTAAATAATTAAACACGTGACATGCGTGGGCGCCATTTTTTTTATAAAGTAAGGAAAGGAAAATGGTGGCCAAAGCGAGAGAGAGAGAGTGGAGCGTGTGTGCGTGATTTTTATTGCAGCAGGTGAAACTAGATGATCAGAAAAACTATTTCAATTCATTTAAACTATAGATAGGGTGTTGTTTTCAATAATAAATATAATTTACTAACACTTTCTGTAGTTTAACTTAAGAAATTTGCTTGATTTGTGCGTTTTTATACGTATAAAATTTTCATTGCATACTTTACAGCGCTTGCAAAGGATACGTTATTCTTTTAACGATTTTGCGTGTATAAACAATAAATATACACATTTGAATATTGCTAGAGATACAAAAACATATACAGCTACAAATACGCACACTTGTACACATAATTATGCCCTGCTTTAAGTACAGGAATATGCTTTATTCCACGCTTTCGTTCTGCACACAAAAGCACAATTAAAATTTTACTTTTTCATAAGCGTCGACTGCACAAACACACACACACACACAATCACAGAATGAGAGACAGACATGCAAAATGCCACACACACAATTAAAAACACAAGCAAAGTCATTAAAAATTTAAGCAGCTTTTAGGCTTACACACGAGACACACACATACACACACACGAGACACACCCCCAGCCCAGACAGACGCTTGTGTGTACGAAATTTTAGACTGAAGTCGTTGCCTTTTTCCAGGGTTTGCCCTACACGACTGATTAACATGCGTAAATAGACGAAAGAGAGAGTGGAAAAGAGAGGGGTATTAAATGAGGTAACTCTTCCCTGCCCAACTTGATCAAATTTCATTAATTGAGTGAACACGCCAGACAAACAAAACAACAAACAAACAGGCTAAACAAAATAAACAAATTTTTGTCTATTCATTTAGCAGAGTAGAAAAAAGGGAAAATTTTTTAAAATTGTAAAGTTGATTAAATTCCAAACTGGCATCGTTTACAAGTTGGGTATATATCTTCTAAATGAGCTGCAAATTGTTTTCTAAAGATTAAAGAGTTGGGATCTCTGAAATATCTCACATTGTAATAAACTAAGCCTCACATGTATTCATATAATGCCACTCTGCAATTTCATTTCAAAATATTCTATCCTGACAGTTAATTTCGCCATAACTACATTTAATCCTGCTCAAAACTTTGTAACTCATTTTATAATCTCCAGTATTCTTTTTTCCCATCTCTCTTTTCCCTCTCCACATTTAAGCCCAATTCGTAGTTTGTTTTGACATGTCAAATGCATATTAAAGTTGCGACTATCAAATTGTTTGACATTTTTAGCCATCGCGACTGTCACATTCAACTCAATCTATTTACACGCCTTTTTTAATTACAAAACAAAAATGCAAAAATCATGTTCATATCGGGCAAAAAATATATATGTTTGTTTTTCTTGTCTCTACCGGGGCTCAGTTGAGAGTTATGAAAAATGCAATGGAAAAACTGCCAAATGCCAGTTTTTTGTTGCGGTTTTTTGTTGATGTTTTCATGTTGTTGCGGCTGCTGTGCGCCTTAAAATATGCAACGCTTTATAACACGCAAGCTGCCTGTGTGTGTGTGTGTGTGTGTGTGTGTGTGTGTGTGGGGCATTATGTGCGCTCAAATGCGATTGACATGAGTTGGCAACATCAAACGCCACGAATATCAAATAATAATAATATTTTTCTCCCTCTCAGCAAAAAGTCGGGGGAAAGAAAAATAGTTCTCCAGTTTTTTTGGCAGCTTTAGCTCTCCCTTTTTTTTTTTTTTTTGATTATTATTATTCTTTTTACTACTTCGATTGTTCGCAGCTAATGCATAAAAAATTGACCCATATTTGTATTAAATATACATATTTATATTTCACGTTTGCTTAACCCGTTTTTCGCCAAAGTGAAAACCTCTTTGCATGAATAATAAAATTAAAGTGTATTTTTGTTTGCACAAGGCATAAGGGTTGTCTGTTTGCTTCAAGTGCTTTGTAACGAAGGAACGAGAAGAGGAGGAAAGAGAAAGAGAGAAGGAAAGGTTTTATATGCGCTTGTAAGTATGCTATAATTTGTTAAAAATATTAAATGCGCTTGGATCTTTTGAATCGTTTAGATTTTTTGAATGAAAGAGATAAAGCTGCAGATGATCTTAAGTTATTTAATTAATATCTGGGATGATCCTAGGTAGAAATTATTTTAAGAAGCCATGCAACCATAGTGAGATTTTAACTGAAACGAACTAGAAACGATTTACTAAAATAAATGCTCGATCTACAACATTTGATTTCTGTAAAAAAGTATCATAAAAAGCTATTGATGGAAAATATAAATATATTATATAATATATAATATATAATATTTTCCATTATACAAAATAATATAAAATATTATTTATATAGAGATCTATCAAACAATGTTTATTATTCGCACTAAAAAAATTATTTTTTATCGAATCTGAAATCAAAGAGTTTTGCAAAGAGTATTATCAAGTTCGTTCTTAACTTTGGTTTACCTTTAGCTTGTCAACCCAAACCACACACACACACACACACTGAGACTCATAAATAAAACTTGCGCTCACATGCGATTTATCAAATTTAATATGGCAACAATTCTAGCTGACAATTCAATGTGCATAAATTTATGCATCAATTTATACACATGTATATATCGATGTGTATGTGTGTGTGTGTTCTGTATAAATTGGACTACACAATACAATTCGTGTAACAATTTTTGGGGCTACCCCACACAGTTTTTTCCCCTTTTTTTATGACAATATTTGGCCGAATTACGTATACGCCGCTTGGGCCGCAGGCAATGAAAATGGCAAAACTGGCAACACAACAAGGTGAGCGATAAAAGCTTTCCCACAGTATCTGTGTCGCCACTGGGTGTGTGAGTGTGTGTGTGTGCCAGTCTATATATATATATGTGTGTGTGTGTGTGAGAGTGACACACTTATTGATGTAATAACATGTGCATTAAATATTTATTGTATTGGCAGACGACATGGCACTTTCTTTTTTACAAGTCCGTGTGTCTGAGTGTGTGTGTGTGTGTGAGTGTGTCACACACAAGTGGTTGTGCCTGGATTGTCAGGCTATATGTATTGCCTTTTACCACAGCGGGTTGCAGCGCAGGCAGAAACTGTGTCAGAAAGCAATTGCTGGAAGATGTCTACGAAAGAGCAGACAGAAAGAACTTTTCTTCTTCACTTCTTCTTGCTCTTTTCTTTGGCATGGAAAATAGAAAAGAATAGTAAAGGAAATTGAGAACATGCACAATCTAAAGTGAGCATAATTGATTCGGCCAAGTGGATACAAGTTGGCAAAGAGAGAAAGAGACAAAGAATAAAAAGCATTCGATTGTTTCTCAAGCAAAAGAGAGAACAGATATAAACCATTTCTTAAATTGTCCCTAAATTGTACTATACTATATCATATATCTTAAATACTTTAAATAACCGTGACTCACCTAAACATTGCGTAGAACACCATGAAAAGAGAAGAAATATTGTATTGTATTGATTAGTTGCAGCTAGAAATATGTTTATGCTATTTTTAAAAAATATTATATAATTACATATATATAAATACATAATTCTTTCTACATATAACTTAACAATGGCAACTGTAATTAACCAGAAACTTCACAAATAAAACCTAGAAGAAGTAAATTACCAACGGAAAAACATAATGGGGCAGTAACTTCCATTTCTAGATGAAAATTGGAGTTACAGTGTAATTAGACTTGCACTTAAATGCTCAACAAGGAGCAGGGACCCCACAACAGATTAAACTAAATACAAAAAGTCGACACAGACTGCAGAAAAAGAACAACAACAAGAAGAAGAATAACAAGCTGGGGGCATATAAATGTACGACAACCGCAAATAAAATGGCTGGCAAATTGTTCAACTTGTGAGTGAGAAGGGCAGGGGCAGGGAGTCTAAACTGAGGTAAAGTACAGAGAAATTATGTGCTTGTTGCTGGCGTGTTTTGCATTGCAGACGCCTTTAAACGCCTCTTGAAGTCAGCAGCAACCTCACAAAATATTTCATTTCATTTCATTTTGTTTTCTTTTCTTGTTTTTCTTTTCTTAACTTTACTCTTGGCACTGCAGCTCGTTTTGACTTTGTTTAAACAACATTTGTTGCTGTCGTTCTTGTTGAATATTTTTCTTAACGCCGTCGCCTGTCGAATTATATTTATAAGTCTCGAGAAAAAAAGAGAGAGAAAAATAAGCAACAGGGTCGATGCGACTAGCAGTTGATTAAAAAATATTAAAATGCCGTAAAATATATTTTTAAATTAATTAATTTATATACTTTCTGCACTTTTAATTTTACAAATATTTAATAAAATATGCAAATAATTATATAATTTATTTGCTTTGACTACCCGCCTTGAAACACGCTTTTCCCAGGGTATAAAACCTTGCAAACTTTTCTAGCAGACATTTTTTATGCGCTCGCCTAAAAGCGCGCTACAAAATGCGCACTAGACGCTGCTAACGTGTGTGTATGTATAGGTGTGTGTGTATGTGTGTGTTTGCCTTTGGCTTGTGTGTGGTTTTGGTCACAGGTGCCACTTATGTGGCCCCCAAAAACAACAACAACATGGCCACATTGCGCTTTTTGCCAGCTCTCTCTCTCTGCTCTCTTCGCCGCTCGCGGTCTACGTCGCCGTCGCTGCTGCCGCTTATTATAACGGTGCCCCAACGATTTTTATTACTCTCTGCAGCCAAAGCAAATGAAAAGTTTTTTATGCTGCCCAGACCGGAGAGCGCGTAGTCAGTTTGCCAGACGACGCGACGGCGACGGCGGCACTTTTAAGCATCTTAAAAAACGTAAAGAGCAAAAAAAAAAAAGTAACTAAAGTTCTCAACGTTCTTGCTGCCTGGGAGAGCTGCTTTAATAATTCATCCGGCACTATTTATGTGACAGGTGATTGTAGCAGCAGAGTAGCAGGAGGGGGAGCTGGGGGAGCAGGGACTACGCCAGCCAAACCGCTGGACTGTCCAGCAATGTAGCTCGGTTTTCATTTGTCTAGACAGCAGGAAGACAGAGAAAGAGAGAGAGAGAATGCTGAAGCTTTAGCTGAATAATTGCGCTTTTTCAAGCAGCAGCAGCAGCTTAAAAGTATGCTAATAAAAAGCATATGCGCAAAAGTATGCAACATTTTTTTTAAACATGTTCACTTTTAGCTTTAAACGATTAAGTTTTTTTTTTTTATTTGTTTATTTCATTAGGGATCAGATTCCAAATTTTTCTATAGCTTAATGGGAACCTATAGTTGTTTCTTTTCCAAGACTACTTATAATTTAATTAATAAGTAGTTTCTGAAACGATTAAGTAATAGATAAAATTGTTAATATAATATAATAAAAAGAAAAATCGTTTCGGGAACTTTTTCGACTTTAATGTGAATTTTTTGCTTTAATGACTCAGCAGCATAGCGACCCCTATCACACACACACACACTCACATACTCGAAGCTTCATTTACACCCCCCTTCTGCTCTCCCCTCCCTCGTTAAGCAGCATGGTAGCCTCAATTCTTGGCTTGCCATTTCATTGAATATTCAAAGAGCTTCGCTGCTGCCAACTAACCCAATCAAGTGCTCATTAATTTTTCCTGCCATAAAGTCCTTCCCCCCACACACCCCCTTGCCACTTGTCTTGCTCTCATCTCGCTTGCCGAGAGTCGCAAAACTTGATGAAGCACCGCAGAAATTTGCTCATATGCAAATTTTGAGAGCAAACTTCTCTCTCGGCTTCAGTTCTCTCGCATTTTCCGCCTCCTTGTGTTGTTCTCCTGCTGGAGGCTTCTTTTGTGGCTTGTGCTTTTTTGCCCACATTGTTTGCCTGTCTTGGCTGTTGCTCCTTCTCGGGCTGTGTTTGCCTTCGCCTGTTGCCGCTTCATTAGGCCGCACGCTCGCTCAAAATGTGTTGCCTATCAACAGGCGCGCTCGCTCTTCTCCCTCTCTCTCTCTCTCTCCCTCGCAGGGATATGAGTTGTTAGTTAATGTTATGCGGCGTGTGCCAACGCTTCCGACATTGCCTAATTTTTGACTGACAGGCCAAGGCGGAGAGAGTTTCCTTTGCTTTCTCTTTTATCTTCATCTGCTGTTGTCTGCCCCCTCCCCTCCCTTACACGCTCCTTGTCCATCTTCAGCAACGCTTAAACTGTCGTTTAGTTAATGATGTCGCATGTAGTTGCTCTCGAGTTTAGTTCTCCCTCCCTCTCTCTCTGTCTCGCATGCCTCATCTGGCACAATTTCCACTTTCTTTGACAACGACCGGAAGTTGCCACTGGCTGCGACAGCAATGAGTAGGTGGTGGAGGGGGGAGGAGGGGTGGACACTGTCAGGAAGCTCTTGAGCCGCCAGCATTTTGGCTGCCATTCGTCGTTGGGATTTTCTGCCGCCCGCTGCCTGATGACATTCGATGCCGCTTTTCTTTCATTCTTTCTGTTTTTTTTTGCAACATTTCGTTTTTTAATTTTGTTAAGCGTATGCCTGATATGCGTTCCCCCTTTACTCCCCCCAGTTCGTTTGTTTGTTTTTTGGCGGCCGCCACGTGGCACGTTTAATGTGCCGCAAGGATATGTGATAAAATATGTCAGCAAAGAGAGAGAGAGCCGGCAGGCCGGCAGCATTTAATGTGGTAAATTGTCAAGGTTTGCTTTTAAAAACAAATATAAAAAGCCGAGCAGAGATTTATGTGAGTATTTGCGTACTCAAAAATGCTTGAAAATCATAAAAATGTTTTAAAATGATTTTTTGAATTTTAAATACATTTTTGAAGCGGCTTATAAAGTGTCACAAAGCTTTATTTAGACTTTATGATGATGATATATTTATATGTACTTTATATTTTTTTTTTTATTATTTTTATTTATTTATATAGCTTTTATCAAAATATTCAAGATTTCGCAGTCCTAGGCAGCCACTTAAAGCCAGGCAAAGCCATACCAAGCGCAACCGACTTCATTTAAATAGTCTGATGCCTAAAAGTCGGCCACACTTTTGTCTCTAACAATTACCCAGAGACCGAGAGAGTGAGAGAGAGGGAAAGAGAGAGCGCACCGAATAATTTTAATTGTCACATTTCTTGGACCGCAAAACACATGAGACCCCATAGAAGAAGAGCCCAGAGCCCAGCGCCTAATTTGCTGCTACACAAAATAAAACAAAGCAGACAATTTATGCGAGCAGAGAAAGAAAGAGAGAGAGAGTTCAAGCAAATGCCAAGTTATTTTGCTACCTCTTCCTTCTCTCTCCCCCTGCCTCTCTCTCTGTTTTATGGTCATTTTAATTGTCGTCTGTGCTTAGAGGCTGCAGCTGTGATAAAATATTCCTCTTGTGTTTGTTTGCGCCTCTTCGGCTTTTATCTGTGCCAGGCAGAAGGAGAGCGAGAGAGAGAAAAAGCCTTGCAAATTAGTTTCATTGATGGCCACCTGGTGCTGCTTTAAGAGAGAGAGCAAAAGGGAGAGAGAGAGAGAGGCAGCTACCAGACTGGAGTTGTCGCCCAAGTTGTGCTGCCCCATTCTGTGGCAACGTCGTCATTAAAAATTATGATTATGACGAGCGAGGAGCGCAACAATTAAAAGCAATTCAGTTGGGGGCTTCAATTGCAACGCAACAATGAAATGAACGAAGGACGACAACAACAGGAGATGAAGAGGAGAAGCGCAGACAAAGCAAACACACACACACACACAGAGAAAGGGAAAAGCACAACAAATACACACAAACAAAACAGCTAGACAAAAGTGAATTTTTGCCAAATTAAATGCATGTCCTTGCCTGGCCTGTGCCGGCATTTCCTCTCTCTCTCTCTCTCTTTATTTTGCCGGCCACAATGAATGGCAAAATAAGAGGGCCCACACACACACACAAACGAGTCTGAAAGAACAATTAACAAAACGTAGTTGTTGTTACAGGAAGCACATGATTATGATTATGAGTCCTGCTCGTAGTACTCTCGCAGTCGTCCTTGTCATTCTGCTGCCTCTGCCTGACTGTAAAGCTCCTTTCTTGGCAGCTCACTTCAAATATGGCAACTCAGTTGTTTTAATTGTTCTGTTGTGGCTGCTCTTTCCACATACGACTGTGCCAGTCTGTGTGTGTGTGTGTGTGTGTAGTTGTAATTATACTTTTTATTGTTGTTGTTTGTGTGCTGCTTGTTTAGTTTTTGTGCCGGCCTGAGCCTGTTGATTACGATGACTGCAGTACAGAGTGCAAGGGCTAAGCTAAAACATTTTCCATAGCATACTTTTATGCGCACATACTTTAAGCGATTAGGCGAAGCGCTACTACAACGAGTAAAGTGTGTGTGTGTTAAGTGTGCCGCAGTTGGGGGCAACTTTAAGTTGCAGTAACTGTTTATAAATACGGAGAGCTTTACTAATAGTAGATATATTTTAATTTTATATATATATTTTTTTAAAGTTAACATTTTTTTTTTATTAATTCATTAGTTAAGAATCCGTATTTTATAATATTGTATCTTTAGCGTGGAATTAACTATAGTCAAATTAGCAATAAATATCGCAAATTGTAGCATACTTTTGAGCGCAGAAGGAAAAGAAGCTAAATAGCCAACAAGCCAAAAATTGTAGCATACTTTCGAGCGCATGTGTAAAAAGCAGCTAGCTTTCATACAAGAGAGAAGAACAAATTGTGTTGCCTACTTTTCAGAGCAGCATAAAATACTCTAAAATTTATTTATATATTTAAAATTGTGCAAAAAATAAACGCAATTTAAACGAAAACTGATACGCAAAACACAAACTGTAATCAATATATTTACTAATATAATTAAAAGTTGTTTTATTTACTTTAATTTTTCATAGTTTTAATGCAATTTCGCTTGATCAAAATATGAGAATGCAAAAACTTTGGCTGGCAAAAAACTCATTTGCCCAGCTTAGTTTAACCGGCAGCTTAGCAGAGCACAACAAAAACAACAACAACAAGAAAAAAGTGAAAACTTGTTTAATTATCACTTCATGCGGTTTATTTGGGTTAACTCGCTCACACACTCAGCGAGAGTGTCTGTGTGTGTGTGTGTGTTACCATGCCTAAATGCATTCGAAAAGGTTTCTTTTTCATTTTTGCTTTTTGAAAAAGTATAATGAAGGCAGAGCAGGGTTTTGTGCGTATTTTATATTATCAAAATAAAAGAAGCTCGAAATAATTTTCATATGGAAGCGTAAAATGTAATTAAAGCGCAAGAGAGAGTTATAGGGGCTTCCCCCCCTTTCCCACTTAGCTCACTCACACACACACACAAAATGATGCCATACAAACTACAAATAAGTATGCAGCAGGCCAAGTAATTTCTATAGCGTATGCTCACACACACAAACACACTAACACCAACACACACAGCTGCAATATGTGCGAATTTTCTGGCTTGTGGTTGGTTCACTCGGCGATTGCATAAAGTGCAGCGGCAGCAGCACAGGCGGTGGCCAGAAGTGGTTGTACGCTATCTAATCCCCCCCTCCTCTTACACTACCCCCCAACCGCCCCTATCTCACCCAATTCGCTCGCACTTTGTTTGAGTTTTACGCTTTCAATGCGCGCCTGCTGCAAAAACCAACAAAAATATGTCAAGAGAGAGAGACAGAGAGACAGAGAGAGAGAGCTCGCACGCTCGCGTAATTAGGAAACTTGCCGCGCACTTGACTCGCTTTTATAGCACAGCGATGGCAGGCAGAGAGAGAGAGAGAGAGAGAGAGGGGAGGGAGTAGGGTTTGCGTATAAAGTAGGGATCAACAAGCGGCCAACTTGAAAGTAAGTAAAACAACTGAGCCGCAGCGAGTGCTAATCCACTGGTTCAGGTGTTGGAGCATTCACACAGCTAAGAAAAGTAGGTTAATGGGAAGGGCGTGGCGGGGTGAAGAGACAAAAGGTAGACAGCGAGAGAGAGATAGAAGATTTTAGAAGGATCTTTGGCAAAGAGATGCAGCTGCGCTGAGCTGTAGCGTAGAACTAACTACGATATGCATATATGAAAAATTCTTAGATAACTTGCTTAGAATATATATTATAAATATTAGCTATAGATTTTCATAATGAAAGAGTATGGGAAAACATAGGGAAGTTGAATTGGTATATTTTTAAAATATTTTTGAAATTTGCTTAGTATTTCAAAGTGATTCTATGTGTATTATAAGTATTCATTTATCAAAATTTATTTTATTAAATTAGAAAAGTATAAAGTACCATTTATGCGCAGTTTTATAAACTATATACTATAGCTTAAATGTTTAAAATATTTTTAGAAATTCCCAGTATTATTTCCACTGTTTTTTGCCTTTATTTCTCGCCAAAATCTCCTGCAGCGTTTAAGCAGATTATGAAACGTCAGCCAGTCAGTTATGGCAACACCGCGCAGTGCTTTAAGAACACAGTACACCTCCCCCCTCTCCTGACGACCCTTCCTTGCTACAACTGTTACCTCACACTTGCCGCTACCCTCCTCCTCCTTCCCTTTCAACTGGCAGGGAAAAGGAGCAAAGTGGAGTTGTTATTTTCCATTAAATGCTGCCGCTGCTCAGCTTCGACAAAGCCCGAACAGCATAATTGATGCCTCCCGGGAGCTGCGATAAAAACAAATCAGCGAGGCACACACACGAGCGCACTCACACATATAGTCACTACAGTCAAGCGTATTCAATATAAGGGGTGTCACACACACACACGCACACAGTGTCGACGCTGGAACGGTCTGCAGTACACGTTACTGCCTGCCCCCAACCACAGCCACGCCCACTGCACGCAGCTGTCCCGGTAGACACACACACACACCAGCACACACACACGTGCATATAGCAGGGGGGAACAGGGAAGCGTCGCTTAATATAATTCACACCATTAAACCAAGAGCTGCGGCATTTGCCCGGTTAGACATAAATTTTTATAGACAACACCCCTTTTTGGCGGCATGTGTGAGCGTGAGAGGGGACAGGGCAGGGGTGGTATTGGAGTGTAGCCAGCGCAATCTGCCCCCCCCCCCACAACCCACTCCCTTCCAATAGAATATGTTAAGTGAGCTCGCTTTGGGCAGGGGCCAAGCGAGCGAGCAAGTTGAGCGTTATCAGCGCGTTGCTTGTTTTGGCTTTTTAGACGGTTCATTTTTTTTATTCTCACACACACATGTGTCTAGCTCGCCTGTGTGTGTGTGTGTGTGTGTGTGTGTGTGTGTCTAACACACGCTGACTAAAGTTACAGCCCCTTGTCGAGCCTGCAGTCTGTGCGGCAACCCCCATCCCCGCTGCCTTTTTCTAGCTTATCAACGCGTTATGCTAAACCACACACACACACACACACACACACACACACACACACACACACACACACACACACACACACACACACACACACACACACACAGACACACACATACTCAATGCACGCATAGGGCAACTGGCAACTTGAGCTGCCAGTGTTGCCATATCTCTCGCTCGCTACGAAGTTAGCTAGGTAGGTGGTAGGCAACTCCTGCAACAGGGGTTGATGAGTGCTCATTTGAGGAGGGGAGGGAGGGGGGAGAAAGGTGGAAAGGCAGCTACGGGTTGGGGAGCGTTGTATGTGCTACTTAGCCTAATGTAAAGCGTGTGTACATGGCTCGCTGCACAGCGACAGCAGCAGCAGCAACAGCAGCAGCAATAACAGAAGTGGCAGAGTAAATGCGCAGCTGATAGACAAGCAGTTACCCCGTAAATGCTAATGAAAAATATTTAAAAAAAATTTAATTTTTTTTTTACATATTCTCCACTTTTTTCATAAACTAACAGCTGAGCTGATATGCAAAAATATACCCTACAAAAGTAGTCTAAGTATATAAATGAGAAATAATTTTTTTATTTCTTTAAAATTGCTAAACTCTTCAAACTACCCCACATTATCACCTGTTCTGACTCTTAAAAATCAACCCTATATTTTGCCACCCTCCCACAGTTTCTACAGGGTATCTAACAACACTTTGCTGTGCAGCGGTGCTTGTCCAACAATAACAACAACAACAAGCGGGCAAAAGAAGCCAGCGAGGCGACACACTGCTCTCACTCTCCCTCTCTCTCTCTCTCTTCGCATACATTGACACAGAAAAGGCCAAAAACTTTAACCCCTTACAGCATATACTACCTGCCATATATGTATACTACGATATATAGGTACCTCCTATAAATCCCGCTCGGAGTGCTGTGCTTTGCCAGCTGGAAAAAAACTTGCTGAAATTGAGTACGAGCTCAAAAATGAGAAATTTCCCTTAAAAAATAAAATAAAAAAGCAGAGTAAAAGAAGGCAAAGAAAAGTGCGTAGGTCGCTTATTAGGCAAAGTGCAGTCAGTCTGCAGTCTACTCCAGTCTCGACTATATATCTTCTCTTAGTCTCCAGCACATCGCTGCATGTTCTCAACTTGTTGAGCGAAAATTAAATTTTTAATGAATTTTCGCTCAAAGTTTTCACGTGCAGCGGAAATGGGGAAGTAGTCGGGTGGGGCGGAGGCAGACCCCAACTGACTTTTTTGATTTAATTAAAACATTCTTTGAACTGGCTAAAAGTGTTGGAAAATGCTTCAGGCAACCCTACTATTTATATCCTTCGACCATTGAAAATGGTCAAAAATGGGTATACTGACTTTGTGCAAATGCATGTCGATTGCACCATGTCCGACTGTATGTCTATCTGTACAAAAGTTCGGAAAATTTTAAAAATTTTCAACTCTCTATATTACTACATATTTTAATATAAGATCACTAAGGGCATCGAAACATAAACAAAATGCTATTTCCCGTAAAAATCGGTGGATTTTTAACAAAGTTACGATGGGTGAAAAAAATGGATTGAGGGCCTCTCCAGGGTCTGAACATGTCTAATTTTTAGTCGACTTTGACATGATTTTTGGGCAAAAATTAAGTATCGTCAAAAACACTTTTAAACACTTGTTTACTACTAATTTTGACCTCCGCAATCGATTAAAACTAAAAGCGGACGATTTAAAATTTTTTGAAAAAAAAATTTCCGAAAATGAGTAAGGGGGGACCATTACCAAAATCTCAAAATTTCGAAAATTTTTATTTCTCTATATTACTATATATTTTAATAGTAGATCACTAAGGGCATCGAAACATAAACAAAATGCCATTTCTCGTAAAAATCGGTGGATTTTTAACAAAGTTACGATGGGTGAAAAAAGTGGCTAGAGGGTCTGACATGTCTAATTTTTAGTCGACTTTGACATGATTTTTGGGCAAAAATGAAGTATCGTCAAAAACACTTTTAAACGCTTGTTTACTACTAATTTTGACCTCCGCAATCGATTAAAACTAAAAGCGGACGATTTAAATTTTTTTGAAAAAAAAATGTCCGAAAATGAGTAAGGGGGGACCATTACCAAAATCTCAAAATTTCGAAAATTTTTATTTCTCGATATTACTATATATTTTAATAGTAGATCACTAAGGGCTTCGAAACATAAACAAAATGCCATTTCCCGTAAAAATCGGTGGATTTTTAACAAAGTTACGATGGGTGAAAAAAGTGGCTAGAGGGTCTGACATGTCTAATTTTTAGTCGACTTTGACATGATTTTTGGGCAAAAATTAAGTATCGTCAAAAACACTTTTAAACACTTGTTTACTACTAATTTTGACCTCCGCAATCGATTAAAATTAAAAGCGGACGATTTAAAATTTTTCGAAAAAAAAAAATTGTGAAAAATGACAAGGGGGGACCATTACCAAAATCTCAAAATTTCGAAAATTTGTAACTCTTTATATTACTATATATTTTAATATAAGATCACTTAGGCCATCGAAACATAAACAAAATGCTATTTCCCGTAAAAATCGGTGGATTTTTAACAAAGTTACGATGGGTGAAAAAAGTGGCTAGAGGGTCTGACATGTCTAATTTTTAGTCGACTTTGACATGATTTTTGGGCAAAAATTAAGTATCGTCAAAAACACTTTTAAACACTTGTTTACTACTAATTTTGACCTCCGCAATCGATTAAAATTAAAAGCGGACGATTTAAAATTTTTCGAAAAAAAAATTTGTGAAAAATGACAAGGGGGGACCATTACCAAAATCTCAAAATTTCGAAAATTTGTAACTCTTTATATTACTATATATTTTAATATAAGATCACTTAGGCCATCGAAACATAAACAAAATGCTATTTCCCGTAAAAATCGGTGGATTTTTAACAAAGTTATGGTGGGTGAAAAGTGTGGCTTGAGAGCCTGTCGAGGGTGTGACATGTCTAATTTTTAGTCGACTTTGACATGATTTTGGGCAAAAAATTTAAAATTTTTCGAAAAAAAAATTTGTGAAAAATGACAAGGGGGGACCATTACCAAAATCTCAAAATTTCGAAAATTTGTAACTCTTTATATTACTATATATTTTAATATAAGATCACTTAGGCCATCGAAACATAAACAAAATGCTATTTCCCGTAAAAATCGGTGGATTTTTAACAAAGTTATGGTGGGTGAAAAGTGTGGCTTGAGAGCCTGTCGAGGGTGTGACATGTCTAATTTTTAGTCGACTTTGACATGATTTTTGGGCAAAAATTAAGTATCGTCAAAAACACTTTTAAACACTTGTTTACTACTTATTTTGACCTCCGCAATCGATTAAAATTAAAAGCGGACGATTTAAAATTTTTCGAAAAAAAAATTTGTGAAAAATGACAAGGGGGGACCATTACCAAAATCTCAAAATTTCGAAAATTTGTAACTCTTTATATTACTATATATTTTAATATAAGATCACTTAGGCCATCGAAACATAAACAAAATGCTATTTCCCGTAAAAATTGGTGGATTTTTAACAAAGTTACGATGGGTGAAAAAAGTGGCTAGAGGGTCTGACATGTCTAATTTTTAGTCGACTTTGACATGATTTTTGGGCAAAAATTAAGTATCGTCAAAAACACTTTTAAACACTTGTTTACTACTTATTTTGACCTCCGCAATCGATTAACACTAAAAGCGGAGGATTTAAAATTTTTTGAAAAAAAAATTTCCGAAAATGAGTAAGGGGGGACCATTACCAAAATCTCAAAATTTCGAAAATTTTTATTTCTCTATATTACTATATATTTTAATAGTAGATCACTAAGGGCATCGAAACATAAACAAAATGCCATTTCCCGTAAAAATCGGTGGATTTTTAACAAAGTTACGATGGGTGAAAAAAGTGGCTAGAGGGTCTGAACATGTCTAATTTTTAGTCGACTTTGACATGATTTTGGGCAAAAATTAAGTATCGTCAAAAACACAGTTAAACACTTGTTTACTACTAATTTTGACCTCCCCAATCGATTAAAACTAAAAGCGGGCGATTTAAAATTTTTCAAAAAAAAATTTTTCGAAAATGAGTAAGGGGGGACCATTACCAAAATCTCAAAATTTCGAAAAATTTTAACTCTCTATCTAACTATATATTTTAATAGTAGATCATTAAGGGCATCGAAACATAAACAAAATGCCATTTCTCGTAAAAATCGGTGGATTTTTAACAAAGTTACGATGGGTGAAAAAAGTGGCTAGAGGGTCTGAACATGTCTAATTTTTAGTCGACTTTGACATGATTTTTGGGCAAAAATTAAGTATCGTCAAAAACACTTTTAAACACTTGTTTACTACTAATTTTGACCTCCGCAATCGATTAAAACTAAAAGCGGGCGATTTAAAATTTTTCGAAAAAAAAATTTCCGAAAATGAGTAAGGGGGGACCATTACCAAAATCTCAAAATTTCGAAAATTTGTATTTCTCTATATTACTATATATTTTAATAGTAGATCACTAAGGGCATCGAAACATAAACAAAATGCCATTTCTCGTAAAAATCGGTTGATTTTTAACAAAGTTACGATGGGTGCAAAAAGTGGCTAGAGGGTCTGAACATGTCTAATTTTTAGTCGACTTTGACATGATTTTTGGACAAAAATTAAGTATCGTCAAAAACACTTTTAAACACTTGTTTAGTACTTATTTTGACCTCCGCAATTGATTAAAAATAAAAGCGGACGATTTAAAACTTTTCGTAAAAAAACTTTTCGAAAATGAGTAAGGGGGGACTCTTGTAAAAATTTGATTTTTTTTCAGTTATTAAAACTGCACTGTGATTATTTTGTCACAACTGCTTTAAACGGGTTAAGGCAGGGAATTTAAATTTCCCTCGCAATAGATTTTTGATGAAGCGAGCGAATTGGCCGCAGACAGTCTGGCAAGCCTGCTCAGGTCGCCATTTATCAATGAAGCAACGCTTAGCCAAGCAAGTGTGCCCAATACACACACCCAGACACACACACACAGCTGCAACGGCACTTCAGCCTTATTGATTTTCAATTAAAAATGCACAAACTCTCAGCCAATTAGCCCAGTTTGCGTTTAGGCCAGCCAGCGACAGGCTGAAAGCAAGCGCCTTCCCCCAAAATGGAGGAAACGGAAATTGCAGCACAACACAATGTGCACGCAAATTACAGGGTATCTGTAGTAGTATGATAAACGTTACTTGCCAAACTTTTTTTGGCAGCAAGGTGTTGACGTTGTCGACAAGTTATCAGCCCAACACAACCCAACCCCTCCTGCTCCTATCAGCTCATCAAGCTTTGCGCCAAGGCAGCCGCTAATTCACAGCGACCAGACGACAACTTGACAGGCGACTCGCTGATTGCCGAGTCGAGCGGCTTGCCAGTTGATTGACTGACTGACTGAGAGAGAGAGAGAGAGAGAGAGAGAGAGAGAGAGGGACGCTTCGCTGTTTATTAGCGTACATTGCCTTCGGTTGCCGCAAATGTTGCCAACGATACTTGGCCTCCAGACGGGAGTGGGGGCGCAGGCATGTCAGTTGGCCCAGACGACGCCTGTCAGCTGGCGCGTCTAGGCATGGAATTTCGCAATGCAATTTCGGTTTCAATGTGTCTGTGTCTGTGTGAGTGCAGTGCAAAAAGTGTAGCATACTTATGTGCGTGTATAGCTCAGTCAAGCTCTGCGCGCGCTCTCCGCCCTCCCCCGCCTCTCTTGCTGTCATAGTGCAAGCTCATTTGGCCGGAAATGATATCCAGCGTTTTAAAGTCTGAGCTCGTTGTGTTGCTGCCGCTGCTGCTGCTTCTCTTGTTGCAGCTGCTGCTGTCGTGTCTCGTTGCATTTACCGCTTCGTTGCTTCCTCGATTGGCAACTGGCAACTGGCAACCAGGCTGGCCGGCTCTGCTCTTTAAGTGGCCAATGAGCACGGACAGGTAAACAGACACGTACAATGCAGCTAGAAAACAGCTAAAGACAATGGGCCAATTTTGTGGCTGCTGTTGACACTTCACAGTGTGTGTTTTTGAGCAAGACAAAGCCAAGTTAAAACGGTAGAGAATTAAATAATAATTTATTTGTTGAGCATGGCCAAAAAAGGTCAATGAACTCTTGCCATAAATTTGAAGCGCAAGTTATTTGTTATTTTATTTATAACTTGGGCCTCAATCGTAAACACAAAAATGTTAATGCTACGTGGCGTATGCGCAATGTGCTGGCACATAAAAGCGATTTAGCGCATTAAAAGAGAGAGCGAAAAAAAAAAAAGAAAAACCGCATTTAATTCTTTTTTGAAGCAAACAAATAAAATTATGCAGCCACGGCAAGTAAATACGAAAAGCAGGAAAAGCGAGGGTGCTGCTCACCAAGTGAAAAACACATTTCCACATTTTTGCAGGGGGGCGCAGCGAGAACAAATGCCAAAGACACTTCTCCAAGGGCGAGTTATGTCTGCGAGACAGCTACCCCCCATACTCCCTGCCCCTCCCCACCTCACCCTGCCTGCTCTTCAGCATACTGTGTGTTTAATGAGCTAAGCGGAAGGAAGTCAGCCGAGGCGCAGCAGAAAGGAACGTCAAAGCGCGAGACGACGCCGTAATATAAAATAAATAAAAACAGGCAAACATTTTAAGTCCTCCCCCCATCTCTCTCCCTCCCACCCCTTCAGCCACAATTTTATGCAGCAAAGTTGGGAAATTAGCAAACGCGTCTGTCACTTTTACTTTTTCATTTTCTTTGCCAAAAAGTTGAATTTTGATTTGCTTCGCAGACAGCAGCCAGCTGTTGTGTAGACGACTAGAGGGCCCCCTCCCCCCTTCACCCCCTGTGGAGGGGGGGTTGAAAAATTCAAAATTGCTTAAGCCAAACAATTTTGTGGTATTTTTTTAATGCAAATATTTAATGAGAAATAAAAGTGGCCTAAAAGTTATGGCATATTTTCCTTAGATTTTATTAGGTATGAACAAATAAATTTATCTTTAATTTAAAGATAAAAACAAGTAGGGAAAGCTAAAGTCGAGAGCCTGAAGAAACACCCTATAATGCTCAATAGAAAGCAACTATGTAAAGCGCAAGGAAAATCCTCTAAAAGTAGCATGTTTAGATATTTTTTACCCTACTTATAGCTGGATACTCCCCCTAGTCCCTCTAATGTAAAACACGCGCTAAATATACCACACAATAAACGAATCAGCGTGGCAAAAACACAAACAGGTAATAAAACACTGTCGTTTAGATATTTTGGCTAAGATTTTCAATAAGAACTTGCTACACAACTCTTGGCAAAACCTTTTCCCATAAGCCCGAAGACAATCTAATTTTATAGCAGACCGATTGGACCAGTTGCCAGAGAGAGAGAGAGAGAGAGAGAGAGAGAGAGCCCAAATAAATTGCGGCAGTCAAATTGTAAGCCGAGCAAGTCGCGTCAGCCAGCAACTGCTGGGGATTTGTATAGGAGGTTGTGGGATAGAAAGAGGAGACCGTGTAATACGCTCAATCAAAAGTCAAATGTCTAAAAATATTATGAAAAGCCCTTTTTGCACTACTGTAGCCAACACGCGGCGCATTTTCCCCCGAGGGTAGCTGGGTACACTGGGGCAGGGGTTTTGTTTTGCTCGAGATGAGGGGGGGGGGGGACTGTGGCGTCCTGTTTAGCATTCATTTATGCTGGCCTCGGGTTCGCTTTGGGTATTCTCTCTTTTATTTTTCTCTTTTGCACTGGCTGCTTATCGTACACACACACAGAGAGAGACAGAGGCAATCGGTTTCGATTTCTTTTCATTTATACACTTTCCTGTTTGCCCTGGCAACTTGCTGCCCCTCCCCCTGCCTGCCGTCCTGCCAATCTTCTTATATACTACATATATTTTTTTTCTATTATTGGCTCCATTTACTTTCGCAGTTGTTTCTGCCTTCTCCTGTTCGCTTCGTGTTCTGTTTGTTTATGCTTCATTTTGATTTTCTCAGCTTAAATTGTATTTGTTGTTTCTATTTTCGTTAGTTATCCCGGCAACGGTCAGCTGGATTTGAGTCCTCCTCTTACAGGACTGAGGATTGAGAATCCGCTTTAGTTTCTCGTTTACCCTTTTTTTTTTTGCACTCTACTCGTTCTGTGTGTTTGTTTTGTTAGTTAAGTCGTCGCCTGCAAAGTTTATTTGTGTTTTGGTTTATACTTTCTCCTCCTTCTTCCTCTTTTTGTTGTGCTATGTCTAAATTTATGTGGCCGCAATTTATTTAAATTTATGTGGCTTTTGTCAAATTGATTTCAATGCTAAAAAGGGTTGACAGGCCAAATGTGACGCGCAACGGACGTTGTGGCTCTCTTACGGCGTTTTACAACACTAATTGAGTTGGCACACGGAGCGCATGGGTAATGTGAAAAATGTGTTGCAACATAATCAACTAGATTAAAGCTGCAAGATGGGGAATAGGGAATATATACCCCCTAAAATTATCTTTTACATAATTACGCGCCTATAAATAGCAAAGAACAATAAATAAATAAATCAATCAATGTAAGCGCAGCTAACTGTATGTTAATCATTAATGCTAATGCCAAAGTTCGAGCAGATAGTACTAGATATATATATTCATTCTATCTTGTCATTGTCAGGCACTTGATATTGATGAAGCATGGCACAAACAAATCATTAGTTGTGCCTTTTATGACAGCAGGCCAAGTAGGCAAAGGGCGTGGCAACCCCCAAACAAGCCCTGGCAATGGGGGTGAGTGTGCTTGCCTGTCTGTGTGTGTGTGTGTGTGAGAATGAATATCCTTATAGCCGATGGCGTAAAAAAGGTTTCATATCAAAATGGCAATAAATAACAAACAATGCTGTCTGCAATTTTCCACTTTATAAAAGAAAAAGCTATTAACAAAAGCGTAGGTCGTGGGGGAGGGCACATCGAAACGAGCCTGCAAATTATTATCTTGTTGTTGTTGTTTTGTGCAGGCGCAGGAAGAGGGAAGAAGGGCAACCGGAAATGACTGGCAGCAGAGCATGGAGAGCCTGAACTTGTAGCATATTTTTGTGCCTTTGCACAATTAATTAATCTCCAAGGTAATAACAAAAGCGACCTCGGCGCAATTGCTTTGCGTTTTATGTTTTATTGTTTCGGCGCCTTTTTCGTAGCATACTTTTTGGGGCTGCCTGTGCTGGCAATGAAAACGCAAAACGCAAATAATAAACAACAAGCATGGCAACTCTTTGATGGCCATGTCTATACCCTGTAACACAGTATGCTACAAATGGGGCATGCTGCAGGCACACTCAACGAAATTACAGCGTATTAGGCAGTCGTTATATGTGTTATATGTGTGCAGCGGCCTGTCTGTTTGTCTGGCGTTGAAGCCTTGTTTTAATTTATGAAAATGTTGTAGAGGGAGGGGAGGGGGAGGTAGCAAAGGGTAGCATGCAGCACAGACAGTTGAGTGTGGGTGTGTGTGTCTGTGTGTGAGGGCGAGGACGATAAGAGGTTTGACATTTTTGACAGCGCGCCAAATGGCTGCGATTGCAAAATAATATTGCATATTTTTAGGCGGGCAGGGAAAATAAAATTTACAGGGAATTGAAGACTTTCTAGACTTATGGATAGTAAAAAATATTTTAGAAAAAAATGCACTTATGCCATATGCAGTTCTCTAAGAGTTCTCTCCTAAATTTAGTATTATTACAAAAAAAATTTTATAAAAAATAATAAAATTGCAGAAGCTGCTAATTGAGTGCATAAATTACATGCCGCACCTCGCTCGCACATCCTCATAAATAAACCCCATAACAACTGTGAATTTGGGCTGCATCGACGATACACCCCACATAAATATTTCAATGCGATTTTAATGAGCGCCAATCGCATAAACAAACAACAAACTCGCATGGTCGTTGGGAAAGAGGCAGGAGTGAAATGGGATCCGCTCTAGGGTCGAGACTGTTGCCCATTCAATAAAACACATTTAATTTGTTAAGCAGCAAAGTGCAAATCAATGGGAGCAGCCCTAACCCGCCTCCTGCTCTCCAGCTTTCCCCATTGAGGGCTGCCTTTTATGTGCGCTCGTTTTGCCTTTCTTTTGCCTCTTCATTTTTTTTTTTTTTTATATATTTCCCATTTTTTTTTTTGCTCGTTTTTCAAGTGCGGTTTGTGCCCGCAAAATAACTCAGCTCGTTAACTGCACAAATAACATGTCAGCACTTTTGCAACGAAGCTTCAAACAGGGCCGAGAATGCGCCACAAATTTGCGGGAAAGAGAGAGGAGACATGGCTGCCCACTTGGTATGGTTCGACTCTGGCTAGGGTCTCTCCGGTCCGGTCCCGGTCTGGTCTGGTTTGCCTGTGTTCCATCATTACTCAAGTGTCCTTAAGTTTCGGTGCGGAATGAAATGAAAGCATGTGCACCAAAAAATTGCTTCGGCCTCTTCAAATAAAACACACACACACACACGCGCGCCAGTACGGGCTTAATGCCTGACCAAAAGTATTAATCACACACACACATATACACACACAGGGGAGGGAGGCAGGCAGGCAGGCAGCGAGTCTGCAATGTTTTTTTCCAGCCCTTGAGCGAAGAGGAAACCAATAACTAAACGTCCAGTGTGTGTGTGTGTGTGTGTGTGTGGGGCAGCACAAAACCCAAAATTAGTGAATGAAAAGCCAAAGAGCAGTCGATAAGAGTCGATGCTGCGGTTTGTACGGTGAGTGAATAAAATAAAATACATAATAAAGGGTGCAAAAGAACAAGCGCAGCAACTGCTCTGCTAGCAAATACCCTGTCAAGTGATTTTTAAATAAAGTATGAGATAAATAAATAAAATGAGCTCAAATAGAGCGGCAAAAAAAAATAAATTAATATATAATAAATAAATAAATAATAAATAAAAATAATAATGAGTACATAATACAAAAAAATAATAATTAAATATGCATGCCAAATCAAGCCGCAACCTCGCTCTCCTGCTTTTCCTTCACATACTACCCCATTGGGCTGCTCAAATTGCAGGGTATCTTTGGCTTTGTTGGCCCCTGTGTATGTCTGGCAAACCCCACCGGCGCTTGGCATAAAGTAAATAAAATAAACTAAAATATAAATGTTTATATGGCGGCAATAAAAAACTGTTTGCGCAAAAAGTGAAAAGTGAAAGCAACAGGAGAGAGGGAGAAAGACAGAGGGAGAGTGAGAGGGAAAGCATTAATAAAATAAGCAGCAGCCGCGGCATCGTTTGCTGTGCGCCAAAGTTTTTTCAATTCTTTCCATCGCTTTCTCTCTCTCCCTCTCTCTTTCTCACTCTCCCCTCTGCAGCCCATTCAATTCTATTGCTGCTGCGATATTTTTGCCTAGCTTTCCTTTTTCTTTATTTTTGCCATTTCTTCTTCTATTGCATGCAAGCGCCTCGAAAATTGCGGTTAGTTTTGTTCGCTGCCTTTTGCTAGTGTTTTTTTGCAAGTGTTTGCACTCTCTCTCTCTTTCTCTGTCTCTCCCTCTCTGTGTGTGTTTTGTAACTGCGTTGCGGTCTCTCTGCCGGCTACAGTTGGCTGACTAAGGCAGCCATCAGGCGACGTCCTCCTCCCTCCCCCTATAAAAAACCCAAACCGAGCAAACCTTAACCAAACCAAACCAACCGATTGCGAGGCGCCTCCTGCTGCTGCTCTTCCCTCTTGCTCCCTCCTCCCCCTCTCGCACCACAATGGCAAAACAAAAGCTGCAAAGCTGTTACCCATTTTCAGACCCTACACCCAACGAGCCCCCCTCGGCTCTGCCCCTGCTTTTCACTCCCTACTTTTTACTTGAACCTCGACCCACCCCAACAAGCTGTGCGCTGTCTGTGTGCCTTATGCGTGAGTGTGTGTGAGTTTGCTTGGTTCATTGATTTTGGTGTGGAAATGAACTTTGCTAGTTTTTTGGTTTTTGCGGCATCGTCGCGCTGTCGTTGCTGCAAGTTACCAAAGCTCCCCCCGCCCCCGCCCCCTCTACCACTTTTCCTAGATTTTCGGCACTTTGTAAGCATTATTTGTTTTCGCTTTTATTTATGTTGCGGTCTGTTTTGTTTAGCATGCAATTTTAACGACGTCTCTCGGTTTTCGGTTTTAGTTTTATTTTTTTTGTTTTCTGTTTGCTTTGCTGTTTTCAAAAAAGTTGCCAGAGATCGCGCTTGGTATGTATAGAAATAGCTTGACTTTTATGTTGATTTCTTTGCCAATTAGATGCATATATATTTCTTTTATTACTATTGATCTTTCTATTCTATCTTCCCCTATCCTAACTCACACATGGCATTTCTCATTTGTGAAAATGACCAAAAAACAAGACATACATACATATATTTGCTAGCTTGCTTGCAACTGACAGTTGCCCGCATATGAAAAATATCACGTATACGTCAAAACATCATGCACCCAATTTCTCATGCATATGATTGCTGCTGCTGCTGCACCGTATGCTTGTTTTTTTTTTTTTTTTTTGTTTTCTTCTTCCCATTTAAATAACAAAATTTGTTCGCAAATAGCATGAACAAAAGCGTATGCAAAACAGATCCAGCTCCTTTCGGGAAAATATTCAGCATTTATGCATATGAAATTTTCATAAAATAATAAAGGTGCAGCCCACACAGCCCACAGCAAAGAGAGATCTTTAAACATCGCTTCAGCGGTTTTTATTTTCGACGCGGTTAGCCTAGATAGACACGGGCTAATTTAGCCTGCCAGCTGGTCGGCTCTCAAGGGTCACTGGACCAGACCCAACTTAAAGCCTGCAGCAACTGCAACAATTGAAATGCAACACCGTAGCTGCTGCTACTCCTACTCCTCCCCCTCTTTCTCCTCCTCTGTTTGTTCCTCATTGTTTTGTTGCTAAGTTCACATGCATAATAAACAATGCAAAGCCAAAGCCAAAAGGCGCCAAAAGCACTCACATGCTCTAAAAGAGCTTGGCCAGAGATAGCACATACTACATAGGAGCAAAGCGTGTGAATATCTCTCTAGTGCATCACCTACACTACTCAGTACAGGCATATTAATACTAGAAATATGAAATATATATGAAACTGGCTGAAATCCACTTAACCTGAAATAAGTCGTTTTTATCCCAACTTAAATGAAAGATACAAATAAAATAAATACACCGTATTTTCAGCATATCTGTAAGTTCTATGAATATAGTTTTTTTAAACCTTGACTCTCTCGCAATTTCGAGATTAATTCACTGTTTGCCCAGAAACAGGTCGTGTTTACAGTAGTTAAATATATGAACATATAATTCAGTTTAAAACAGAAATTACTGCCAGTAAATATATTGAAAATAAAATAATATAAAAATAATAATAATAATAAATAATAATAATAAAATAATAATAATAAAATAATGATAATAAAAAAATATTCTATAAATTATACCGAAAGCCTTTTATTTTTGCTGAGCTAGTTTAATATTTTACAGGGTATTAGCACAACGTTTTAGCCTCGTTTAACCTTTTGGACTTGTGCATTCACTATCTTAGCTTGTCGCTGAGGCTCAGGCACGAAGACAGACAGACACACTCCCACACACACACACATATAAGGAGAATACACTCTCACGCACACACACATGCACACCCTAACCCCGCTCATACATATGCAATTGTAGCGGCCCTGCAATGTTTGCGCGTTTACGTGTCCAAGCGGCTTCCTTCCCCTCTCTCTCTGTCTCTCCCACACTCTTGCTGTCTATCTCTCTCTTGCCGTGTAGCCACTTTAATAAATGAAAAACCATCCAGCTTTTGTTTACTTTTCCATGTATTTGTTCGTGTGTCTGCCTGTGAGTGTGTGTGTGTGCGTTGTCTGTTGTTCTTGTTTCTGTTTATTTGCACGAGGCGCTTTTGTCACACACAGTTTTCACTTTCACTGCAACATTTTCCTGCCCAGAGAGAGCGCATTTTGTTTTTGTTTTCCAAATAGAAATATTACGTAATTATTAGGAATAGGTCGGTCGCGGTCTCTAACCCTATCATTAGTTGTAACTCAAGCGTTTTTATCTATATTTGTATTTCGTTTTTTCCCCGTTTTGGCATTTTTCTGGCTAGTTAATTGGCTTGATACCCGCTCACATGCAAATCCCTCGTTTCTCACTGATTTCGATTACTTGGCGTCGACTTTTAAGGCTAATTGCATTACGACACGCGCTTTAAAGTCAATGAACGTTTTTGCCTGCCTTAGCGCCCTGCACTGCACGCAAATGTCAACAAAAGGGGAGTCAGTGGGCAGGTAGGGGGTGCACAACAAATTGCAAAAACAATAAACATGAAATGTCATATGTGTCGCCCCACCCCACCACCACAAAGTTATTTCACATTTTCTATTTTAATCTTTCTATGAAAATAAACCACAAGTTTTGCGTTCTCAAATTGCGCTACAAGGGGTGTGCACTGAGAGAAAAACTTGACTTAAGATTAAGTTGACATCAAAATTCTATAAATAACTTTCGTAATACCAGAGATCTGTGTGTTCGAACAGACATAATAAAATATAGATTTAAAATATCAAAAATATAGCACATTCCCTTCTCTCAGTGTAGTTTACCAAGGAAACCAACTGTCAGAGCGGCGCCTACGCCTGACGCCTACAAAAGACACGCAGGAGAGTGGGAAAGTAAAGGACCACAATATCGGAATGGGAGGGTAAAAGTCAAAGGGTTACGTAACGGGGGCAACAAATCAAAGTGAAACATGAAAACGATATGTCAAATGATATTATAAATTAAATTAGTTAGGGCACCCCAAAGAGCGCAACCTTAAAATGCACAAACATGTGTATAATGTCACGTGTGTGTGTGTGTGTGCGTGTCAGAATGTTCTATATGGTTTCAGTTACATTTGCTCCGCCTCTCTCACTCGCTCTACTCTTCCTCTTTCTCTCTCCATTCTATTGCTTTGTACTTCATGTGTATGTGACATTTTCGTTTGTTACCTTGAGCGAAGGGAAATTACACTTGTTTGGAATCTCTGAAAATTGTATTTTCCCTCTCTCTCTCTTTCTTTCTTTCTATCGTTCTATCGTCCTCTGTTTCTGACTTTTTTTTTTCTTGACAGTCTTATACAACATATTTAAACATAAGCAACTGATTTAATGAGTGATCTGCAAACATTTCATCAACTGAACAAGAGAGAGAGAGAGAGAAAGGAAAATAAAGAGTCGTATCATCTGCGGAGATTATTAAGGAATATTATCACCAAATTTGATAGCCCTAGCTTTTGTAGATTCTGAGATCTAGGCGTTCATACAGACAGAATGGACTATTTCAACTCGTTTAAGCTTTTTAGGGTAGCAGCTGCTAGCTTATGACAAAGGCATACCCTACTGCTTTCTGCGTTGCGTGTATATAAGAATAAAACACCCATAAAGTACTAGAAAATTGTATAAACCTAACACTACAAATAATTATAATAGTCCTTAAACAAAATTCAATAAAAATGCCGTAATTTTTAAAAAAAAATATTCTATCAGTAGAAAACCCGTTCGTTATTATCCCTACCCCTTCCAACAGCATACTCATACACCTGTTTGGTCATGTGATTTATGTACATCAAAAGTTTTCAACTTTCCCTGACAATCATGAGGTTGCTTGACGATGATGATGATGATGATGATAATTAAATTTTTTTAATGCATTTTCTGTGTACAAAGTTTAAGGGTTTTCACTGTTGATTTTAGTTAATGAATTAAGTTTGTTTTTAAAACAATTTTCACATGCGAAGTGTGTGTAAATAAAATGGAAAACATATGGTATAAAAAATATATATAAATATAAGAATGCGGTAATTAGCCATGTGGTGGATTGTGAATTGTGGATTATATATTGTTGGGACGTTTCTTGGGTCTGTTGTTTGTCTGTGTGCGTGCGTGGCAATTAAGCAGACTCTCAGACACTCACCTATCCCTCAGGCATATTTTGAACTCTTGCTGTGAGTCATGATCGCTGTCATTATAGCTGATCCTCTCCTGCTGCTGCTGCTGCTGCTGTTGCTGCTGCTGTTGCAGGTTGATGAGTTGCTTGTGGAACAATTCCTGCTGCGTTTGAAGCAGCTCCTGATGATGATCCTGCAGTGCGGCCAAATGCGATAATTGTTGCTGATATGGCGATTGTTGTTGCGGCGACGATTGTTGCTGCTGTTGAGATTGCTGCTGCTGCTGTTTTTGCTGCTGCTGCTGCTGTTGCACGACCACAGGTGAGATGGGACGCAGTGGACGCTGATAGGGATGATGATAATGATGTTGCCGCACTGCAGCATGGCCATTTCCCAGCGTCTTCCCCGTTAGCGTTTGCGTAAGCGTATTATTATTATTATTATTATTTTTATTAATATTATTATTGTTGTTGTTGTTGTTGTTGTTGATCTTTTGGCTACTACTGCGATGCGTTAGCAGGGCCAGGCAACTCTTTGTATCCACATCGGCCAAGCCGAACTCCAGCTCGGCCTGTGCCTGCTGCTCGTAAGCGTGTTGCGCCTGCTGCAGACGCTCACGCTCGTTGCGCGGCGAATTGGCCAATTGCTCGGCGGGAGGCTCGATTTCCACAGCGGAATAATCATAATCCAATTGATGTCGCGATGCGGCATGATGATGCTGATGCGCTGGATGATGTGCCTGATGATGCAGTTGCTGCTGCTGCTGCTGCTGGTGAGGATTATGCCGATGGAGATTGCTTTGTATTGGCTTTGAGCCAACATTGGCGCTGGCCGTAACGGCGCCAGTGCCCGGCGTCGGTTTGGCTATTTTACCGGCCAGCGCGTCCAGCGAACTGAGCATCTCTCCTGCTCTCACGCACGCACGCACGCTCGCTGCACTCACTCTCTCGCTCACACGCTCAGTGTCGTGATTATCACTCTCCCTCTCTCTCGCTCTCACTTTGCCTGAGCTGATGCCTCAAACTCTCACGCTCTCTCTCGTTTAGTTTTGCCTGGAATTGTCTTCGATTTTCTTCCTCAGCAGCTGCGCTTTTTCGTATACCTGTGCTGCTGCATAAAATCACAATTTTCACACGCTTTTCCTTCTTCTTCTCCTTATGGTTCCCGTTCTTCTTTATCACTCACGCACTTTTCTTGTGATGAGATCAGTTTCTTTAGTTTCTTTATATGTTGCCCACTTGCCTGAGGGAATTGCAAATTTTTTGGATTAGTATTTAAATTATGAAAATATTAGTAAGATGATAATGATGTTGTGACCTTGAGACAAGCACACCAACACACACACACACGCACACAAAAATAGCACATAAAAAAACACGCTAAATGAACTAGGGAGCGCGCTCTCTCTCTCAACCCACTCTCTCCCTCTCTCTCTCGCTGCAATTGCACTCTCTCTCTTTTGTCTGCTTTATGCTTTAGCTGCTCGTACGTGTTTGCTGTGTCTGTAAGTTGAGTGTCTTGTTGTGTGCATGTGTGTGTGTGTGTGCCGCCAGTGTGTACATTGCATTTGTGTTTATTTTGTAGCTTAGGTCAGCTACATTTCACTTAAGCTGCTACTAAACAGAGAAAGAGAGATGCCAACGCACAAACACAAAACGTAGCCACACACACACACACCTATACACACACCTATATACACACACACACACCCAGTGTCCTTCTGCAAGTGTGCGGTTGTAAAATGCAAACACTTGAGCCATAGAAAAGCAACACTGAATGCCAACAGCACACTCTCGCACTTGAGCTGCCACAGGATGGCTGTGAGGGAGGGGCGAGGTGCAGGGGAGAGCAGAGTAAAAAGGGGCAAACCAAGGCAGGTGAGTCCCCCCTACCCCCTACTCCTGCACAGTGGGAAGCTGCTGCTGCTGTGACTCAGTTTGATGTTCCAAATTTTGAGGGATTTTTGAATGCTGCCAACCACCCTACTCCCCCTCCCGCCCTTCTATAACGAGCAATGAAATGAAAAATGTTCTTTGTAAAACAGATTTTTGATTACACGTGGAAAACAAGCTTAATTTGATTAGGTCTATTTGGGCAACAGGAGGGGATTGTGGGGAAGCAAAATTTGATAAGCAAAGTGTAATTAGGGCAAAGCCAAATGCGTTTTAAAGAGGGAAACTTGTTTGAAACGAGCAGAAATTGTAGAGAAATGGGAGAGCAATTAAATCAGTTAAATTTGTTAACAATATAATAATATAATTTTTTTATATTAGCATATTACCAGCAATAATTAAAAATAGAATGTACACAGTAAACCAATCTTTATATACTCTAAGCGTAGCTGATATAAAATAAAGAGAAAACGCAAAAAAAATTTTCCATTTCTTATACAGAAAATACATGCATAAATAATATAAAAAATGTTCTTTAAATTATTTCAGCATTTTACATTTCAGCAAATACATTTATAAATAATATAAAAAATTGTCTTTAAATTATATCCACATTTTATAAAGCATTTGCAATTTTTAACTGACTTGCAGGAAATTAACTTAAAGTTTCCTAGTACATTTTAATTTTCAACTTGAATCTGCATTAGTTTTATGCGCACTTAAATCCGATCGTTAATTAAACTTTTTGCAAGTCGCAGTGTTGTTTTCTTATTTTTTTTTTATTTTTAATTATTCGCTCTACGCCTAATTAAGCGTCGAGAGAAAAGCAGGCTGCACAGCGACGTGTATACGCGGCGTATACACAATAAATCAGTTTTATTTTTATGTTTTTGCCTGCTGCTGTTGCTGATGCTGCTGGAGATGACTTCCTGCATTCAGAACATGAGGCAAACAACGTCCTGTGAAACTTTATAGTAGTCTGTGCGACTGTTGTGTCTGTGTGTGTGTATAAGTATATGCGATATAATGCCGTGTAATAAGAAAGCAACATTTACAAAAGCCAAACGCATACAATATATATGTATATATGGTATATATCTACATTTACAAGAATATATCATACATATAGCATACTAGTGCACGAGTAGGTGTGCTCTATCTGTGTGTGTGCGGAAAGAGAGAAGGAAAAGTACGCGGCGCGTGTAAATTGCAAAGAGTAAAATCTTGTAAAGGCAAATTCCTTTCAAATGCAACCATTTCCTTGGCACACACACACAGACACAACTACTTAAAGTTGCAACAGTGTCTGGCGTATATATACGCACACTGGCAAGCCAAGGCAAGGCAAGGCTGCCTGTTGGGTGGCTAAATTTACACAGCGCATTCAAGTTGACTTTTATATGTCATACAACAAACAGCAAACCCAGGCCCAGTACCTTCTCTCTCCCCCCTTCCCACCCAACCCCCCTACCACACACTGTGCAAGCCGAGAGTAGCATGCAAAGCATGCACAAACGAATCGCCAGACAACAACAACAACAACAACAAAAGACACACACACACACACACAGCATTGAAAGAAAGCAGCTCGACAGCAACAACTGTGTAGCACAGTGTAAAAGATACTAAACAAACATTCTAGTTTAGATACACTTCTTGCAACAGCAACAAATTGTGGTGGGGCTAGTGAACTGCCTTGGCTATTGAGGATATTGTCAGTGTCCAGGTGTATCTCCCTCTCTTTCTCTCACTCTCTCCCTCTCTCTCTCTGGCTCAACCCAACTTGAGCTTGTGTAAGATGCTTGCCGCTTGAACTGTTCTGTGTTCTGTTCTGTGCTTGTGGTCAAGTTGTACAGCTACTTGTGCCCCGCAAAGTATGCTACAGATTCGCATTGTAAGCGCTTTAAGATCGCCCAGGCAGCCGCAAAGTATGCTAAGCATATTTGAGCTTAAATGTATCTTTAATTTGTTAACACAAGTATTTGTTTAATGCAAACACACACACACGAGAAGTGCGATGTGCATTTTGGTAGCAAACGATTTTAAGCAAAAACATAGCATACTTTTAAGGGCGCAACAAAATTACTGCTCAAAAAAGCATAGCATACTTTTAAGTGCAGCACAAAATAATCGACAAACTTTAAAGTAAATTCCACAAGAATTTTCCTTATATTTTAGCATATTTTAAAGCAGACCAATTTAATTGTGTTTCTCCTTGCGAATTTCAAGCAATTCTCTTATTCTTGCGCTGTCAAAACTATGCCAAGTCGGCCAACTTAATTAGCCATAGCCGCCGCTCGCAAGCAAAACAGTTACAACTAATTATATTAAAGAAAGCAGTAGACTCATTTCGAATCTCTCTCTCTCTCGTTCTCTCCTCCTCCCACACACACTCTAAGCTGCTGAGCAGCTGCCAGACTGACTGTGCAGCAGAGCTTTGTTTTGTGCGTTAATTTTTTTTTTTCATTATTAAGCGCGCAAAAGCTGTCGCATAATAGAATCTGCGACAAAGAAAAAAAAAACTTTAAAACTAAAGCAATTTTTTTGAGAAGATATAAAAAAACTATCGCGACTGCAACAGCGCAGCGCCGTCAAAGACGAACGCCATAACCCAAAAACATAAATCCTTTGGAAAATAAATAAAGCAAATGGTAAGAGAAATGAATATGCTGCCAGAGACTGCACTCACACACACACACATACAGTGAGCGTGAGTGGGAAATCTAAGTGGAAAAAGTTGATAAGCGACGACGAACACTTTCTAACACCCCAGTGGGAAAGAGAGTCTTTTGAATGAGCGACAACACTGGAGAGAGATATTCCAAAAAAGAAAAAAATATAATGAGATTTTTGCCAAAGCAACAGAATGACAGAAGTAAGGAGAAAGAGAGAGTGAGAGAGAAAACTACGCAAACAGTTGGAAGTGCATGGCGAAATTTCAGTTTCAATGCAGCTGCAAATAGAGCAAAGAAATCTGAAGAATTAATGTATTCAAATAAAAAAAAAAAATCTTTAATTTCAAATTTACTAGCAGCTCTTTAAACAGTCTCTATTTGATGTTAGTTCTGCCAATTAGTCGATAAAGTAATCGAAGTGTGTTCAAATTTTGCAGTTCCAAAGAGCCCGTAAGCTACACTCCCCACACATAAATTATCAGCTGACAACTTAATAAATAAGGCCAAATTGATGATTAATTCAAGCAGTAAAATGAGAAGGACAAACGATGACGATGCTACTCAGATATTTCCTACTAATTAGACAAAGCAAAACAGTACAGGCTGCCCTGCAGCCAAAGTAACATGTTTATGCACGATTGAAGTGTTTGCAATTATTATTATAACAATAATAATAATTATTATGTAATTTAATTCTGATTATTATTACCGTAGTTGGATTTGTTTGTTGATTTGTGTTGGAGGAACACGAAAATACACTTTAACTGCCATTGATTTTCATCCGCATGGTGTATGAATAAAACATATTACGTATACGCCACGTGTGAAGCGAGAGCGTAGGCTGAAATATTTATAAAGCACTAAAAAACTTGTGCGTCCCCAGGCTGTGCTTTAAACAACAGCGGACGAGAGGGGGGGGGAGGGAAAACCATGTCTAAAAATTAAATATAGCCAACGATGCGATTTTCATTGTGAAGTATTCGCCTAATGGCTGCCAGCAGGATGTTTCTTAAGGAGGGCAAGAGAGAGAGAGAGAGAGAGAGAGGGAGAGAGGGCGGGCCACCACGACCACAAGCAGCATAGTCATGGTATACATAGCGCACATAAAACGAACAACAACAACAACAACTAAAATAACGATGCCAAGGACGAACAGGGTGAGTAGCAGAAAGCAATTACTTCTTCTGGTTGCTTGTTGCTTCGCTCCGTCGCCAAGCAGAGCAGCGAGGCCCCAAAAAGAAAGCATGAAGAAGTAGCTAGTAGAGCAACCCAAACAGCAACAACAGCAACAACAACAAGTTTGGTGGCCCTGGCAGCAGTTCATGGTACACTTGCTTCTAGTCAACTGTCAATATTTTACTTTAAGACACTGTGCCACATCATTGCTATAAATTCACTTGCTGCAGACGAGGCAAGTTTACTGTCCTCCCTCTCCTCTCTCTCTCTCTCTCTCCCTTTTGCTGTTTATCGATAAATCGCAAGCTTGTTTGTATTCTGAAAAACACTTTCGCCCTTGTATTATATTGCTTAGAAATGAGTTCACTGGTTTGGTTGAGTTTCAACAGTTTTAGATGATCAAAGAGTTTGAGGAAACATTTAAGTTGACTAACTGCATATCTTCGATAGAGTTCCGGGAATTATTTGCCCGCGCTTCTCCTCACAATACGCTCGAAATAATTTTTCTCAAAGAGATCTTATTTTAAATTTATCTAGACTGTCAGATCTGATATTATACTTTGAGATATTTAACCATTAAAAATCCTTGCTATATTTCTAGAGAATTCTCTTAGGTTATACGATTCTCGATTGTATTTCTAGCCTTGTCCCTTGAATTCTCGGAAACATTTAAGTTGATTAACTGGGTATCTTCAAAAGAGTTTCGGGAAATATTATACAAATATCTCCACACAATACGCTCAAAATAATTCAAAAACGCCTTTTAAAATCATCATTTGTTTTTGAATTTTTTTGAAAGTGATCTTGTTTTATATTTTATCTGTCAGATCAGATATTTTACTTTGAGATATTTAATCTTTAAAAATCCTTGCTAGATTTCTAGAGAATTCTCTAAGGTTACACGATTCTCGATTGTATTTATAGCCTTGTCGATATTCTTTTCGAGCATAACCAAGCCTTGTTTTCTCTGCAATCTTTGCTGAACTGCGGTTTGGACCTCAACATGCGTTTTCACTTGCCAAGTTTGACTTGAGAGAACACAAGCTGCCTCCTTGTGCTTGTTGTTTTTTTATCGGTCTAGTCGTAATATAGCAGAGGCCCAGCTGGGCTTGAAATTTTGAGGTCAACAAGGCTGCTGCTGCTGATGCTCGGCATAAATCTGTGCACAGGCACAGGGAGGGAGAGAGGGAAGAGTAGAGAAGGCAAGCAGGCAGGCAAGCAGCCCGACACAGGCCTGTCAAGTAGGGTGGCTGCCTGGCAGGACATTCCAGTGGAGCCGAAACTCCTTCAATGGCAGCAGCTTTGGTGCCTGTAGCTGATGCTGGGTAATCAAGGCATTAAGTGTGTTTACTGTTTATTTTATTAGACTTTAAGGCTTAATGACTTATTTCAGACAGATTTGGGGTGGGGGGGGTGGGAGAAGAGCGGGCGGGCAGCAACTGCTACGCTTTGTTCGCTTGGATATTCAATTAAAGTCATTTTTGATTTAATTAAAAGTTAAGCATGAGAGCCAGAGCAGGTTGGTTTTTGCCTCGCCTTCAATGAATTATTTATGTCATCAGCTGAAAAGTAAATAGACGCATAAAATACTAGCTAAATCAAGCTGAAGAAGTGCGGCTACACCAACTTTGTACCGCACAAATAGCGAGAAAAATCGTGAAAGTCGTTGTGAAAGAAAATTCGAGCAGGAAACTCTTACTCTCATTAGCGAAACTTTTCGCAGGACGTTTGCAGGACTAACCTTTCCGGACCTTGCTCAGCGCGCTTTTAAAATCGTCTATTTTTTTTTTTTTTTTTTTTTGTGATGCACATTCAAAAAGTTTTTCGTTTAACTTTTTCGACGACCCCTCCAAAACTCCCTCTCTCTCTCTCTATGTAAGTAGTACGGTTAGCATCTTCTTCGTTTTCTTTAGCACTTTCTCAATTTCCGGAAATCCTCGAGTTTGGGTTTTGCAACTTTGATGACGTGTTCAAGGGAGAGAAAGAGAGACTGAGACCGACTACAGCAATCGCCTCCCCATCCCTTTCCTACCAGTCGCTTTCTAGCGCCCAAAGTTCTTGTACTAATCTGTCATATTTCGCGTAAAATTTTTTCTTATTTTTCTTGTTTTGCTGCAAATTTTGCAGCTGCGGTTTTGCCACTTTCTACCCCCACCACCGCTCGTTTTTATACTCATCAGTATAATCATAGTTATTGTGATTGTATTTGCTTGTGTTTTGATAAACGCTGCATGCCTGATGAAGGCCAGGCGAAAAGTTTACAAAACATGCTGGAAAAACGCATGAAAAGTAAACAGAGAAGGAAAGGAGAGAGCTAAGCAATTACTTTGGATATAACCAGAGTTTTTTTTTATAGCTTTCCTTTTCTATTTTGTACATATCTTATCAATTATTTTTCTTGCATTTGCCATTCAATTATTCATACAAATGTTTCATAGTTTTTCCTGATCAAAATGCGCTCCAAGCCTTCAAGTAATCCTTTTCATAATAATTCCTATTATATTTAAAAGAATTTTAAAAAACAAATTGCTCTATCTACATATTTACCCGCATGGACTAACTAAACTCAGCTTCTATTTAAACAACGCTTCAAATAGCAAGTGAAATTTTCCTTTATAAAAATGTTTTCAATTTCATTTACATTGTAATGAAAATTGGCAAAATGCCGGCATGTTCTATACTATCCCATCTATACAGTTAATTGATGACTGGCCTTGCAATTTTATCATATACCAAAATATTCCTTGCCTATTCCTTGGCTCTTTCTTTCAAGAGGAGAGAAAAACAATTGAAATTAGCAAGTTACTCGTAAGTTACTTGGAATTTTGAATGCAATTTTCATATGCCAATATTTGCCAAGGATAGAAAGAGGCAACGAGATCAAACAAAATGCACAACAATACACACAGGACACACACACTCAGGATACACAACACATTCCTGTACATAAAATAAATATGTGAAATGAAATTCCCCAAACAGCCGCATAGGGAAAATAAATACAGAGAGAGAGTAGGAATGATATTTTACAATTTATAACGAATTTTTTTGTTTCACTCAAAAACAACGACATAAGGTAGGGTATATTAAAGCACTTTTGTTGTGTACAAATTTATTTATTTCATTTTTTGTTTCAAACTGAAAAACTGCAACGTTGCGACGTGTTGTGTGTCATGTTTTGGCGGGGGAAATGATGAGGAGAGGGACGGGTATATGAATTGGCTACATGCCAGCATGTTTATTGTGTTATGTAAATCTCAAATGCCTCGTAAAATTGCGACAGTTTGGGGAGGAATAGCATAAAGAGCCATAGATAGAGTGTGCATGGATTAATCGTACGAAATAATAATTAAGGCTGCTCTCTCTCTATAAGTATTTTTCCTGCAAGGAGAAACTTATAATGAACCAATTTGACTTGTTTATCTCACACACACCCCTCGTTTCCCTCCCTCTCTCTCACTCACACTCTCAAGACACTGCTTTGTAACTAAGCTATAACTAAAGCTATCCAATTAGTGTGCAGATAAAGCTAATCATCTTAAAATCCCATTTCCCTTTCCGTTCCATCGTTTCTCTGCCCATTAACGCGCACCCTGCCACACACACACACGCATAAAAATCACGAACGAATAAGAAAATTGGCTCATGTAACGCTTTAATTAGTATTTAATTACTCAATAATGCAAGCCACGCGTCGTATACGCAATATATTTTATTTCTTTCCCTTCCCTCTCATCGCTGGACATTGTATAAATTAATAAAACATCAACGGATGCCATTAATTTTATTTCGTACAAATATTTTTGCGTGCGATCGCAGCTAAACGTTGCTGACACAGCACCCCAACCCCCTCTATTTCCCGACAAACCCATCGAACCTAGGCCTAGGCACGCAATAGGCTAGAGAATGTGGCCAGAAACCAAGTTCGGACATGCCAAAAGTCGTAAAAGCGCACAAATCTCGCTGTGAAAGTCAAACAGCAACAAGAAAAACAACAAGAAAAACAAAATTGATTTCAACTCGAGGAAAACTGGAGGAAAATTTAGTTGTTTTAGCGCGTTGAAATAAATGGAATTTGGTATTAATTAGCAAATGGCAAGGCAGTTAAATGAGAAATTCGCCCCCTGTCGGTGCTGCGTGTGAGGGGCACATAAATTTCCATATCTCTTCGTCGGGTGGGGCCACGACTCACTCGACAATAAAAGGTAAAGTCGGTATCGTTAACATTATAAAAAGAAAAAAAAAATGAGAAAAGAAAAACGAAACATGGATAGAAAGTTGAGTTTGCGAGTGTTTGGCACGCAAGTCTGTATGTCTCTCTCTCTGTCTCTCGCGCTCTCCCTCCCTCTCTTGTTTGCCCAAATAGTTTAAGTGTTTTTTGACATTTCAGAGGGGCGGGGGGTAATACTTGGGCAGTCCACTTGGGTATTAAAAAGTGGACAATGTGTTAATTGCTTTGGACACGTCGTAAGCAGGTTAAAGCGTCGGTGAGACCTAATTGAGGTTAAAGTACTTAAAATTTCGGCACTGTCAGAATTAAGGAAACTGCCATTTTTATTTTTTCACTTATAAAAAACTGTAACACTGGGAAAAATGAAGGTGAGAGTAGCTTAAATACTGCATATATTATATGGAATTAATTTTTGAATATGATGTAATTTAAAAGCAAATTCTTTTGACTAGAATAAATGAAAGTTAAGAGATTATTGAGTTGTTTGAATGTAGAAATTTACTGCTAAGTGAGTTGATTATTTTCGCAGTCTATATTATATTTTAAATATATTTTGTAGCTTTCGAGTTGCTCTTTAAATATTCCCATCTAACATCAAAGTTTTCTTCATCTATGCGCATTGGCAGGACCTTAACCTTTAAATATCAAATTAGCCAACAAAATGACGAGCCAAGGCGCAGACAATTCCGGCCGGCTAGACAAGTTGGGACACATTAATTGTCCCGTTGTGATTTGCATGCATTGTGTGTGCGTTGTGCAGGACACAGACAACAATAGCAACAGTTACAGTTATAGTTCGAGGACAGAGTTAGACGACCCCCGATCTGATTGTGACCACAAAACAACTGCAGTAATTTCTGTCTGGCTCAACTCTTGCGCTAATTAAGCCCGTACCAGAATAGTGCGCAAAACTTTAGACGATTTCTGTATCGCCTCTCTGTGTGTGGGTTGAGAGATAAATGAAATAAACCTGCAACAATATTGTAGATTGTCAATTGTCATTCATTCGCTGACCCCTTGTTTTTTTTTTTTTTTTTTATTTATATTTCTTGTCTTGTTTTTTTGTTTTTCTCTGCTTGTGGCGCGCGGGGATGATAAAAAATTCATATTCAACTTTTATGTTTCGATGTTTTTCAGTATTTTTTTTTCATCTTTTTTTTTGGGTCTGTATGTTGACATGTCAGTCAAATTGTGCGACGCCCATCGGTTGTCCGTTTCTGTTTCGTATCGTTATAGCAGCTGAATTTATAGTATATAGAGACAGAGACAGAGAGAGGGCGCGGTATATATCCTATCATAATCTTTGGTGACACGCGATGTTGTGCGAGCTTTTTTAATGCTATCCCACCCGACCTCATCGCGTCTCTGCTCTTCGATCTGTCAATTGTTGCGCCCATCAATTTGATGTTGTCAATTTTGTGAAAATTTATCGTTTGTTGCCCTCCAAATTTGACATTGTCATGCAGTTTGTTAGCGCAGTTGACAACCCTGGCGGCGCGTTTTTCGTTCTTGTATTATTCATCAAATACAAATTCAATTCGATTTTCAAGACAGTAAACAATATTGTTATCTGCAATTTTTAACTACCCCTAACAATTTTGGCATTAATACCAACATTGGGTATAAATATACCCGAAAATACTGCATCCAAAAACTGGGTTGCCACCATTTGCAATAAACATGTGCAGTGAATAAATGTAAATAAGTCTAGCAAATAAATACACAAACTGAGGGAAAACATGAAATATAAGTGTGAACGACTGTGGAATATCCTATAAAAATTTCAAGCTAAGCTAAAACTTGCCTAAAAATATATGTTCTAAAGAAAATCTAATAAATGTTGAATAGTATTTGTATTAAACGAGCCAAGACCCTGTAATTATGTATAAACTTTCGTAAAGGATTACAAACTAAGCATTATTGTCTCTCAATCCAATTCCTAGTAAGGTATACCCTTTACACCCACTCTGCCACTTTACAGAGTATTTCAACTGCAGCTGTATGCAATTGTACTGATAAGCCCGTCATAGTTTTACCATAAAACACAAACGCTTCCAGTCAAACCAAAAAATATGAATAAAATGTACGGATGTAGTGGGGGAGGGGGGGGACTGGGTATGGGTGGGAGTAGGCAAAAACGATTTTCAAATAATTTCAGCCTATTCGGTTCGACACGCGCTTCGCTTGGCTGCATTCAAATCGTTCAACGAGTTTTCTCTCAGTGCATTGCATGCTGATAAAACTGCCATAGGGTTTTTTGGACAAATAAATATGTGTGCAGTAAGGGCATAAAACACACAAGCTAGATAGAGAGAGAGAGAGCGGAAAAAGAGACGAATTTGGTTTAAAAGATATGTGAGATGGGTAAACAAAACGAGCGCACACAAAGCTGTTGACACTGTTGCGAGGGCGAGAGAGTGACAGAGATGGAGAGAGAGATAGAGATGCAGACAGATAGATAACTTGGCCTTGTTTTTTTTTTACGCTCAATGTTAATTCGCGTGTAATAGACAAATGTGACCAATAAGAGGGGAAAAAGAGCAAAACAAAAAGAGATCCCAAAACCAGGCAATGCGTAGTCCCTATGTAGATTGCAGTCGCTTTTCTAACGCAGCATTTTTCATTTATTTTTCCCCCTTTTTTTCTTTTCTCTTTTTTCTATTTTTGTGACAGCACGTTGCACGCTTATCATAAGGTTGCGCCCTCTCAAAGGGTTTGTCATTTTCATTTTCATTTTCTCTTTGCTCTCTTTTGTTTCAGCACAACATCTGCAGGTGTTTGACTTTGTCCCTTATTTTTTGTTTTTTGTTCTTATTCTGTTTTGCTTGTCTGCTACGTGAAAATATTATCAGGCATTTTATTCTGTTTGCTTAACCCTTTTTACTGTTAAATTGAATTAAGTCAGTGAAAATGTCAAGATTTCGAAATAGGATTTAATATTAAACAAGTGAGAGGGAGAGAGATAAACGGAAGTAATTGAAAGCAGACAAATAAATAAGCTACAATTTGCATTTCGATTTGACTTAAGAGCTTTAAGAATTTACATAATAAATTTCTTGTATTTTTCTCTCAACGTCTTCTTTAAATGCTTTCAATCAGAGCAAGCGTTGTTTGCCAAAAATTTGATTTAAACGCATCAATTATTTAAAACAATAAATATGCAACGCTGCGTATGAGTTATGTAGTTCGGATTGTTGTGCCGAGACATTGCCGGTTGCGTCGTGTGTCGTTTGTCGCTTGTTAATATGCCTCATAAATAACACATTTATGGCACAGACACACGCAGCAAATTACAACGCACACACACACACAGACACACAAACATATTTAGCTCACTCTCTCTCCCTCTCTCTCTTGGCTTTGCTGCTCTCTATTAGCAGCTTTGATATGCAAATTTTGCGCCTCGCCTCTCGCATTTGTTTACGTTTGTCTACATAATAAAGTTGCGCCAGATTTTTCGCATTTATTTATGAGGCAGACTCGCACACACACATTACGACTGTGCATAAGCTAATAGTTTAATATGCTTATAATTGTTGGGAATTTGTGCGCATTTGTTGTTGCACACATTTATTTATTTATTAATTTCATATATGAATTTTGTGACAATTTAAAATTGGCTACGCATTGCCGGAGCGCGCTGAGTGCAATTGACAGGGGCGCATTGTTTAGTCTGCCCCCACTCGCCCCTCTTAATCTGATTGTGTCTCTGCTGCTGCATTTATTGATTTATGTTTAATGCATTTTTGGTAAGCGAATTTAAATTATATTATAAAATCATTTTGAAAATTTACTATACTAGTTGTTTGTTGTAGTTGTTGTTGTTGCTTTTGTTGTACTTTGTCAGTTTTTGGCGGAAGTGGCGAAGGTTTGTTTGGTTTTTGGTTTGCATAAATTTTTACAGCATACTTTTGTGCGCATGCATGAAGGATTCGCCAGCGCGCGTTAGCTCATGCAGGAGCAGGAGTGCTGTGTGTGTTTGTGTGTGTGTGTGTGTGTGTGTGTGTGTTTATCCTACGTGGCTGCTGGTTATTGATTTTTGAACAGACGCGTGTACGTTGGAAATTTTGGTATCTTGCCATGCAGGCAGCGCGTAGGGGCGGCAATGTGACTAGAAAATTTATGATTTACTTTAGCAAAATCGATGCAGTTATTGGCTTGATTTTATTTAAGCCTGTTTTGAAGGGGAAATTTTAATAGAAATGCAGGTTGAAATAAAATAAAATAATATACATCGAAGTAAACGCCTGTTTCTCAATTAATTCTGCTCTGGGTAACACTTTTCTTCGCGTGAAACACGTGTTTAATTTTCCCCCATTTCTCTCGTATTTATTATTAAATCTGCGTCATGCTGTCGATCATTAAGCGAAATCTCGACTGCAGACAAACAAGAACAATAATAACAACAACAGCGAGTACGACGGCTGCGGCAGGCATAAAAATGTCCTTGACATAAAGATGTTAGTGCAGAAAAAGAGAGAGAGAGAAGGAGAAGGAGAGGGAGAGCAGTAGACTGAGGCAGCGAGCGTGTGCAGAGACTGAGGACTTTATTAAGACATTTTACGTTGAAATTTATATAAGAGTGCACACACACGCATACACACACACAGAGACAGTGCCACCCTCACACCAGCTACGGCAGCAATAAAGCCAAGCACAGCTGAGTTTCATGCAGGAATCGTGAGATTTATGACACACGGTGAAGGCGAAACGAGAAGCCAACGAGAAGCAGGCGACGAGGCACGTTGGCCATGTTTGCCATAAAAACAGCTAGAAAGCCGCTGCCGCCTTTGGCCACATAACACAAATAATGCCGACTTTTTGGGCGATTTGCGGTTGTTTTTCTTGACTCGACTTGTTGTTGTATAATTAAACTAAGTTGCGGGTTAAACAACAACAATTTTATATAGTTCAAGTCACTGGAAAATATGCTGGGGCATCTCAAAGCGCAACCCAATTAGCCTTTCGAGCACAAAATAAAATTATGCAAAAGGGTCAGCTGCGGCGGCTTCAACGACTTTCAGTTTAAGTGTTTAATTGTTGCCGGATTAAGCCGCAAGCAAGCTGAAGTTTTGGCATTAAAAAATATATATACTACATACATATATTATTTGTTGTGGGTCTGGAAAATTTAATTAAAAAAACGAAAGTTAATTTATGCGTAGCCTGAGCGCGTAAAGTAATTTTTCTGTATTGTATACGGACCAATTGATTTGCAAAGTTCGTTCATTGCGGTTCACTTTTCACAACGCGCTGTTGAATTTATAAAGTTCCCAACAGCAAGCGGGCGGGCATATAAATATAGCGGGAAAAACAGTCTGCTGCAGTAAACAAATTAGCTCGTTTCACTTGCACAACAGTCAAGCGCACACACACACACACACAACACACACGCACACACAAAGTGTGAGAAACGGGCGTTGTAAACAAAATATATTGAATATATGCCAACAGCAGCTGACGCGCGCCATGCAAAAGAGGGGCAAGAAGCAGACTGTAACCGCACAAAAGTTAAAAAAAAAAGAAAGAGTAAAAGTTTGTGTCAAGAGGCGAATAAGTTATACTCTATAAAGAGTATACGCTGAATTTTAAAAATAAAAAAATACTAGAGTTAAAATAAAAGCAAGCATATTTTATTTTAAGCTGCCACACAAAAGTATGCTACAATTTTTTTTGACGTGTCCTTAAGCGCGAAGCAGAGCCTATTAAAAAATTGCCGCACAAAAGTATGCTACAATTTTAGGCAAATAAAGACAGCACACAAAAGTATGCTACAAGTTTAGCAAAAATGGCTGCAATGTGTGCTCAAAGTAGAGTATGCATAGATTATGTCACCCGCTGTGCAACATCTGAGCGATATAAATAAAAACCGAACTGAGAGAGTGTGCTGCAAAAATTGTAAACGTTGCAATTTAAGCCAAAGTCGTCTGTCAATAAACGCTGTTTAAACGTCAGCGAGGCCGTTGCTCCTGCTGCAGCTCGCTCTCTCTCTCCCACTCTCTTTCCCTGTACGCTGAAAAGTATGCTACATGAATGCATAACCTGTGGGTCAGCAAAATAATGCAACATGCTTCATTGCGCGACGCTGAGGGACAGCGCCAGCAACACCAACACCAACCGAACTGAACTGAACTGGATATGCCTTTGTGGTTGCACGATGATGGCCACACACAAACACACCAACACACATATACACACACACCCACCACACAGACACGCAGCTATCCTCCACTCGACAACAACAAAGACGGCTACGAAAACAATGCCAACAGTTTCCACAATGGGATCGGGGAATCAACGACAAGCGTTGACCACGTTCACGTCGTCGTCGTCGTCGTTGGCCTCAGTCAGGTGAAAATTTAAGTCCGCTTTGGCCAAACGCTATTTTCTTACTCCCATTTCTTTGCCCACTTTCCTTTCTCTCTGTCTTTTTTTTTGCGCTTTTGTTTCGCTGCAGCTAAAAAAAAGAAAAGAAGGAAAAGTGTTTCATGGCTGCAGCAGCAACGTTTTAGGCGAGCGCAGCAATCGACAAAATTTGAAAAGCGTTGACGGGCGAAAAAAAATGAAATTCAACGTGGCGTGCTATGAAAATTCTGTTGAAAGGATCCTCTACTCGCCCTCTATGCCGCAATCTCTTACCCTCTCCGGGCTCGTCAAGTGCTTTTACGCGCGCTTTTCAGCAAATTTTATCAACGTTACTTTTTCCATACAATATTACAACATTTTCATTATGTTTATCTCCTTTTCTCTCTCGGTCTCTCCCTCTCTTTCCAATTAAAGCAGCCACATAAATAAATAGCAGCAACGAGGGAAAAACAATTTACTTTGCTCTGCGCCATAAAATGTGCAATTTCCATGAAAATATTGTCGCTTTAATGTTGAGAAAAATGCGCCGCACATTTATTGCCAGGCAGGAGAGGGAAGACGAGAGAAAGAGTCCTTCTCAAAACAAGCGTGCTCATAATTTAGAGCTACACACACACATACACAGAAAAAGAGACAGAGATACAGCTAAAGAGAGACATTTAGAGTCATTTCGAGTGGCGCTTTTGTTATAAATACAAACATAAGGCATATCCCACATTCCTTTAGACTGGCAAACAACAGTAAACATATGTATGTCTCTCTGCCAGCCTGCTGGCACAACAAAGGCCACTAAAATATTATATCTAATAAAGCAGCAGGCAAAAATACGAGGGTCGTTTGATAAGTCCGTGACTTTTTGTATTTGCCGCGCACCTGCTCTAAATACAACACTGCTCCTGTCAGCAGTTATCGATTAACAGCTGACTGTAAAATTTTGAGAAAGCTGCGTTTTTTGGTTTGCGTTTTATAGGCATTGAAAGCAGACGATCTCGTGAATTTTAACGAAAATGGAAAAAAGTGAATTTCGTGTGCTAATTAAGCATTATTTTTTGCGTAAAAAATCCATCACCGAAACCAAGGAAAGACTTGATAAATATTATGGGGACTCTGCACCATCAATTTCAATGGTTAAGAAATGGTTTACTGAGTTCCGTTGTGGTCGTACCAGTACAAGTGATGCCGAACGTTCAGGTCGCCCAAAAGAGGTCGTCATGCCAGAAATCGTCGACAAAATCCATGGAATGATATTGGATGATCGGAGAATGAAAGTGCGTGAGGTAGCTGAGGCTGTAGGCATCTCAACTGAACGGGTACATCACATTTTACATGAATATTTGGACATGAAAAAGCTTTCCGCGCGATGGGTGCCGCGATTGCTCACACACGACCATAAGCGCAACCGTGTGACCATTTCAAAGGAGTGTTTGGCGATGTTCAACCGCAATCCAAACGAATTTTTGCGCCGTTTCGTTACCGTAGACGAAACATGGATCCACCACACCACACCAGAGACCAAAGAACAATCAAGACAGTGGGTTTCTCCGGGTGAACGTGCACCAAAGAAGGCCAAGGTGGGTCTGTCGGCCAACAAGGTCATGGCCACAGTTTTTTGGGATGCACAAGGTATCATTCACATCGATTACCTTGAAAAGGGTAAAACGATCACCGGCGAATATTATTCAGAGCTTTTGGACAGATTCGATATTGATTTGAAGCAGAAACGACCGCATTTGGCGAAAAAAAAGTGCTGTTCCATCAGGACAATGCACGGGTGCACACGTGTGTAGTCAGCATGGCAAAATTTCATAAATTGGGCTACGAACTGCTACCCCATCCAGCATATTCTCCAGATTTAGCCCCCTGTGACTATTTTTTGTTTCCAAACATGAAGAAATGGCTCGGCGGTAAGAGATTCGGGTCAAATGAAGAGGTCATCACAGAAACAAACGACTATTTTGAGGGCCTTGAGAAAACCTATTATTTGGAAGGAATACAAAAATTGGAAAAACGCTGGACTAAATGTATAGAGCTAAAAGGAGATTATGTTGAGAAATAAAACGCTTCTTTGACGAAAAAAATATATTTTATTCAAAAAGTCACGGACTTATCAAACGACCCTCGTATAAAGCAAACACAAATGTCCCGAAATGGGGAAAGGAAAAAGAAAAGAAAAAAAAAGGAAGCTGAGCTGAACTCGCACCCGCACTCAGACAATAACAAAGAGCATCAATCATAAGTCATAGCACATGCTACATAATCTAGCTACCCTCTATCGGCCTCAGTCGCCCCCCTACTCACAATTTTTATATTTCAGGCACATTAAAGACAAGCTGAAAAATAGATGCCGCATTTTTGCACAGTCTATTTGCCACGCCCACCAACAGCTGCTGCTGCTGCCTTTGGCATATGTGTTCATTAAATTTATTACATTATGTTACATCCCAGGGCACAGGCAGCAAATGACAACGAGACAACACACACACACACACACACACACAGGCGTGTTGCCAGCCAGCTGTGCCGTCATTTAATAAAGACATGGGCAAAACTCGCGTCAAGACGTGCGCTAATTGGCCAAAAGCCAGGAAAGAGAGGAGGGCAAAAAAAAAATAGAAACAACAATAGCAGCATAACGAATAAACCTGTTTTGTTCTCGCTTATAATTTTGTTGCCAGCCCGCACTTTATTTTGCAATTTATTAATTAACTATAAAAGAGAGAGATTTTTTTTGGTTATTGTTGCGCGTTACCCCTTTCACTTTTGTGTATTGTATGCCTTCTCAATTATTATGCAAACAAATGGAAAAATTTTTAAACAAACGAATTAATTTTTATAGAAAATTTCTTTTTGCAAAGCAACTGAAAAATAAGCGGCAATTAGTTAACAATGCCGGGCTTAATATAAGGCATAAAATACAGAAAAAAAAGGAGCAAATTTAAAATGGGCACGACTAGCATATACTCCGTAAACTGAAGTAAAATTAAAAGCAAAACAAATTTGAAATAATTTTCCCACTTGCTCTGCACATTTTTTCTCTATAGTCGCAACAACTCACACGCAGCCAACCCACACAGGGTGTGCTCTGACTGAGCAAACTTGACAAAAAAAAAATAAAAAAATGTGACATTCAGTCGTACCGTTAGCCAGTCAACCGATCAACTAAAGCTTTTAATTGTTGCCAATGGATTAAGGTTTATGTGCGTATACTTAATATCCTCGCGCTGCTGGCTTTGCCAGTAAAAAAAAAAACAACAGCTCACACACGCGCATTACTGCCGCGGCTTTGCATCTGTGCTAATAGTAATTAAAACTATAAATTTTCAAGTGAAATTGTTGAACACGCAACGCGCGAAATAATAATAATAACAATATATGCATACAAAACCGATATCTCTCTCTCTGTGTGTATATATGTATATTTAAGCGGTTTTTTATAACCAATTAATTGAAATATGATTGGTAATTAAATGCATACTTGATTGGCGGGGTCGGGTGCTGCCGGGGCATATTTTCATTTTTCAACATAATTAATGCCAATGTGTATAAACAAAATGTAACAAAAAAAAAAAAAAGCGATAACAAAAACCTTTAAGTACGCTCAATTAAAGTTGCAACAGCTGCAAAATATATATAATAAAGTATAGCAAAAAGTGTAGCCTACTTTTCAGCGTTCAATAGAATAAACCAGACAAAGCAACGCGGCGTGGCACGTGCCGTCGCTCGTCTAGTCTGGCCAACTAATTGAAAGGCAGACAGACGACGTCTGGGCGAGCGAAATAGTGTGCAGAGAAGGAGAGAGCAAAAAAAAAAAAAAAGTAAAAAACAAATTTGCATACGACAGAAAATGGCCCACAGCCAGCAGCAGCGGCAGCGACAGCCAGACGCGCCTACAATAAGGCAAAAGAGTAAACCAAAGCGCAGGCAAAGGCAAAGGCAACAACTCGAACTGGAGCACACAGATGCTCTGGCTTCGGCTGAGCGTCCTTGCCATCGTTATTATCCTGTTATCTCTCTAATAATGCCTCAGAGAGTTTGTAATTAAATTTTTCAAAACTGAAGCGCCCATCCTTAGGCAACGAGAGCGCAGAGCACAGAAGCTGCCCTTACTGTCTCGCTGCCTTTGCCCGCTCGCCTCCCGTCTCTGCCCTCTGTCGTCGTCGTCATATCAGGCTCAGCCATCAGTGAGATGCAAAAAGAGGAGCTCTTCCAGATACAACAGACAAGATAGTCAAATGGCGAGCAGAGACAGACGGGACAGACAGTGGGACAGAGGCGCAGAAAGAACGTTTCGCGCACGAGTGCCACTAGTTAGTTAGATAATAACGCTCAACGGAAGCTGTTCAAAGCGGAAACGGAAGTTAAGTTAAGCGCACTACTAAACAGATACTCCAAGGGCGCAGAGAGTGGCGGCAGAGGCAAGCTCACTCAGCCATTGCGTCAATTGAAAGCGTGGTCTCTCTTTCACTCTCTCTCTCTCTCTCTCTCTCTGATTGACAGTTAGTTAGCAGAGCAGTCTGTCAGTCAGTTAGTTGTCCCTGTCAGCGTGTTCTTCAAAACGTATTCGCCTTGATTTCAACTAAATTATAATGGCAAATGTTGCGTAATTAATTTTGCGCCCAAAAGATGCAACATTGTTTTTTTTGCGATTTTCTAAATTTTCTGCTGTTTATGACAATGGGAATGTGCCCTCCCCTACGTCTGGCTTGTGCCACTTGTGCAACCGCAGACTGCTCCACAGTCAAGTCAAAGGCAAAGCCAGTAAAAACAACAACAAACCAGACGAATGAGGGGCGTGTGTTCTCACAGTGTATTTCATTATACAACGTAAAATTCGTGTGATGTCTATTTAAATGGTTACGTAATTGCATAATTATATGGTCTGCTCCCATGTAAAACGAAACTTGCACAAAGCCAGACAAGGCAGGAGGGAGAGAGAGATAGAGAGAGAGAGAGGGAGTCCCCTTCCCTGAATTTTTCTTTAGCTGTCGGAAAAGTTTTCAACACAAGAGCCAAGGGCAAAACGGATAAATAATGGAGCCGAAATGTAAGACACATGTCAAGCACATTTAATTAAAAAGCATAAATCAAAATGCTGACAAGTTTACGGAAATAATTTTACCAACAAATTTTACACACAATGCAGAATGCATTTAATGAAGAAGAAGACGAAGAGAAGCAGAAGCAAAAGAAGATTCAACTCAAGTCGTCGTCAGCTCAAGAAATTCGCATCCGCATCACGTTTTTCAATTAAAAGCTCGTTTTTGCACAGTCTTGGGATTTGACTGCGGCGTGTGTTTGCACCACGCCAACTGTCAACAAGCAGAGCAGAGGAAAAACTAGGGGGAAACCCCAAATGATACGCAAAAACAGAAAAAAAAAACATACACAGAGTCGCGTGAAAAATCGCGCTCGCGCTTATTGCCGCAAACCGCTGTAGCACGTGATTTGTGTGCGATTTTTGGGTTGTGCTGCACGTTGCACGCTGCACAAACTGGACAAACATTTGTGGCAAACACACACGCACACTCGCTCATAATTGCCAATTCAATTGCGGTTAAATATTTTGCGAAAATTGCTAAATTTGATATACACCAAACATTTTTATTTACTTCATATTAAAAATGCTATGGCAAATGCTCGATTTAAGCAGCGCCTATGTGAGTAATTCATGAATTATTCAGTTATTGATTCATTGGGTTAAAAGCAAATTAGATTTGATGTGAGTCTATTGAAATATTTAACACGATTGTAGTTTATTTGTGTGTTACACTTTTAATACATGTGAATGTTTTTTCTAGTTGCATTTGCTAAAATTATTGATGAGGAATCTAAGTTTAAACTCGATTTAAATACGTTTCATATTTGAAATTTAAGTTTTCCAAAAACTATAGCAGACTTAAATTGCCTTTTAAGTGTCCTATATGTGCACTTAATGTTTATATATTATTTAAATTTCCCCTGGCACATTTGTATGTTTACTTGAAAATGCCTCGAATTATGCATGAGACTTTAAATAAATTTCGAGTGTAGATTTAACTTGAAGAAATCAAAACATTTATCAAATATGCATGGCGCATATTAAAAATCAATTAAATATTTACACAGCACACACACAATGCCAGACTGGCAAAACGGCAAAAACAATTGGAATTATGCGAAAGAGCAGTAAAAAATAAAGAAGCAGAACAAGAAATTGTAATGTAATTGAGGAAACAAAAAACAATAAATAAAAGCAAATGAAATTAAAAATTTATTGTGTTCAGCTGCTACTAAAGTCGGCAACGGAAATGGATATTGCAATGGCATACAGACAGACTCACCGCACAAACACAGACACACACACACACAGCACAAACGGAATAGAACACAATGATGCTGCTGCTGTTGCTGAAGTTTTGCATTTCCGGTATGCAAATACAAACACACACACACAGAGACAAGACACATGCTCAAGACGTAAAAATGTGTGTAATTGTTGTTGCCATTGATAAAAAGCTTAGCTTAGTCGAAGTGGAGCAGGGAGAAACCCTACGACAGACAGGCTCTGGCAGGCAGAAACTCATTTGCATCCAACACGTTCGTATATAACAACAAGAATAAGAAGAGATAGAGAGGAAATAACAGTGGAAAAGTAAGGCATTTTTAGATATTTGGCTTTGCAAAAATGTTGAAATTTTGTAAAATAAAATTTTTGGATCTAAAATTTTTTAAAACCATATACAATATTTTTTTTGTAATTTAATAAATAGGCTAGAAATATTATAAACAGTAAAATAGACACTACAATCAGCTATGCTATGGAAAACACTTTTTAAGCCCCAAACAACTAAAGCAACTGTTGCCATTCCTAATAATTTCCACTGTGCTAGCAGAATCAGAAGAGACACACACATTCTTCCTCACACACTCACACATACACGCCTAAATTGACAACAATAAAAATACCTTTTTGTAGATCTCTCCCTTTGGTTTTTTATTTGGGTTTCTTTTTTCTTTAATTTTTTTTTTTTGTAACACTTTTAATTACGTTTAATTATTTATTAAGCAGATTGCGCTGCGTTGGAATTTAATTTGGGCGTCACAAGGACGAAAGTCTGGCAACCGGTTGTTGCCTGCTCCGCATTCGTCTGCGTTCATTTGTCGCCTTTTATGTACACAATCCTTGCCAGGCAGCCAAGGAGTGCACAAGGAGTGTGTTTGTTTGTAGGTGCCCGGACACACTTTGAAGTGCCGCAGCGGCTTTCCTTTTTTTTTTTGGGCTGTAGCAATTTTTGCGCGCAACAATTTTTGGAGACACTTTTTGCTGCTGTGCCACGCGAAGTGAGTGAGTGGTTTATTAAATCATCTGAAACTCGAGTCTCCCCAAGCTTGTTAATTTAATTGTTGCAAAAAGTGTTGCCTACTTATGAGCGCACACAATTAAATACGACACACGGCAGAAGCCATCACACACGCGGCGAAATCAATCGAATCAAAGGACGACAACGACGACGATGAAGACGAGAACGAGAACGACGATGACGAACGACAAAGCGCGCGCATCCGTACCGTTTGAATGCACGATTTGTACTAAACTCAACTAAAAGTCGAGCAGCAGCAGCAGCAGCAGGCACCGAAAGACAACAACAACAACAGCAACAAAAAAAAAACCCACTCGGGCCCAAAGTGCCAAATGGCAAATTGAATTTACTCTGGTGTCGTGTCCTGTGAGCCACAGCCAACCAGTGCCTCAGCCAGACCAGGCAGGACTTGCTCTCTGTTTACAAGGCACAGGCTGCCAGCCGCCTGTGTGTGTACTAAAATCCAAATTTCCCTTTTACAATCGTATTTTGACTTCGTCCACACTCGTCGAGCGCGTCGAGCATCCCCTTCGTTTGCCCCCACATTGTTGTCACACTACAAACTGTCCACAGCAACCTGTTAGACGCGTGGCATGAATGAACATATCAAGGCAGAGTTTAACTACCAACATATTATTTAATAAATATATTTTATAAAATTGCTGGCAAGCTAAAACTGCCAGAACACGAACTAAAGGCTCAGAAAAAAAAAACTTAAAATTTGCGTATAAGAAAACGTATGGGAAAATTTTCTTTTGTGCACAATAGTATGCTCATTTTTTTATAAACTAAAATATTTCCTAGCTTTAACTCGCCATTTGTTTATAAACAAATCTGCATTAATTTATTTACCAAACAAACCACACAGTTAAGGGAAATTTTCTCACCACCAAAGAGCGCAAAAAATATCCTTAAAGAGCGCGCAGGCGCAGAGCGCAGCGAAACGGTTAACGCACGAAACGGTTAAGGAATGTTTGCCGAACTAAAAATGCCCAAAACAAAAAAATGTGCCCCACAACAAAATGTAAACAAAGTGTGAAAGACAAAAAAAAAATAAATACACTAAAAATTTAAAATGTTGACAAAATTGAGTAGTAAAAAAAATATTGATAAAGTTATAACAATAAATTATATACAAAATATATATTGATAGGCCAACATGCCTCAGATGCCGCGAAAAAGTCTTTGCATTAATACAGCTCCTTAGGGTACCACAAATACCAACTAACTAACTAACCAACCTGGCAGAAAAACAAACCAAACTAAACGAAAAAAGCAGAAACCAAACCAACTCGAAGCGAGTGCAGCTACTACCCCAACAACTTTAACCTCGAAGTGGTAGATGGGGAGGCACAAAAAAATAAGAGAGAGAGAGGGGGGAGATATAGTGAAACAGGAGTGTCCCCAACCAACAGCAACAGTCGTCAGCGGGTTAGGTTAATGTTGCCAGTGTGCCGCGCGCTGCGGTCGCCGCAACAACGACAATAAATACGCAACAACAACCACAAAAACTGGCAAACTACAAGAGGGAAGAGAGAGGGAGAAAGGTAAGATAGAGTGGAGTGGCAAGAGCAGAGAGAGAGAGAGGGCAACTGGCGGCATGCAACAGCGTTTGGAGCATCACCGAACTCGCTGCTCTACACTAACAGGCATATCAACAGCAGCATGATGTAAAAAGTTTACGCATTCGAGAACCTTAAACCACCTACCACTTTTGGCCAGGCCAGTAGAGCGCGCTACCCCTCACCCTGTCCCACCCCCCTTCTACCAACAATTTTTGTTTACAAACTTTTGCTTGTTTGTATATATTGTGCCTGGCAGGAGTTGTGGGCGGCAGCTGTTGCTGTGTTTGCATTGTCCACAAAGGACTCACAGCAGGTCGCTCTCTCTCTCTCTCTCTGTCTCTACCTCCTCCCTGCCCTCACTCACCTTGCCTTGGCCACAAAGTTCAGCGCGTCGCGCCAAAAGTTGCAAACATTTTTTTTCTCTTTTTTGTTGCCTGGTGCCGCCGCCGCCGCCGCTTAACAGGCAAATTCCTGATGCGATTATGAGGCGCCTTGTTAAGTTGAGCCACAGTCGCAGCGCAGCAAAGCGCCATCTACCGGTTGGGGGGTTCAAAATACACATAGATCATATGACAAGCATCCTAAATATTTTGTGGTCTTTGCGGTCTGCAGATGAGCTAAAGAAACGAGGGAAGGGGAGGGGAGCGAAGCACAAAGAAACGCAAAAGAGAGCAAAGATCAACAAATTATTATGACTATATTAAAGACAGCTTAAGTTTTGTATAGTTATAGGAAAGCTTAACAATGGGGGTAGTGTATGGAAGAAATCTTAACTTCGGAAACAACAAAGTAAAATTTACTTAAGCAAAGGGATAAGAAGAAAGTAGAAGAAAATCTTTTAAAGTAAACAAATTCAAGAAATTTTAGCAAAAGTTTTCAATAAAAATATTGAAGATTAAACAGTGTATAGAAAATTAGTGTTCTACAATAAAAATTACTTCAGAATGGTATAAACAACAAAAAATTAAAGGTAGAGTATATAAATAAAAAAGAGAGATAATATTCGATATTCCCAAGAGTCTTAGAATTCGACAATTTGTTCTAATGAAAGTCTGATTCCTTAAAAAAAACTGTATAGTATAGAGGGAAATTGAGAAAAATTTCCAAATTTATTTGAAACTTCTGCCTAAAATACTTAGAAATAAAACTAGCCTGCCTTAGAAACACCCCTTACTATAACTAACTCTTACCTAAGCATTACAAAAGATGACTCAAGGCACTCTCTCACCTTACCTGCAACGATAGAGAGAGAGAGAGAACAATAAAAAATGGAAATCAATTGGGTCTAGAGAAGAGCATAAACAGAGCTTCAAATTGATTATAAAGTCGCTGCAGGATTTTCTAAGTAAAGTACTTAAGACGCGTCGCAGACAGACAGACAGACAGGGAGACGAGACAAGGCACACACACACACACACACACACACACACACACACAGAGACTGGAAAAGGCCTCGGCCACACCGAAATGCACTCAACCTTCTTGCGCCCTCCCTGACCGAAGCGAACCGAACCGAACCGACTCGACCCGCAATGCAATAACGCCGACAGATTACAAAGTGCACATGTGGTAAGCCATAAAGTAGTGGGTAGTACAATGTGAGGGCAGTCCGAGAGAGTAGCGCAGCGAGAACGGAAATCCATGTTGCAACAACAACAGCAGCAACAACAACAGCAGCAGCAACAACAACAGCAGCAGCAACGCACAAGAACACACGGAGACGCGCAACGCACAACGTCGTCGAGTCGCTGTGGCCAAAAGCCTTTTGCCCACTGTCATACGCCCCCTTTGCCCACTGCCACGCCCCCCTCTCTGACTGCCCTTGGTCTTTTGCCGAACTCCATTAAGTTTACGCGACCAGCGAACACGAAGAACTTTACTTTTGTGGTCGATGAGGTCGCTGCTGCTGCTGCTGCAGTTGTTGTTGTCGCTTTGTTGCTGCCTCTAAATGTGTCGCCGTGTCTATCGATGGCTGTTGCTGCTCTCTGGGCCCTGTTGTAGTTGTTGTTGTCATCTCTTGACTGACATCGGTCCATCCATTTGCAACACAGAGGCAGTGCCTCCTGCTCCTTCTGCCAGGCTGCCTTTGAGCCATGTCTCTTCCCCCTTCCCTATCAAGCGAAAACTTTACGTTGTTCCAAAATTTGACTAGCATGTGAGGAACTTGCTCTGCCTCTGTCTCTCTATCTCTCTCTGTCTGCACTAGCCATCCCTTTCTGCTCTTTCTCACACAACTTGCCATCATTTCATTATGCAGTTTCGTTGATGAAATGTTGTCAAGTGTCTCGCAAACAATTCGCACAAATGATGCGCAAAAACGGTGGGGAAATTGTTTGGGAATATTGCGAGACGAAGTTTGAATATGAGTGAGTTGTAAATCAAGAGAATTATTACTTATTTGTTACATTTCAAATGATTTCTGGCTAAATTTATGAGTGGAAGATATTAAAAATATATAAGTATAAGCTACAATTCTGCAAAAATCCTAATGATATCGATATATTTCATTTTTTATAATAATTTTTCAATATTTAAAACGATTAAAATTATTTTTGGTCAACTTATGAGTGCTTCAACCCAAAATATCTAAGACAATGAGTTACAACCCTGTTTAAGCGATAAAAATACAATATTTTCCAATAAACAACTCCAAATTCACTTTGGATACGATTTTTATTTTTATTTTGAGTAACCTTATTGAAAATTTTTTGAAATTTTTGTAGGGAAAATATTGAAATTATAAAATCGCTAAAATGTAAATGCAGAATCAACGTAGGCACAATAAATGTATAAAAAAAAGCATCCCCGAGAAAAATTAAATAATATTTGAGCAAATTATGAGTGTTTGATGCCAAAAAGTCTGTGAGCTTGGTTAATCGATAAAAAATCGATAGTTTTCACAACTTTAGCTGCTAAATTGATTTGAATTCGATTTTATGCTCATTTGACTATTTTTAAACGAATTTAAGCATTAAATAATGTTTCAATACCTTTCCCAAGCCAGACAGCATATTTATTTACTATATTAAAGATTGGTTCATAGCACTTTTTTTTTTTTTTTTTAATTTTTACAAGTTTTCTAATTATAAGTTTCCGTTTGGTGTTTGTACATTTCATCTCTCTCAATGAAATTCCGAATACAATTTCGATTAAACAAAGTCTCCCTCCACACCCCTCGCGACGTCTTTATACTCACTTCCTGCTGTCACAGGGTCTAGGTGTCACACACACACATACTTATACACGCGTAGAGAATGCGACAAAAGGAAGTTCATGCAGCTCAGGGAGTCCCCCCTCTCTCTCTCATTGTCTCTCTCACACACCCTTGAGCCATTTGGCATGCCGATGTGCTGCAACTCAAAGACAACTCTACGAGTCCGGCGGAGACAATACACACAACACACACACACACACACACACAGAGCTGCTGAAGACGGGCCCATTCCGAAGGCCTTAAAAATAAAATGGGGCGGATGAACAGAGAGAATGTGAAGTGCAGCGAGAGAGAGAGAGAGAGAGAGAGAGCGAGCGCATACAAAACAGATAAATGGTAGCAACTTTTTAACGTGAGGGACAAACCGAGAGAAGGGGGAGAGAGGGGGAGTGCATTGAGTAGACATTGCCGTCGAGCTGGCTCAGCTCCCCCTGTACCACCTCCTGCTGCCCCTCCTGCTGCTTTCTAGACAGCAATCGAGGAGACGAGACAAAATGTAAAATTATGCGGCAGTTGGAAGCAAAAGTTTATGGTTGACCCAACCGAAGAGCAGTGCAGAGAGAGAGAGAGAGAGAGAGAGAGGACAAACTCCAGTTGGAGCTGTTGGCCAAGTGCATTCATTGTCTTCGGGGCAAGTTGAGAGAGCACGCAAATATGCTGAAGCTGTGGAACTGTGACTGATGCTGCAGCTACAGTTACCCCCTGAGGAGACACACACACACACACACACGCTGAGACAACAAACAGGAAGTACGCATTTCCTGCACTCTTCAGGCAGGAGACACACACACACACACACACACACACACACAGTGCAAATGTCGCGACAACGTCGACAAACAACTTTTCGACACAAAAGTGCTGAAAACTGTTTTTCTTTCGCAAGTCTCTTTTGGCACAATGCTCGCTCTCCTCTCGCTCTCTCTCTCTCTCTCTGTCTCCTGCTGTCCCTCTCGACTGCCCAAATTAATTGAAAATGACTAGACCTGTGCGGCATACTCGCGTCCTACTCTAGAGTATGTGTGCCTTGATCTTGACGCTGTCCCTGAACTTGCTCCCCAGCAAGCAGCGCCCCCTGCCCCCGCTGTGCTGCCCCTCGAATGAGTTTCGTGTCACAGCGTTGACCCCAGCTGAGATTAAGTGGGCGTTTAATTTGCCAACTCTCGCTGGGGTCGCTCCTTGCACACGAAAATTGCGTTAATGTAATCCCCGCATGGCATATGCCTGCGTCCCCCTCTCCCACAACTGTTTAGTATTTTTTTTTTTTTTTTTTTTTTTTTGCTGCCTGCTTTCGCTTGGCTGGCGACATGCCTTGAGCCTCGGGCGGGCAAGTCACCCCCCTTCAGACTCGACTTACTGCCTGTGTTGATCTCTACGCGGTATTTTAACTTAATCAACAGAGTAAATAACACGTCTCTCTCACTCACTTTGTACCCCCCCCCCCGCGTAGTCTGTCATATTTTTTACTTGCTACTGTGCGCTATAAATCTGCTATAATCAGTAGCAATTTATGGTTAATGCAAGCTGATTACTTAATTAATTTAATTTTCAAGCAACACATACAAAATAAATACTAATCAGACAGTATCTTAAAGCTCAAGGATTATAATTTGCAGAAAATGTGTGTAGCAGGCAGAAGCAGACATATCCTATGCAGAATAATATTGTATGCTAACAAAAGGGAAGATTATAAAGTCCTTTGTTCGTATGAACACCTATATCTTCGCGAATATTAAAGCTAGAGTTATCAAATTTTTTGACAGCATACCTTATGGCAGCAGGTTTATTTTAGACTTGCGACACGCCCACGTAAAATGAAAAAAACTTTATTCTTGCAACTAAATGCATTATTTTCAATATTTAGCCGCTTTTATTAAACATTTAATCACATGGTTTAAATGACAGTCGAGCAGACTCGATTGTAGCTTTATTACATGTTTTCAAGTCCTAATTGATTGTCTGTGTCAAGTGAGAGAGAGAATTATGCATTCCCAATTAAGTTGGAACATAGCACACATATGCCATAAATTCATTATGACAATTGCACAATTTCTAATTAAATATTTATCGAGAAAAGCAAGTGTCAACTGCAAAAACTTTGGACAGGCGAGACGAAAGCTTGAAAAGCTTGTAAACTATGCCAAAAATTCAGCAGATTGTTTAGAGTGTGTGTGTGAAAGAGGGAGAGAGAGGGAAAGCAGAGGAAAAACCCAAATAAATGCGACAACAAATCGAGCAAATCCCCCAAGTAGCTTAGCCAACTCGACTTGGCTGACTGGGCTGCCTTCCGGCTGATTGCAGCGCAGTCAGTGCGCTAGAGAGAGCGAGAGAGAGGGAGAGGAGGGCAGAGAGAACGCAGAGCAATTAATGTGAAAATTTTCAAAAGAAAAACGGAAAAATACACACACACACATACAGGGAGAGACAGCTGAGGGCTGCTTCAGCGGAAAAAACACAAACAGCTAAAGAAAATCTGTGCGAAAAGTCCCCAGCCAACTGAAGTGATTTTCGCACTAATTAACTGCACTTAGTTGACACATACCAATCTATTCACACACACACACACACACACACACACACACATACACACAGTCGCGTTGAGGCGTTGTTGGCATAATCAGCAGCAGTGCAGCATTTTAATTGGTTTCCAGCGCTACCAATATAAAGTCCCACATGTGCAATCGGAATTTCTAGAGAAATTATAGAAAGTAAATGAAATGTGCGAGTGTCTGTGCCAGTGTGTGTGTGTGTGTGTGTGTTTGCGTGTGTGGCTGTTGTGGGTGCCCTCTTTGGCTGCAACTTCATAATTACGTGACGCTGTTGACAGCTTTACATTGGCCCCCAACCAAACCAAACCGAGGCAAAGTAAACTGAGTCAGCCCCCAAACAACAATTTGCCTTGCTTTGGCTTGCCTCTCTCTCACACACTACTTCTCTCCCTCTCTCTCTCACCCCACACTGGCATCGCATGTCAAAGAAATTGCCAGACCTTATACAGTAATTTGAATGCCTGCTAATGAGGCAAAAAGTAGTTGATAACATCAGGTACATTTCATTTTCTTGTCCAGACGCTTGTCGTGTGTCTCTGATTAAAAAATGATATGTGTGTGTGGCACTTGATTCTTAAGGAGTGTGGTAGATATCTTCGTAGGTAGTTCTCTATTTTTACTTCTCTGAACTCATTTTATTTCAATATAAAATATATTTTAAATCTAAAGTATTTTAAATATCTTTTTAAAAAACTTTTAACGTTTTTTCCCGTTTTCTTTAATTCTTTCATCGTGTTTGTTTTTAGTTCCTCAATTTTTAAAGCATTTTTTAATAGAAAAGTGCTAAAATAATTTATTATATACAGACAACATTCTGCAATTAGCTTGACAAATTTTAAGTCATTTATAACATTTAATAAATAATTTATTTTAAAAATGATCATAGCCTTTAATAAGATAAATTCCTTAGCAATTATCTATAAATGTTTCAGTAAATTATAAACAATTTTCCTTAATAACAAATGTCTATATTTATTTTGTTTTAGTTTTCCCCAAATAACTCCTACAGAAACTGCAATTTTTTTTCTGTAAAGCTTCAAGAACACGGCTCAATTTCAAGCAAGCTGGCAATAAACATTAAGCTAAATGTTACGATCCAAATGAGACACAATCGTAGGTGAGATGAGTGCCAAAAAGAAAAGAAAAAAAAAGAAAAACTGCACGATACAGTTAGGAAAATAACAAGCAACTGGAAACAGCAACGGGAACTCTGCACACGATGGTAAAAGTAAACAGCAAGTGCCATAAAATGCGATGCTGAAGACGAGGAGCGCGCCAGGAGCAGCACAAGCTGCACAAGCAGATCATGTGAGCATTAGAGAGCACAGTGATGAGGCGGCAGGTGGAGGAGAGGCGGCCGCCGGGGGAGGAGCTGAGCGTCGCCAAGTGCATAAAGCGCAGAACGGGCCAAGGATTGGATGACTTGGCCAAAAAGGAATTGGCTTGGCATGGCTTGGCTTCTCGCTTGGCGCAAGTTTTGATGCAGCAGCGAGTCAACAACTGCGGCAATACACAGAGAGAGAGAGAGATGCACAATGGGGACATGGCAGCGAGCAGGGAGCAGGGAGCAGGATACAAGACACAGGCCAAACGAAACCAATTGAAGAAATGTTGCTGACACCGTAGGAAACGAGGCAACAGCAGCACAGAGAGACGACGAAATTAGTTAGCACTCGAGCTGTGCTTCTTGGCCCACGTCCAGCACAGGATGCGATGAGACACGGTGCTCCGTTGCGAGATTACAACACCTGCGGGTAAAGGTCGAGAGAGAGAGAGAGAGAGAGAGAGACAGAGCCAAGACTGCTCTGGCAGCAATTAAATAGCTTCGAGCACACTGAACTCAATTGCAGCAATTTCAATAACTGTTAAGAACACTCGAAAGGCGGCCCCCCCTGCCCCAGAGAGCGGTATGTATAGAGAGACAGTTTGATAATCTGTCATGCTGCCACCAATTCGTCAGCCCTTTCCCTTTTCCCCCCGTTTGTGCTTCAAGCAAAAACTCACCTATTTTTCGTTTTCCTTCGTTCTCCTCTCTTCTTGCTTGCACTGGCCGAAACTGGCGCACCAAAAATAAAATTTCCTATTTCCTTCTTATGGTACTATTACTATTTTTTTTTTTTTTTTTTTTTTTGTTTGCGAAATTTGGACTATTGAGAAATTTGATTGCTTATAATAGGTATAATATACACACTCATCAATACATATATATAACGAGATATATATAGTATTTATGATGATTTGGTTTAGTTGATGTTGATAATTATAATGGTGTTGATGTATATATACATATATATAAGAAGTATATAAATATTTCTTGCAAATTATTTGTTTAGATCGTGACGCGGTACGGCCGAAAAGTTAACACATTAAGAATTTTGCCAATAAGATGCCGAAATTAAACTTTTATAAAATTATATGTACACTACACAATCTGATTTTTTAAACAAGACAAAAAAAATTAAAAATGCTCGACAATGAAACATATTGCAGAGGGTGCTAAGATTTAAAGAATAATAATAATGTATTATAAAAATATATATGTGTGCTTTGAATGTATACTGAGAACTGTGAAGATTATCTGCATAATGAATATTATTATTATGCTTATCTCGATGAAGTTTCATCAAGTTGCGCCCAACTCAAATTACCACAAAACGGGCCTATTATTGTGGATAAGCAGAAAGAGAGGGAGAGACGGCATTAAGTTGTTTTCAAAACTAGCAGCAAAAGTTGTATATCGTAATAAGTCCTCAAATCATGTCTGTCGTCTATGCAAACACACACACACACAAAGAGGGATAAAGAGGGGGAAAAGAGGCATATAGACAGTCCCTGTTAAGTCGTAGAGTTTTCAGCGCGACTTTCGGAGAAAAAAAAAAACAAAGGAGGCACTTAAGATGCTTAGCGCCATGGCAAGCGAAAATAATGACGCTCATAAAAACTAACTAAACAGAAAAATAAAGCAAACAGCAAACGACGACGACGACGACGATGACAACAACGTAAAATACAGTTATAGAGAGAGAAATACTACGAATCCTTGAGATGAAATTGAAGAAAATGTTGTCGAAGCTCTACGTAGGCTGTGGGCTGGCAAATACCCTGTCAAACGTATGATATTAAAGATTTCTAGTAGGTTCCTAAATTTGAGAATTATTTCATAGAAATTTAGACACATAAGAATACCCTGTATAACGAAAAAGTGGGAGAAGCTCAAACGATATTTAAAATTGAGTATATTAGCATATAATTTTATAATAACAAGATTTAAAAATTGAATGAAACACGTAAGATATGTTACAGACTGCAGAAAAAAAAATTATACAAAAATTTAAAGATATTCCAATGCATGGGAGTGTTTTTACAAGAACTTATTGCGCTAGGCTCTTAAAGTCTTTCCATATAGACATAACCTTAAAATAATAGTTAGTATTAAAAAGCAGCATACTTTTTTTTTAAATAAAATAAATATCTTTTAAACACATTTCTGTTGGTTTTAAGTAAAAACTTAATATTTTAGCAATAGATTTTCCTACTTTAACCATTTTCCAGGGTATCTTCCAGCCATTTTAATTTGCTCCTAAGCTCAGACGTTCGCTCTGAATGACAATGATAATGATGTGCGATAATGTTGGTGTAGTTCCCTCCTCTACTTTGCTTTGCTTATTGTTTAAGCCTCCTCAAACGACTCGACTCGAATACGTTCATTCATGATGATGATAGTCGTTGTTCTTGTAATTGTAACTGTCTTAGGATTAGTTAGTAGCGTGTCTCCCTCTCTCTCTCTTGCTCTTTGGAGTTTCGAACGATAATTAAAATTGCAAATTGTCAACTGCCACGCCTACTGCTGCGCCCACACAAAGTGCTTGTTATTTATTTATGTATCCTATGCTACACTGCCTACAAGAAAGATTTTCACAATGTGCTGCAGCACTTTCATTAATTGATTAGGAGAGCGCGATTGCATTTATCTGCCATGCTGTCTCCCTCTACTTTCGCTGTCTCTCTCACACTTTCTTTCACTTGGCAGCAGGCCAAAGAAAATGTGCACAGCCTGATTGAAAGTTTTTCTTGTTTTTCCTTTTTTTTTTTTGCCGTGATTTGGCTTGCGTGTTGCTGCCTTTGCCGGTTCTTTTTACCGTCAATTCGAGCAAATGACTTTCTTGGCACAACTTTTCGATTTGTTTTGGGCTATTTAAATTTTAATGAAATTGTTGCTAAATGACACACACGCAGAGGCAGAGAAAGAGCGAGAGAGAGGGAGGGAGAGCTCACGTGCGTGTCAAATTGAATTTCAACTGTGTTAACAAAATTGTCAATTGCCAAAACCAATTGGAGTTGATTTAGCAAGATATCTGATTTTCTCTCTCTCTCTCTCTTCCTTTCCCTCTCCCACTCTAATTATAAATCAGGCAAGTCAACTATTTCTGGCCGTAACCCATTAACATTTCGAGATTTCCCCATTGGCCATTTGGCTTGGCCTATAAATATTTAAATACGCACCGAAAACTTAATTAAGGCATATCAAAAGTTACCAAGCCAAAGCTCCAAAGCAATTATGCAAGTTTTTAGTAAAAGTTCAGAGAGAGGGGAAGAGAGTCAAGTTTACTCACCTTTGAAGGAAAAAGGGGGTGGTACTTATGGTTTATAATTTGTAATTTTATTATAAATTTGCCAAGACAAAAAGGGAACAAGGGGTAAGGCAAAGGGAATTTGCGCAAGTCAAACATAATTGGCATACATGTCGTATACGCAACATCATCAATTGCTGCACTTTGTCGTCGTCGCCCATTGTCAACAAGCATAGAAAACATAAATATGTACAATATTTTATAAGCTGAAGAAAAAAAAACAGAAAAAACAACGAGAAAAACATGAAAATGAGCAGCATTACATGCACAACAACAACAACGAGAGCAGCAGCTCACAGAGCACACAACACAATATTAAAGTCAGTAAGGAGATATAAAAAAAAAGATATATAGATAAACAGAACATATATGAAACATAAACAAATAAAAATGCACAATAGACACAAACAAACAGAGCTGGCAAAGCGGATAACAAAAGACAAAAAAAAAATAGAAATAAATAAAAAAAAAACAAGAGGACAAATTTGCTAACAAGCAAGGGAGAAAGAAAGTATAAAACCGAACCGGGAAAGTCTGCTTTAGTAATGCCTCCCCAACTTGAAGAGTCGCCTCAAGGCAGACCGACCCCGACAACTGCTTCGATATGTATCTATGGTATATGGGTAGCAATTTATGTTTAGTTGGCAACGCGAAAGCAGCTCAGGGCTCAGGGGGCTATAAATAATATTATTATGGTTCATTTATTGGCATTAGGGAACTTCTATTTGTCAATGTAAACAATACTTGTGTCCGTTCTACATATTTATCTCTATTCCTGTTATTGTGTTGCTGCTCGTTATTGGCGCCATAACTCATGCAACAGGTTAGCCGGGATAAGCACGGCCTAATTATGGCCAATATGGCCAAAATAAGAGAGGCCTGAAGAGAGTGCTCTCTCGACTCTTTACTACACTGAAAATATTTATTGTTCGATTGAATTGAAATTGAGAGCATAGGTTCATATAGTATTCTTCTTTATGCTTATTAAAGCAGAAACTTAAGACTTTGAAACATTGCTTGATAATCACAAATAACCGATATACTTGAGCAGCAAGCATGATATCAAAAAAGAAAAATATGCACTAGCTACACATGGTATATAGAGACCTGCACGCCAAATTTGATATCTCTTGCTATTATAATAGCAGAGATCTGCGTGTTCAAACAGACAGAAATCGCATAGTTGAATCCCTCTGACGAAAACATAAGTCTTTTTATATTTTATTATAATACTAACAAGATTTTTATTTTCAATATTTCCAAAACACAAGTCAATCCTAACTTTCTATATAGTAATATTTGCAAAATAAGTGATTTGCATAGAAATTTCGCAAGCTTGTGAATTATAGTCCCCAATGAAACGTTGCCAGATTCGTAAGAGATAATGGATTCTGTCGATTTAGCTACATTGATATACATAGTCTATATAGTCAGTATTCAATGGAAGTTTTTATAGCCTGTTAATCATATTAATACGCACACACAGGAAAATCTACTGCAGTTGCTCGAGCACGTTGTGCAAGGGCAACACGAGTCAGGTGTGACAGTTTTATAGGGGGGGTGGGGATGCAGATAAGGCAAACAAACACACGTAAAAGTTATCAAGGTTGATTTATATAGCAATGCAGCCTTTTGGCAATTATTTAAATATTTGCAATAGTTTTTTTTTACTTTGAATAACATTGAAAACATTCTCCGAATGAGGTTAAAGAGAGAGAGATAATGAGAGGTAAGTAAACAATAAATTACACTAGATATAGATAGAAAGCATAGCGACACACAGAGACTTATAGACTAATCACCTTTGCTCGATACTCACATAAATTGCTAAAAGAGACAAACAAATATGAAAGCAGTATATAGAGTTATTTCTTTTATATAGTTAGTTTTGCAATGATTTGAAAGATATTGCAAAAATAAGAATAGAACCCACAAAGAAAGCGAAACGTTGACGTTGACTTTGACGTTTAACACGTTACGAGACGTAATGACATAAGCGTAAACTTTAACGTAGATTTTTCTTTTCTTTATTTTTTTTTTAATTTCTTTTTAATTACACAACGGCACTTTGTCTCATACGATTTGCAATTTTTATTGAAATTTTGGAAACGTATTTCTGTTTTTTTTTTTTACCAAATTCGGACGCACAACGAAACGAAACGCAACACAAACACAGAGAGAAAGAAAGAAACGAGATAGAAATGTGCAAGTGGGAAACGTTAACGTTATCAACGGACAACAGACTCTGACAAACTAAAAACCTCATCGAGAAGGGCATGTGACAACGCTCCGATGCTCTGCCGATGCTTCTTCCTCCTCTAGTTTGTAGCTTTCGATAATGATAATGCTGATGCTGATGATCGCTGACCGGCGGCGATCGACAATCGCCGACAGCGCAGCCAAGAGAATTAAGAGGCGGCGCTGCGCTGCGCTCGAGAGAGAGAGATAAAGCGAGAAGCGAGAACAGAGTACGCGCTGAGCTATTTTCGAAAATTGATAAGCGACAAATCGATCGATCGATTTGAGAGTGCTATGAGGCAGGGGATTTTTTTCGAAAAACAAAACAAACGAAACACCCGAAAAGTACCGTAAAGGGGAGCTGCTTATCATTGTGTGGATGAGAGAGGCAACAGAGTGAGGGTGTGAGTGAAATGGATTATCAAACTGCTGATGGATATTGTAGATAATACTGACTATAATTTAAACAAATATACCCAAATATTACTAGATAAAACTGACTGAGGAATTTATGATATATGAAAAGTGAGTTTAGGAGCGTAAGGAAGAGAAAATAAACAAGTGAAGGAAAGAGGAAATGGGAGAAAATGTGCAAGGTATATAACATATTTCTTTAGGATCTGTAAATTCTTTAAACAATCAAAAATTTCTATTAATCTCTAAAAATTCGAATTCGTTTAGTTAAACTTTATATGATCCCTTATCTCATGTTCCACTTTAATTTGCAAAAATTTCTAAACAGTTTTTTAAAATAAAAAAAAAAAACACAAGCTGCACACAGTTTTCTTTTTAATCAGTTTTATAATGCTGAAGAATAAAATTAACTTAAATTTTCGAATAAAAATGCTCTAAGAGAATTAAGATTTACACAGCTTGCTAATGCTTTCAGTTATCAACAGTTTTTAGGATCTATAAACAGTGTGTAAACGTCAAGGGGTAAAGAACCTTAAAGACCCTACCAAAACGTGTGTATAGTATTATCTACACGGACTACACTAGTAGCGTAAACAACATGAACTCTGACCCCAGCGATAAATTGAAACGTAGCAAATCGATTTGCAACAGAAACTGCAGCAAATACGATGTTCTATATATATATATGTAGCGGTTCATCGCGCCATCGATCACATAACACCGGTCTAGACTCTTCTGTGCAGGACATGCGTTTTACACTACCTGCACAAACACTTCTCCACCTACTCCTACTCCTCCTCCCCCTCTCTCTCCCACTCTATCCTACGTATTTTTGCACGGCTACTTAAAAACTTGAATCGTCGTAAATTCGCTGCAACAAGGCTATGAAATTTAATAGCAGAACGGGTTAGTATCAGCACAGTTCGTATACCCCACGTATTGACCATTTCCAGACGGACACACACACACACACACGCAGGCACACACATGCAATACGCAACGGTATTAGCTCACGTAAAGAGCAGCCATATTCTGCGTCTGCCAGTGTGTCCCTATCCCATTGCAGCCAGTGTGCTCCCCCATGTCCAGTGTTGCAGCAGTCTCTCTTAACGTAGTATTATTGACTTTTATAGCTCTCTCCCTGTCTCTGTCTCTTTCTCGTCTCCCAGCTTGAGTTTGCCTTGCCGCATGTGTGTTTACATTTTCAACTATGTAATTCGTTGCATTTTATTGCACATTTTAAGTATGTATGTATGTGTGTTTAAATATTTATGACTACCCCCTACGTAGTCGTCAGATCTCCTCGTCCTCTTCCAGACTTGGTGGTCAGCAGCAGCTTTTCATTTTTCCAAAGTTTAACGAAGTGTTAAATGTTTTGCTGTCCCCTCTACCTAAACAGACAATCATGCCTCCACTAGCCTCAGGCTTTTTATCGAAATTTGTCACGCACCACATTTGCGGGGGGGACTACGAATGGATTAATACCCGACGACAACAAAAGATTTTCAAATGGGGCAAAGAGAAGGACATGAGTTGCATGAATGACAGCTCGAGTAGTACCTGGAAAGAGAGAGAGAGAGAGAGAGGGAGATAGGCAAGGTGGTATTATCGTCGAGTTTTTCTTTCATTTTCTATCAATAGTGTCGACAAACGTTCAGCGAACGCGGCACGTGTTGCTAATACCTGTGAATGACAAAAATGGCATTACTTTTACTTTCTTTTTTGGACAAACGTGGCCATGACTTTCAGGGAATCAGGGGAAAGGAGGCATACACGGGCTTAAGTAGTTTATTATTGCTTTGTTCGCTCTCGCTCTTTGCACATAAATGCCATGATAAATGTGCTAAATTATTATTATACATTTATCTCAGGCAATGAAAAAGAGGGCAACCCTATGTAGCATGAGTTGCTAGAAATTTAGTTTAATTGAATAAAGCTTTGGGAATTTGATAAATGTGTACAAGAATTTAGTTTTATTGTATAAAGAAAGGGCATAAAGCAAATTCCTTAAGTTTTTATACCTTTTGAACAATGAAAAATGGTTTAAAATGGTATATTCATTTAAATCAAATGCAAAAAATACAAAGAAGTCGTAGCAGAGCCCAAAAAATGCTTAGAAGTACAATGTATAGTCGATTTGAGAATGTAAGTCTTTTTGTCTGTTTGAACACACAGATCTCTGTTATTATAACAGCTATAGATCTCAAATTTGGCTTGAGATATTCTATATAGCATACGCTGTTAATGTTTATTTAAAAAATAAGATGTCACGCCTAATGCCTAGGAAAATCAATACTTTATACAGGGTATCTTAAATACCTCATGTTCTTCTTTGAAATGTAAGTCAATTACGAACGAAACCCGCAGCTATTATAAAGTAATCATTACGTAGCAACTGCTGTGTAGCATACACTGAGCGTAACCAATCAATAAGGCAGCATTTCATCCCCCCCAATACACATATCTCTTTTGCTCACATAAATTGCAAGTTTGACCCCTCTGACCCAGCTGACCCCTCTCAACTGGGCGAAGTAATGACCCACTATTTGCAACACCCATGAGCTCGGGAATTTTAGAGTGTTATAAAGAAATTAGCTACCATTTAGTGTAATGAGCATAATAACAGCAACTAATGGGGCAACAGAAATGGCCACAAGGAAATGGAGCAAGGGGGTGCTTCCTTTTTATTAAGCAAACCTTGACTGAAGTGCGATTAACTTGCGAAAGTGTTATAAATGTTGTGTAATTTGTTATGTGCGGGAGAGCAGATACGCCATTATTAGATGTAGGGTAGTCTATATGGTTAGTCTGTGTGTTTTGCTGCCCCACAAGCTGCATCAACAATGAGACGCATAAATATATTGTTGGCCAAGTTGTGAGCCAAGTCAAGGCCAAAGCAAATGGCAAGAAGAGAATTCTCAATTAATTTAGTCGCCTGCCAATAATCATAAATAAACAAAATCCCGCACACCCACACACACACACACACACACATGCCAGAGAGTTTTAATTATTTTTTCCGCACACTCACACACAAATCAGCAAATTTAATAAAGAATAATTAGAAGGCAGGCAGGCGAATAAGCGTGAGAGAGAGAGAGAGAAAGAGAGACGGCACACACACACGTTGCCAATGCGCAGCGAAGCATAACACAAAAAATAATTAACAAAACTCCAACTGACAAAGCAACAGCAGGCGCAAAATATTCGACAGGACGAATTACCACACACACACACACACACACACACATACTCAGAGACAAATACAAATGATACGCACAACAATAATGGCATATAATTAACATATAAATTAAAGAGAGACAGAGAGAGAGACTAATACAAATTTACGCGCCAATAAAATGCTAAAATTGCTCACATATTTCCACACACATCTGTCTGTCTCTGTCCCTTCAAATTATTTTTTGTTCTTTATTGAGAATGATAGAAATTTATTTGTGACAGTTTTTTCTCACCTACAAATCTAACCATAACTATATTTATGAATAAACGTGCGGTTATATAGAGTATGGCATATTTGAAAAAGAAAAAAGAAAACAAATTAAAAAACTTGCTTCATAAATATTCAAAACGCAAATTGTTTGTATAAAATATTTTGCGATAAATTGCACCAAAAATAACTTCAATAATTTTAGGTTAGACGGAAAGAAACAACTATTTATAAACTGTTAGAGACAAGCTAGAATATTCATATGAAATATTTACACCTAAAATAATAATTTAAACAAAGTCTGCAAATTTGTTTTAGATTGAAGAAGTTATAAAAGTATAAATGATTATACTAAATTACACTACTTCCAAGGGCCGCTCGGATCAACTGTAGGGACAATTTTGAAAGCAGTGTAACTTTTTTTTTTGTAATAATTAAAGCGCTAAAGGATCCCTGGGTATTTGACAATGTTATGAGTGTTATTCAAACAGCCCCCACTCACAGAGGAATGTTTTTTCTTTTTTTTGCTGCAGGTATAATTAAATATAATGCAATTATGAAATAAAATATATTTACAGTGGAATTTAATTACTTATGTATATGTAATTATTTTCCCTTTTGCTATGGCAACAAAATGAACTACGATGTACTTAATGAACTGCTGCAAAAAAGGGGGAATGCAGTGAAAAAAAAAAAACAGAATTCTCTGCAAAAATTCTTGAAATGCCAATTCGACAAACAGAATAGGGATGGGAGGAAGGTTGGTTGGACAGACTGGGGGGGTTTGTGTCTGTGTTAATAGCGAGTTAATGCCAATAACAAAAGCGTGACATAAAATGCACAAATCAATTTCCGCACAACAACAATAACAAAAAAAGCATTGCACAGTCACTGCAAAAAGTCATCGTACAGCGTGCCGGACAATCACAATGAACAATCAGAAGAGCTGAAAACAACGGAACTCATACCTCCCCACAACTCGAACCCAATTCGAGAGCTTCAGCTCAAAAACAAAAGCAGTTTGTTAGCGCAAATAAAACAATGGCACAGCCGCATTCGGTTGGCAACAATTTTCGTAAAATTAGTTTAATTTGAAGTTGCGCGGTTTGAGTGAGAGAGAGAGAGAGAGAGAGATAGAGAGCACACGCAACTGTCAGTTTGATTATAAAAATATGTGTGTGTGTGAGTGGGAGGGGGGCATGGCACATATCACATTGTTTTCTGTTCGTCTCATCAAATGCAGTAGAAGCGACAATAACAGCAGCAGCATCAGCTGCATTTCAGGGTTGCCAACTGGCAGCATAAACAACCAGTGTGTACAACTCGCACATGGTGAATAATGTATGCACTAGAAAGTTATCTGATTTTTTATTTTTTTAAACATAAATAAACTATATAATTATTACATTATTTTTCACAAAAGTTTTTTACCTCAATGTCATGGGTTTTACTATAAATAATAAATGTTATAATATGTATATTTAACTCTATGGGTTTTTTTATAATATAGAAACTGTCAAGGCTTTATTTACATTTGCAAAAATATGCAGAGCTTTATTAATAATCAAACTACATATGCATATTTAATATAATATTAAGTTTATTTTATATATATAATTTTTTACAAATTTTTGGAACACAAATTAATATTAAAATTTATAATACTTGCTTATGGTATTATATTTACCTAGTATATATTTTCGACTTATAAACTAGATAGTACAGACTGCTAACTTTGTTTAAAAATTATATTATTTATTAATTTCGAATGTGACACATAGTTTTCTCTCTCTCTCTCTCTCTCTGCATATAATTTCGTTGCTAAAAAATTTGATGCATCAGCTCATGGGAAGCGTGTGCACGCGTTGCCAACTCTGTATGGAGCACACATGTCCGGCCAAGGATTATAACAATCGAGCTAACCAAGCCCGTAAACCGTCCGTTCTCGTCAGCATCATCATCATCATCATCAGTAGCAGCAGAGCAGCAGCAGCAGCAATGTTAGCATCGATGACCCAAGCAGCGATGCTGCTGCTGCAGTTTGACATGCACGTGCACAGCTGCAGCCCCTCTCGCTGCTCCCCCTCCTCACTCAGTCATCGTCAGCCAGAAAATAATGCTGATTCAGCGAGCTCGCGCGCGGCGGCATTCACACAAAAGCGTGTACACAACAAAACAGGCAATGCGATAGAGAGGGAATGACTGAGAGAGAGAGATGCTGAATGACAGACAGACTTACTGCCTGTCAGACCGAACAACTAAAACAAAATGGCAGCGCGCAATTCGCAAAATGCCTTCACAATATTCACCAACACATTCCCCATCACAATCACATTCACATTCGCATTCACATTCGCATTCGAATCCACATTCGTATTCGTTTTATTTTAAAATGCAGTTGATGTCGGGGTCCTGCTGTAGTAGTAGGTCATACGTTTTTATATAGATCGCTCTCCCCCTCCATCTCTCTCTCTCTCGTAGATTGGATTTTATTGTGTATGGATAATGCCTAGTGACATGGATACTTTTTCATTCCTTTTCCTCTTTTTTTTCGACTGCGCATCGCTAATGAGCTTTGCAAACCGCCAACGGCCAGAAAAAAGCCAAACGAGCATCAATGCAAAAGACGCAACTGTAATCAGCAAAATGATATAAGGAACATAAATGAAGGAACTCCATAAATAAAAAGAAGGAAATTAATCAGGGTTAGAGATCCTTACCATGCAGAAATCTTGCAGTATGTTTTGTAAACATGTCTGCCCGTCTGTTTGTGTGTCGCTGCTTTGTCTCTCCGTCTGTTTAACTGTATAAACCGCTAGATCTCAGAGACTATATGAGCTAGAGCTCTTAAATTTTGCAACAATACTCGTATGTATTGCAGGCACTTCAGTTTGATTTTAGAATTTAGCCACGCCCTCTGTCGCCTTCATAAATCAATTTAAATCGTATTACAGTCGTAATTCTAATGCTAGAATTTTTGTTTTTGTTTCATACAATAATTATCGTCATACAATTGATTTCTTATCGTTTATTAGACATAATATGTATTTATACTCTGTAAAATCAGGTTGTAACTTCCCTTTAGACCTTTTTACGTACTTAATAATAATTTCTCCTCACTTTCCATACATCTTTGTGCTCAAATTGTCCTCAATCTTCCATCTACCACAATTGCAACCGGCTTTGCAATTTAACAAACTTCTCAAGCGATGCCACAAATCAGTCGCAATTATTACACTACGCCAAGAACAAAGAGAGAGAGAGAGAGAGAGAGGGAAGAGACCTGTCTTTTAGCGATCCACTTTCGAAGCACACTCTGAAAACCAATCGTGCACGTAGTTCAACCAGGCAGGCAGTCTTCATTAAGCTTTCATTTAAAACACAAAACCCTCCCCCGCCCTTGTCTACCCATACAATGCAAAACTTTTCAAACTATTTTGCCATATAACAAATACGACTATCGAGAAAAAGAAGGGGTGCACTCGTCTAGCAGCAGTTGGTTGGGTCACTGATTGATAGACGACGTCAGCGACACCATCAACGTCATCGTCATCCTTCCCTGCCATCGTGGTCGTCATCGTTATTGGTGCCGTTGGTTTCGTTGCCGCGCCTGCTCCTCCTGCCCCTCCTGCTCCTCCTGCTTGTTGTCAATTAACGTACGAAAATGACTTCCGCTTTGATTGTGCGGCAAAACTAAGTGCGGACTGCCTTCCCGTCTCTCCCCCTCTCTCTCTCTCACTCTCCTGCCACATCTATCGATTCACTGTCAATCGGCTGACTGCCTGCCTAACTGCCGACTGTCAGCCAGTTTCCGTTTCCGATTAAAGCAGCAAATAGTGCGCTCTCTCTCTCTCTCTCTCTCGCTCGTGTGTGCAAGGACAGTGCAAAGTTTTAGCTCAAGTGATTTTAGCAATTGTTTTTAGCCACATTTTTTTGCACATTTCTTCAAATTGTTGTTGTTTTCATTGTAGACATCAATCGCTTGATTAATGACCGTTTAATTGTGCTCTCTATGAGGAGCGAAGGGTTCGCTCGATTTTCTCACACAATCAAAAATGTTGATTTATTGTATTTGTACTCGACTCTTGTGCGCCTAATGAGGCGTAGAATCCGACTAAATGTTGTGGGCTTACGGCAGGAAAAAAGGAAGAGAGAGAGGACTGGGGTGTTCCATTTTAATCGAAAGTCACAACAAACGAATTAATGCAGGAATCATATGAATTGTTGATTTTACATGAAGGATTTTAGGTTTTTAGATCGAAACCTTATGATATAGTAACTCGATTTTACTGAAATTTTGACAGCATATTGTAGATATTCTAAGATAAGAATCTGCTTGCAATATCACGATTTAAACACAATAAAATAAAGTACTTCGTATTGAAAACCTTACAGCAATTTTAAGTTATTTATATATGAATTGTTGATTTCGCATTTAGAATTTTAGGATTTTAGATTGGAAACCTTATGCTATAGTAATTCGTTTTTACTGAAATTTTGACGACATATTTTAGATATTCTAAGAGAGATATATTGATTGATATTGTACAAATTCTAAGAGAATGTATATCGATATATAACACATTAAAATAAAGTACTCCGTATAGAAACCCTTACAGCAATTTCAAGTTATTTCAACACACTGTGCACAGCTTTACGACTAATCAAAGCATGAAATTAGGCAAATAACTTGACGCTGCAGTTGCACAGGTAACGTGGGGGGAGGGGAACAGGCAGGGAAAGGCAGGTGAAGCAGTTAGCCAAGTTGTAGCCGAAAAAAGCGCAGTCGGGCAGTGGCTGAGGAAAGGCAGAGGAAAAGCAAACAAACAGAGAAAGCACAACCAGGACAACGACAACGACGCAGTGGAGCACTTAAGACGCACTCGCAGGGGGCAGGAGAGCAGCGCAGGGTAGCCAGAGTTGCCAACCTGCGCCGCAGTGCAGACGCAAACAAAACGCCTAAGTAATTGCAAAATAAACAAGCATCAACAAAAGATTAAGACGCGCCCAGACGAAAAACTTGAGAGAGAAAAAAAAAACAAAAACAATTAAACTGGCCTAAAAAGAGTTGACGTTGGGTGGGGGAGGTGGCGGCTGGTGACACTGATTTTGTGGGCGTGGCTGGGTAGAGAAGTCAATGTTAAGAACTTTATGCCACGTTCGCGCGGTCGATGTGCAAATGAAGGAGAGCACGTGATAGTGGTCAGCACTTAGAGGGGAGGGAGGGGGGGGAAGCAGGGAGGAACCCAACAGGGAAAAGAGGGCAACAGTTTGTCTATCCCCAGGGGGGAGCAGGCAGGCAGCTACTTATAAAACTTGTCGTTGCAAAGTGACGCGACGAGGAAGTCGTTCATCGTGCCGTAGCTCTCTCCCTCCCCTCCCCCCCCCCCTCTTACCACACTCATTGAGCTTACTTTGCTTGGATTTTGAAAGCACAAAATTTGTGCGCAAAAGTTTTTACAACTGTGTTAAGAAAATAGCAACGGGACCAGGGGTACAAGGGGGTACGGTATAGGGCCTGGCATAGTTGGGTTTTTCGCGGGAAGAAGTAGAGGCGCTTTTTGAAGCGTTAAGCAATTTGCCAGCTACATGCACTGCCAGCAAAAGGGAGATAGAGAGTTATTCCTCTCTCTCTCTCTCTCTCTCCATTTCAGGCCCAGCACAGAGAGGCCAATGCGGGTCTGGCAGTTAAGTGCGGGATTAAGAAAAGATAAACATTTGTAAGGATTTAGTGCAAAGTTTGCTTTCGCCTTGTTTGTTTGCCTTCTCATTATTATTGTTGTTGCTGTTCTTCTTCTTATTGTTGTTGCTGTTCATATTGTTGTTGATTTTGGCTAGAACTCACTTTTTGCCGCTATCGTTTGCAGTTTTTCCAACTAAAAATATACTTTAATTGCAGTTACTATATCAAAGAGATTAAAGCTTAAAATATTTATAAAATATACAGTCTAGTCTTAATATCATATCTTTATTTTTATTACATTTCGAGCTGTCAATTTTCACGCATCTGAAGACTTTTGGTACTCTACAACTATTATAAAAAGAAGGTATATTACTTTTTGCAAATGTAGAGAGTTGCAGGAGAAAATTCAACACTGGAAAAGCGATAAAAAAAATCAATTGTCTACACAATTCAAGGCTAAACTTTATATAAACTGTTTTTTTATTGTATAACATTTTTGAATACAAATTAAATTTTTAGACAAAATTTCGATAATTTTGAAGCATGGCAACTACGATATATATCAAACTGCCGCAATCAATAAATATAAAATTTGTACAGGCTTGTCAGGCTTGAGAAAAATGGTAAAATATTCAAAATATAACGCAGTAGGGTATTTTACAACCGACTACGCTTGACTGTGCTTCCTTTTAATATTCCCTTGGCACAAAATATTCAGACAATTCCCCCAACGAGTTGAATGTACAATTTTAATGGCCATAATGATGAGTGACTTTTGTAGACAAGTGTGGACTGGACTGACTCATGGTGTGAGATATTGGCCAATAACTTTGGCCAGGCAGAGCAGACTCTGACTGACTAAGCATGATGCATGAGACTGATATCTGTGATGTGATTTGCCTGCTAAGTTGGTCGAGTGAGTTTACAAAAGAAGTAGGAAGAGTGGAAAAAGAGCAGGCCACTGCCAAAGGCGCACAAAGCAGAGGGGGATGAGGTAGGAATGGGGAAGGGGAACGGGGCTGAAGCAACAGGGAACAGCATGCGTGATAAGTGAGTACGTCCCGATGCAGACACACACACAGAGAGACAACCTCAACACATACCAAGAGAAACCATGTCTCTCTCTCTCTCCTACACGTATTGATGATGCATTTCTCGGGGCATTGGACAAAGGGGAGACACAGGACCAGGACCAGGACCAGCACCAGCACCATCGACATCCTCGTAATGGTTGCTCATTTTTTGTGTTGCGCACGGTTTTAGTGTATTTTCGGTTTTATTATGCAGCCGCTGTGGCCCCAGCCACGCCTCCTCCTGCTACAGCTCCTTCTCTACCGCCTTCTTTGCTCTTGTACACTCTCTGATCCTGGGGCTGGTCTCAGGCGCAAAATGTTTGCACAAAGGCTTAAGGCAAACAAAGCTGAATCAGCAGTAGCAGCAGCAGCAGCAGCAGCGGCAGCAGAAGCTTCCCAGGCAGCGCTGGCAGCTACTCTGCAAACTACAATAAGCGGGGTGACAAAAAAAAAAAAAAAAAAAAAATGAGAGACTAGCAAAGAAACGGAGCAACTCATTGGAGCTGTCGCTGCTCGTCCTCAGTTGTTTTTTCTCCTTTTCGATACCCTGTAAATGTGAAGCGTAAGAGAGTATGTAGATTGCAGAGGAAAAGAAAGAGGATGTATATCAAGGGTAGGGAAGGGTTAAAAAAAAAGGGTGAGATTGGTATGAAAATAATAAAGAACTAAACAGTTATCGATAAAATCGATTTTTTAATGTTCTAAAAACAAAACTATCGAATCTAACAGATATAATTGAATTTCTAAAACTAATATTTCAATCCTTCTGTTTTCAATTTATTTCAAGTGTAATGGTAAGAAGAAAATCTATTAAAACCACATCTTCATTTATTTATCGATGTTTTCTGAACAAAACTATCGATACTATTTATTATATCGTATTTCTCATACTTTTTTAATTTTTATGAAGATCCTAAGGGCAAAGAATTATTGAAAATTGGTAAAAAACCTAATCAGATCAGAAGAAATTGCTTATTTGCAAAATGTACACATGATAAAAGAGTAAAAAGAGATCTTATTAAGATTTAGATAATACTAATATTAATTTCTAGTAATATCAATATTCTCACTTAATTACAGGGTATCTCGGCGCAGAGCACCCTTCAAGGCACACACATGTTTTGTTCTTTGTCTTCTCTTCTTTTTTTTTTGTAGCCAGCTCAAACAAATGAAAGTGGATCCACTTGAGCGCAGCAAATGAAGTGCCAGAGGAGCCGGGAGGATCGGGTTCGAGGTTCGGGGTTCAGGGTCTGAGTTTGGCCCTCCGGCCTGGGCAGCAAAAGTGCAACGAAAGCGGAAAAAAAAAGAAATAGAAGAAGCATACCGACTACTACTTGAAACAAATACAAAACTGTCGAAGCCAACAGCACAAATGATGTGTGAGCGCCAAGTGTGTGTGAGTGTGTGTGTGTGGGGGTGGGCGGGTATGTGTGTGTCATGAGGGTGTGTAGTTGGCAACAGCGCGTCATGTGCTGCCAACCAGTTGATGATGTTGCTGACGCTGCCACAGCCAGCGGAGCTAGACAAGCAGCAGCTGAGCGGGTTGAGTGGGAGGTAGAGAGAGTGAGAGAGAGACAGATAGAGAGAGAGAGAGAGAGAAAGAGAGAGAGTCAGCCCATTGGCTGCTTACATTGGATGAGCCGCGCTGGAGCACAATTTTCAAGAGATACGTCAATATTTGACAAGTCGTCATTGTCGTTGTCATTGTGCATTGCCTGTTTTCCCTATCTCTCTCTCTCTCTCTCACTCTCTATCTCTCTTTAGTTCTATTTTTTTTATATTCGTCATGGATACTTCTGCATAGTTGCATTTGTTTTATAGTCAGTCAGCTGCTGATAGCGCCAAATGGTGTGTAAGATGCAAAATTGGCAGAGAGATTAACAAGTGACAGCGAGACATGACATGGGGAGAATACGATGGGGATCGCTGAAGCAGGCAAGGGAAGGGCAATGGCACCATATGCAGTTGGGGGTGGGGAAATCGAAAAAAATAAAATAGTTATTTATTATTTAAAATATTAAAAATGCTTTCAGTTCCAATTTTAACAGATACATTTGTTTAAAGTTTTTAGGATTTTTTTTTTAGTTCTTATTAATTTTTTTGTAATAAAAACCATTGATATTTTTTGCAGGAGTAGTATAATTTCCATCATAACATATTTAATAATTATAAAAATACAAATTTAAAAATGTTTCTTTTTTTTCTTATTAATCCTTTTTCCCACATAAACGTATAAGTATTAGATGGTAAACTTTAGCTTTTAATAAGTTTTCTATAGCATAGTCAACTTGCATAAAGTAAATACAGCAAAGTAATTAAAATTCGTAATGCAACTTCAGATTCTCTACCCTACCTATATTTCCCCTAACTGCTCAAACAACCCATGCATACAGTGAAAATTAATTAACCACTTCATGTCAGCGCAGAGCCTGTCGCAATGAAACTGATCAATGCGTATCATAAACAGCCGCTGGCAGTCCTCGAACTTCAACCCTAGAAATGAAGTTCAAGCAGGTTTATCTACACTGTGGAGTACTAGAGATAGAGATGATGGTGCAGGAACACCTTAAGCGCAGGAAAAGCCATCAGTCGAGCACAAAAGAGACTGACAGACTGACGAACTGACTCGAATGGCATAACTGAGACAGACAGACAGACTGAGTAGCAGCAGCTGCAGCAGCATCCTAAATGCAGCTAGCAAAGTTTTATGTACAAACATGAATGAACTAAGCTTCTTCTCACAACATTAACACACACACTCGTGCTGGACGAGAGATAATGGGCGAGAGAGAGCTCAGAGAAACAATGCATAATGGAATTCCGGGCAACAGCCAATGACCATTAGCAGGAGCCAGCAGAGTCGCCTAAAGCCAGCCAGCAGATATGGGTAGGTAAGGCCAAAAACGAGTTATGTATTAATAAACATGAAATGAACAACTACAAAAGCAATGCTTAGGATTAATGCAACGAAGTGTGTATACACTGCACATATAGACCAAGCTTAATATGTGATTTATAAAGATATCTTTTGTTTATCTTTTTTTATTATTTATTTATTTCATTAGGGATCAGAATACATATATTTCTATAACCTAATGAGCATCTATGTTTGTTACTACTTAGGACAATTATAAGTAGTTTCTGTGAGCATGATCTTAGAGTTGTCCAAGCGTACTCGAAAAATAAATTAGCTTAGATTTTTGTTGCATACTTTCAGGCTGAAAATAAACCTATCTGAGCATAAAAATTATTTTTTAAAGTAATTTATTTGTTTTTATTTTATTTTGTATTTCTTTTGCTATGCTTAAAAATCTAGCTTGCTTCAACTACCCTGCATACCCTTTCCTCTCCACTATGTAGCCCATATAATAACATTAATCCGCCCAAGCCCGAACCCAATCCAAAGCTATTGATAACACACTTATACCTGCCCTTTATAAGGTAAACAAATTTTGTACTGTGCACACACTGCACACTCCACATATCCGGCCTAATACAGGAAACGGAAGTGCCGAAACACACACACACACAGACACAAACACATTGCCCACACAGACAAGCCAAAACTAAATGCGAACAAATATTGCAAAAGTTTTTGCATTGCACATAAATTTCTGTCAAGGGGGCATCATTAATTAGCGCTCCATTTTGCTGTCACCCCTTCTCTCTCGCTCTCTCTCGCTCTCTCTCGCACTCTCTCTCTAGTCTGTGTCTCGTCTGGCCGGAAGTACAGTCGCGCATTTAGCAGGCAGTGGGAAAAAAGTTAAATTAAGTTGATACTAGTTGCCATCTTTTTTTTTCTCCATCCCGCTCTCACACTCGCCATTTTGTTTATGATGCTCTCGACATGAAAATTCAAATTGAAATCATCAATCATGGCCGCCATGGAGCAGCAGCAGCAGCAACTTGCAAGAGTCGAAAGCAGCCAGAGCCGCCGACTAATGAAAGCCAAACAAAACACACACACACAGTCACACACACACTTACAGCCAGATGTGCTGATATGTTATTAGGTATAGCATAGGCGTGGCAAAAGGGGGGCGTACTGCTGTCACAAAGCGCCATCGTTGCAATTTTGTGGCACCTTTTGCACTCGTTTCTTTTTTTTTTCTTCTTTTTTTTTCTCTTGTTTTTTTTGTTGCAGCTTCTGCCTTTTATGCATTTCTCGCTCTTTTGCGCTATCAGAAATTTTAATCAAGAGTATGCCAGGCATTGCCACACCCCTCCGGGCGCCGCCTTAACGCTTCACTTAGCCCTTGCGCCGGGGTAAACATTGCAATTATGTCGAGCTCGTCGGCAGCAGCAGCCTGAATAAAGAGCAAAGCGCATGAGGCAGGTGAGCAGAGCAGAGCTTTGATTAAAAAAAAAGGGAAAAATGGGAAAAGAGTAGCGAAAAATGATAGTAGATATAGTGAGAGGGGGCGTGGTAACTGCAAGAGGCGGCAACAATTTGCACAAATCAAGTGTTCAGTTTATGACACACACAGAAAAGAAGAAGGTTTTTTTTTAGCTCTCTAGAAGAAACTCTTGATAAATGCGGCAGCGAAAAGAAAGAAGCCAAAACTCAAACTGACAGCACTTGTTAAAGCAACTGCCCGAGAAAATAGGCGTGTAAAAGCTGGAAAACTAATCGTATTTAAAGAAAAATACAAACAAAACAAAAACATGTGGGTAAGGCAACGACAGTAGGATACCCTTCGTCCAGTTTTAAAAATCTCTCATATTCTCGACAGGCCCTCAAGGCACACCTGTCACCCATCGTAACTTTGCCAAAAATCCACCGATTTTTACGGGAAATAGCATTTTGTTTATGTTTCGATGCCCTTAGTGATCTTATATTAAAATATATAGTAATATAAAGAGTCCCCCCTTGTCATTTTTCACAAATTTTTTTTTCAAAAAATTTTAAATCGTCCGCTTTTAATTTTAATCGATTGCGCAGGTCAAAATTAGTAGTAAACAAGTGTTTAAAAGTGTTTTTGACGATACTTAATTTTTGCCCAAAAATCATGTCAAAGTCGACTAAAAATTAGACATGACAGACCCTCGACAGGCCCTCAAGCCACTTTTTTCACCCATTGTTACTTTGTCAAAAATCCACCGATTTTTACGAGAAATAGCATTTTGTTTATGTTTCGATGCCCTTAGTGATCTTATAATAAAATATATAGTAATATAAAGAGTTACAAATTTTCGAAATTTTGAGATTTTGGTAATGGTCCCCCCTTGTCATTTTTCACAATTTTTTTTTTCGAAAAATTTTAAATCGTCCGCTTTTAGTTTGAATCGATTGCGGAGGTCAAAATTAGTAGTAAACAAGTGTTTAAAAGTGTTTTTGACGATACTTAATTTTCACCCAAAAATCATGTCAAAGTCGACTAAAAATTAGACATGACAGACCCTCAAGGCACACCTGTCACCCATCGTAACTTTGCCAAAAATCCACCGATTTTTACGGGAAATAGCATTTTGTTTATGTTTCGATGCCCTTAGTGATCTTATATTAAAATATATAGTAATATAAAGAGTTAAAAATTTTAGAAATTTTGAGAAATTAGTAATGGTCCCCCCTTGTCATTTTTCACAATTTTTTTTTTCGAAAAATTTTAAATCGTCCGCTTTTAATTTTAATCGATTGCGGAGGTCAAAATTAGTAGTAAACAAGTGTTTAAAAGTGTTTTTGACGATACTTAATTTTTACCCAAAACTCATGTCAAAGTCGACTAAAAATTAGACATGACAGACCCTCGACAAGCCCTCAAGCCGCTTTTTTCACCCATCGCAACTTTGTTAAAAATCCGATTTTTACGGGAAATAGCATTTTGTTTATGTTTCGATGCCCTTAGTGGTCTTATATTAAAATATATAGTAATATAAAGAGTTAAAAATTTTCGAAATTTTGAGAAATTAGTAATGGTCCCCCCTTGTCATTTTTCACAATTTTTTTTGTCGAAAAATTTTAAATCGTCCGCTTTTAATTTTAATCGATTGCGGAGGTCAAAATTAGTAGTAAACAAGTGTTTAAAAGTGTTTTTGACGATACTTAATTTTTACCCAAAAATCATGTCAAAGTCGACTAAAAATTAGACATGACAGACCCTCAAGCACACCTGTCACCCATCGTACTTTGCCAAAATCCACCGATTTTTACGGAAATGCATTTTGTTTATGTTTCATCCTTAGTGATCTTATATTAAAATATATGTATTAGAGTTACAATTTTCAAATTTTGATTTTGGTAATGGTCCCCCTTGTCATTTTTTTTTTTCAAAATTTTAATCGTGCTTTTATTTTAATCGATTGGAGGTCAAATTAGTGTAAAGTGTTTAAAGTGTTTTGACGATATTAATTTTTGCCCAAAATCATGTCAGTCGACTAAAAATTGTGACAGCCCTCAAGCCCTTGTCACCCATCGTAACTTTGTTAAAAATCCACCGATTTTTACGGGAAATAGCATTTTGTTTATGTTTCGATGCCCTTAGTGATCTTATATTAAAATATATAGTTTTATAAAGAGTTACAAATTTTCGAAATTTTGAGATTTTGGTAATGGTCCCCCCTTGTCATTTTTCACAAATTTTTTTTCGAAAAATTTTAAATCGTCCGCTTTTAATTTTAATCGATTGCGGAGGTCAAAATTAGTAGTAAACAAGTGTTTAAAAGTGTTTTTGACGATACTTAATTTTTGCCCAAAAATCATGTCAAAGTCGACTAAAAATTAGACATGTCAGCCCCTTGTCACTTTTACCCTTTTTGGTAAAAAAAAAAATATTACAATAATTTTTTGTCCCCCTTGTCATTTTTCACAAATTTTTTTTCGAAAAATTTTAAATCGTCCGCTTTTAGTTTGAATCGATTGCGGAGGTCAAAATTAGTAGTAAACAAGTGTTTAAAAGTGTTTTTGACGATACTTAATTTTCACCCAAAAATCATGTCAAAGTCGACTAAAAATTAGACATGACAGACCCTCAAGGCACACCTGTCACCCATCGTAACTTTGCCAAAAATCCACCGATTTTTACGGGAAATAGCATTTTGTTTATGTTTCGATGCCCTTAGTGATCTTATATTAAAATATATAGTAATATAAAGAGTTAAAAATTTTAGAAATTTTGAGAAATTAGTAATGGTCCCCCCTTGTCATTTTTCACAATTTTTTTTTTCGAAAAATTTTAAATCGTCCGCTTTTAATTTTAATCGATTGCGGAGGTCAAAATTAGTAGTAAACAAGTGTTTAAAAGTGTTTTTGACGATACTTAATTTTTACCCAAAACTCATGTCAAAGTCGACTAAAAATTAGACATGACAGACCCTCGACAAGCCCTCAAGCCGCTTTTTCACCCATCGCAACTTTGTTAAAAATCCCGATTTTTACGGGAAATAGCATTTTGTTTATGTTTCGATGCCCTTAGTGGTCTTATATTAAAATATATAGTAATATAAAGAGTTAAAAATTTTCGAAATTTTGAGAAATTAGTAATGGTCCCCCTTGTCATTTTTCACAATTTTTTTTCGAAAAATTTTAAATCGTCCGCTTTTAATTTTAATCGATTGCGGAGGTCAAAATTAGTAGTAAACAAGTGTTTAAAAGTGTTTTTGACGATACTTAATTTTTACCCAAAAATCATGTCAAAGTCGACTAAAAATTAGACATGACAGACCCTCAGGACGCCCCGTCGAACTTTGCCAAATACGATTTTACGGAAATAGCATTTGTTTATGTTTCGATGCCTTGTGATCTTATATTAAAATATATAGTAATATAAAGAGTTAAAATTTTCGAAATTTTGAGAAATTAGTAATGGTCCCCCTTGTCATTTTTCACAAATTTTTTTCGAAAAATTTTAAATCGTCCGCTTTTAATTTTAATCGATTGCGGAGGTCAAAATTAGTAGTAAACAAGTGTTTAAAGTGTTTTTGACGATACTTAATTTTTGCCCAAAATCATGTCAAAGTCGACTAAAAATTAGACATGACAGACCCTAAGCTCACACCTTTTTCACCCATTGTTACTTTGTAAAAAATCCACCGATTTTTACGGGAAATAGCATTTTGTTTATGTTTCGATGCCCTTAGTGATCTTATATTAAAATATATAGTTTTATAAAGAGTTACAAATTTTCGAAATTTTGAGATTTTGGTAATGGTCCCCCCTTGTCATTTTTCACAAATTTTTTTTTCGAAAAATTTTAAATCGTCCGCTTTTAATTTTAATCGATTGCGGAGGTCAAAATTAGTAGTAAACAAGTGTTTAAAAGTGTTTTTGACGATACTTAATTTTTGCCCAAAAATCATGTCAAAGTCGACTAAAAATTAGACATGTCAGACACTCGACAGGCCGTCAAGCCACTTTTCACCCATCGCAACTTTGTTAAAAATCCACCGATTTTTACGGGAAATAGCATTTTGTTTATGTTTCGATGCCCTTAGTGATCTTATATTAAAATATATAGTAATATAAAGAGTTACAAATTTTCGAAATTTTGAGATTTTGGTAATGGTCCCCCCTTGTCATTTTTCACAATTTTTTTTTTCGAAAAATTTTAAATCGTCCGCTTTTAGTTTGAATCGATTGCGGAGGTCAAAATTAGTAGTAAACAAGTGTTTAAAAGTGTTTTTGACGATACTTAATTTTCACCCAAAAATCATGTCAAAGTCGACTAAAAATTAGACATGACAGACCCTCAAGGCACACCTGTCACCCATCGTAACTTTGCCAAAAATCCACCGATTTTTACGGGAAATAGCATTTTGTTTATGTTTCGATGCCCTTAGTGATCTTATATTAAAATATATAGTAATATAAAGAGTTAAAAATTTTAGAAATTTTGAGAAATTAGTAATGGTCCCCCCTTGTCATTTTTCACAATTTTTTTTTCGAAAAATTTTAAATCGTCCGCTTTTAATTTTAATCGATTGCGGAGGTCAAAATTAGTAGTATACAAGTGTTTAAAAGTGTTTTTGACGATACTTAATTTTTACCCAAAAATCATGTCAAAGTCGACTAAAAATTAGACATGACAGACCCTTGACAGGCCCACAAGCCACTTTTTTCACCCATTGTTACTTTGTCAAAAATCCACCGATTTTTACGAGAAATAGCATTTTGTTTATGTTTCGATGCCCTTAGTGATCTTATAATAAAATATATAGTAATATAAAGAGTTACAAATTTTTGAAATTTTGAGATTTTGGTAATGGTCCCCCTTGTCATTTTTCAAATTTTTTTCAAAATTTTAAATCGTCCGCTTTTAATTTTAATCGATTGGGAGGTCAATTAGTAGTAAACAAGTGTTTAAAAGTGTTTTAGATATAATTTTGCCCAAATCATGTCAAGTCGACTAAAAATTAGTGACAGACCCTCAGCACCTGTCACCCATGTAACTTTGTCAAAAATCCACCGATTTTTACGAGAAATAGCATTTTGTTTATGTTTCGATGCCCTTAGTGATCTTATAATAAAATATATAGTAATATAAAGAGTTACAAATTTTTAAAATTTTGAGATTTTGGTAATGGTCCCCCCTTGTCATTTTTCACAAATTTTTCTTTCGAAAAATTTTAAATCGTCCGCTTTTAATTTTAATCGATTGCGGAGGTCAAAATTAGTAGTAAACAAGTGTTTAAAAGTGTTTTTGACGATACTTAATTTTTGCCCAAAAATCATGTCAAAGTCGACTAAAAATTAGACATGTCAGACACTCGACAGGCCGTCAAGCCATTTTTCACCCATCGCAACTTTGTTAAAAATCCGATTTTTACGGGAAATAGCATTTTGTTTATGTTTCGATGCCCTTAGTGGTCTTATATTAAAATATATAGTAATATAAAGAGTTAAAAATTTTCGAAATTTTGAGAAATTAGTAATGGTCCCCCCTTGTCATTTTTCACAATTTTTTTTTTCGAAAAATTTTAAATCGTCCGCTTTTAATTTTAATCGATTGCGGAGGTCAAAATTAGTAGTAAACAAGTGTTTAAAAGTGTTTTTGACGATACTTAATTTTTACCCAAAAATCATGTCAAAGTCGACTAAAAATTAGACATGACAGACCCTCGACAGGCCCTCAAGCCACTTTTTTCACCCATTGTTACTTTGTAAAAAATCCACCGATTTTTACGGGAAATAGCATTTTGTTTATGTTTCGATGCCCTTAGTGATCTTATATTAAAATATATAGTTTTATAAAGAGTTACAAATTTTCGAAATTTTGAGATTTTGGTAATGGTCCCCCCTTGTCATTTTTCACAAATTTTTTTTTCGAAAAATTTTAAATCGTCCGCTTTTAATTTTAATCGATTGCGCAGGTCAAAATTAGTAGTAAACAAGTGTTTAAAAGTGTTTTTGACGATACTTAATTTTTGCCCAAAAATCATGTCAAAGTCGACTAAAAATTAGACATGACAGACCCTCAAGGCACACCTGTCACCCATCGTAACTTTGCCAAAAATCCACCGATTTTTACGGGAAATAGCATTTTGTTTATGTTTCGATGCCCTTAGTGGTCTTATATTAAAATATATAGTAATATAAAGAGTTACAAATTTTCGAAATTTTGAGAAATTAGTAATGGTCCCCCCTTGTCATTTTTCACAATTTTTTTTTTCGAAAAATTTTAAATCGTCCGCTTTTAATTTTAATCGATTGCGGAGGTCAAAATTAGTAGTAAACAAGTGTTTAAAAGTGTTTTTGACGATACTTAATTTTTACCCAAAAATCATGTCAAAGTCGACTAAAAATTAGACATGACAGACCCTCGACAGGCCCTCAAGCCACTTTTTCACCCATTGTTACTTTGTAAAAATCCACCGATTTTTACGGGAAATAGCATTTTGTTTATGTTTCGATGCCCTTAGTGATCTTATATTAAAATATATAGTAATATAAAGAGTTACAAATTTTCGAAATTTTGAGATTTTGGTAATGGTCCCCCCTTGTCATTTTTCACAAATTTTTTTTCGAAAAATTTTAAATCGTCCGCTTTTAATTTTAATCGATTGCGGAGGTCAAAATTAGTAGTAAACAAGTGTTTAAAAGTGTTTTTGACGATACTTAATTTTTGCCCAAAAATCATGTCAAAGTCGACTAAAAATTAGACATGACAGACCCTCAAGGCACACCTGTCACCCATCGTAACTTTGCCAAAAATCCACCGATTTTTACGGGAAATAGCATTTTGTTTATGTTTCGATGCCCTTAGTGATCTTATATTAAAATATATAGTAATATAAAGAGTTACAAATTTTCGAAATTTTGAGATTTTGGTAATGGTCCCCCCTTGTCATTTTTCACAAATTTTTTTTCGAAAAATTTTAAATCGTCCGCTTTTAATTTTAATCGATTGCGGAGGTCAAAATTAGTAGTAAACAAGTGTTTAAAAGTGTTTTTGACGATACTTAATTTTTGCCCAAAAATCATGTCAAAGTCGACTAAAAATTAGACATGTCAGACACTCGACAGGCCGTCAAGCCACTTTTCACCCATCGTAACTTTGCCAAAAATCCACCGATTTTTACGGGAAATAGCATTTTGTTTATGTTTCGATGCCCTTAGTGATCTTATATTAAAATATATAGTAATATAAAGAGTTACAAATTTTCGAAATTTTGAGATTTTGGTAATGGTCCCCCCTTGTCATTTTTACAAATTTTTTTTTTCGAAAAATTTTAAATCGTCCGCTTTTAATTTTAATCGATTGCGGAGGTCAAAATTAGTAGTAAACAAGTGTTTAAAAGTGTTTTTGACGATACTTAATTTTTACCCAAAAATCATGTCAAAGTCGACTAAAAATTAGACATGACAGACCCTCGACAGGCCCTCAAGCCACTTTTTTCACCCATTGTTACTTTGTAAAAAATCCACCGATTTTTACGGGAAATAGCATTTTGTTTATGTTTCGATGCCCTTAGTGATCTTATATTAAAATATATAGTTTTATAAAGAGTTACAAATTTTCGAAATTTTGAGATTTTGGTAATGGTCCCCCCTTGTCATTTTTCACAAATTTTTTTTTCGAAAAATTTTAAATCGTCCGCTTTTAATTTTAATCGATTGCGCAGGTCAAAATTAGTAGTAAACAAGTGTTTAAAAGTGTTTTTGACGATACTTAATTTTTGCCCAAAAATCATGTCAAAGTCGACTAAAAATTAGACATGACAGACCCTCAAGGCACACCTGTCACCCATCGTAATTTTGCCAAAAATCCACCGATTTTTACGGGAAATAGCATTTTGTTTATGTTTCGATGCCCTTAGTGATCTTATATTAAAATATATAGTTTTATAAAGAGTTACAAATTTTCGAAATTTTGAGATTTTGGTAATGGTCCCCCCTTGTCATTTTTCACAAATTTTTTTTTCGAAAAATTTTAAATCGTCCGCTTTTAATTTTAATCGATTGCGGAGGTCAAAATTAGTAGTAAACAAGTGTTTAAAAGTGTTTTTGACGATACTTAATTTTTGCCCAAAAATCATGTCAAAGTCGACTAAAAATTAGACATGTCAGACACTCGACAGGCCGTCAAGCCACTTTTCACCCATCGCAACTTTGTTAAAAATCCACCGATTTTTACGGGAAATAGCATTTTGTTTATGTTTCGATGCCCTTAGTGATCTTATATTAAAATATATAGTAATATAAAGAGTTACAAATTTTCGAAATTTTGAGATTTTGGTAATGGTCCCCCCTTGTCATTTTTCACAATTTTTTTTTCGAAAAATTTTAAATCGTCCGCTTTTAATTTTAATCGATTGCGGAGGTCAAAATTAGTAGTAAACAAGTGTTTAAAAGTGTTTTTGACGATACTTAATTTTTACCCAAAAATCATGTCAAAGTCGACTAAAAATTAGACATGACAGACCCTCGACAAGCCCTCAAGCCACTTTTTTCAGCCATTGTTACTTTGTCAAAAATCCACCGATTTTTACGAGAAATAGCATTTTGTTTATGTTTCGATGCCCTTAGTGATCTTATATTAAAATATATAGTTTTATAAAGAGTTACAAATTTTCGAAATTTTGAGATTTTGGTAATGGTCCCCCCTTGTCATTTTTCACAAATTTTTTTTTCGAAAAATTTTAAATCGTCCGCTTTTAATTTTAATCGATTGCGGAGGTCAAAATTAGTAGTAAACAAGTGTTTAAAAGTGTTTTTGACGATACTTAATTTTTGCCCAAAAATCATGTCAAAGTCGACTAAAAATTAGACATGTCAGACCCTCGACAGGCCCTCAAGCCACTTTTTTCACCCATCGTAACTTTGTTAAAAATCCACCGATCTTTACGGGAAATAGCATTTTGTTTATGTTTCGATGCCCTTAGTGATCTTATATTAAAATATATAGTAATATAGAGAGTTGAAATTTTCGAACTTTTTTTTTTCGACTAAAAATTAGACATGTGAGACTGTGCCTGTTACATACACATGCACAAAATAAGTATACACCTTTTTGAACAATTTCAAAAATAAATAAAACAAGTGCCAAAGAAGGTGAAAAGCACGCACGACTTACAGGTCAAAGGGTACGAAGGGAGATTGGGGAAAAGCACATACAAGTTTAAGGCAAATGCACGCAAGGGGAGCAGGGGGGGCCAAAAGGTACGTGCAACGTGGCGCAGTGTAAAGTCATGTGAAGGTCGGAGTGTCTTTTGTGGTTTTATGATGAATATGAATGTTATGTGATTGCATTAACAACTTGGACACACAGCACAACACAGACAGAGGCACAGAGAGGGCGAGAAAGAGAAAGAGAAAGAGAGAGAGAGAGAGAGAGAGAGACACATACACACTCGACTTGCTTGCAGAACTTCATTCTTACGGAAACGTTTGTGAAAAATGTGTTTAGTGTGTGACAACGTGGTAGGGAGAGAGAGAGAGAGAGAGAAGGAGCGCAGGGCAAGGCAAAAAGCTACTTGTAAGTGCAACCGCCAAAAGCGGAAGTGCAAATCCTGCCATGTTCTGTCCACTCCCCTAGCCCCGCCCACTAATAGCTAGTGTAGGTGAGACCAGAGAGAGAGAGAGAGGGGCAAAGCAACGTCTGCTCGACGTCCTGTTGCGGTTCAAAGTTCACTTAGTGGCATTTTGTTTATTTAAATTATGTTGTGCGGCTTCTAGACTTCCGTTTGCTCAATTAGTGGTCACAGGAAGTGCTGTCCACTCGCATGTGGTAACCCTGCCGCAACCCTGTATCCTAAAAAAAAAAAATATGAGAAATGTCTGCATTTATTTTTATGCGGGCACGTACAAGCAGCGGGAGAGGCAGTGGCAGAGGCAGAGCGAGTGATACACATGCCATAACCTCACTTTCTCTCCCATTTCCTCTCTCTTTCCCCCCCCCCCCCTCTGTGCTGCAGTGCGTTTCATATTAAATGTGATTACTTTGGCAATGCCCAGAGAAGAGATTGGCACGCACAGCACAGCGCACCGCTGCCTCTGCCCGCTGTCCGGTAATCCAATGAACCGTAAAGCAAACGCAATGCCACAGTGGGTATACCCCCCACCCCCCCCCTCCCCCTACTCGCACATTCCTCAGCATAACCACCAATTCATTTGAGTGCCGTATTGTCGAATTGGCAACATTTTGCTTGCCAATTCCAATGTGCGCGCGAGACGTTCTGCGTCTCCCTGCTGCATCCTGCGGGACCAAAAAAGGGTTACCAGTTTCACCTTTTGACGGAGAAGCAAAAAAAAAAAAAAAAAACAACTCAAAAAACAATCATAAAAAAGCCCATCAGCGTTTGATTGAAAAGTCGCTGGTGCCAGTTCCAACTCCAGCTACAGTTCCTGCTCGCAGCTTCTGTTGCTTTGGTAGCGTCTCCATTTGTTGCCCGCCAGAGTCATCAGTTGGCACTTGAAGCCGTTGCTTTGATTGCATTTGCACAGCCAGACCAGGCCAGACCAGGCCAGATCAGGCCTCCCCATGTCATACTCAAACTTTACGACACTCAATTGCAACATATTAAAAAGCAAATCAAATCACACAAGCGATTTTTATGTTGCATACCGCCGCGGGCAATGCTTAAATAATTCAATTATATTTTTGTTTATTATAAGAACATAACGGAGAGCCGACTATGGGATATATTTGGGGTATTGGGGAGGCAGCACTGCAATTCTCAGAAGAAAAAAAAATATGATTGCTCACACACACTTGCAGGGCAGCTTGTTTTATGGCACCGAGACTTTTATGGCAGTGTATTTTATGGCAATTTCAATATTTTTTTTTTTTTTTGTGAATATTTGATTAAGAAGATGTGCTTATGTGGGTGTATTAACTCCATATAAAGTACAAAGTGCAAAACTGAATTGAATATTTTTTGTATACATTAATTTTGTAAAAATATAAATTTTTATATACTTTTTGTATATATTTTTTGTATATATTAATTTTGTACATATGATATATTTATTATTTTTATTAATTTATTATTATATTGTCTTATATATTTTTAATTATATATTAAATAACTGACATGTTTATATATTATTATATGTTTATATGACATGTTTAGATTTATTATATATTATTTATAGTTTATTATTTTATTAATCTGTAAATTTGATAGCCCTGGTTCTTATAATGTGCTAAATTAAACCTAAAAGAGCAGCTTCAGCTCTGCCATCTCTCTTTTTAGCAGGCACTTCATGATAATCCTGGCAACGTGTATATAGATCACATCGAGAGCATGCTTAAGCACATCGTGCGAGAATATCGTCGTGCATTAACCCTTGTTTTTATCTCGCTCGCTCTCTCTCTCTCTCTCTCTCGCTCTGCAAACAAATTGCTTTCATTAACTTTTACTATGGCATTTTGGCGCGCTTGATGCCAATAAATTGTTATCTACTGCATATGCTCTATAAGCCATACTTGTTGTTCTTGTTGTTGTTGCTTCGATAGTTGTTGTTGTTGTTGTAACTAGCAGCTGGAGCTGTGCGAGTACCTCTGCAGAGCTACCGAGCTACTTCAGCTAAATGCCAATACATATTCATTTCGCTTGAAATTTTCCACATATGCAACACGCAGCAGAGCTGGGGCAGAGCAGGGGAGAGAGAAAGAGAGAGAGAGAGAGAGTCAGCTGCCAGTGAAAGAGAGGAAGCGTGTGGAAATTGTGTGGGGAATCAGTTTTACAAAATTGAATTTATTTTGCCAGCGCTGCAAGCGACCCAAGGGAGCTATGAGCAGGCCAAGCGCTGCAAGCGTTATGTGTGTGTGTGTGTGTGTGAAGCAGTGTGTGTGCGTGTGTGTGTGGTGCTATAAGTATCAATAAGTGCACGTTATAGCACGCCCCAAAAAAACAACAACAACAAGCTGAAGTGTTAGTAAGAAGGATAAGTGTTGCCTTCGACTCTATGCGAAATTTACGTTATTATTTTTGGGGTCTGCCACCCCGCCCCCGAAACTCCTACCCATTCATTACTAGTTAACGCCCTCATTTTGAATTTCGATGCCAGTCAATGCTCTCTAGACCCCCCCCTCCCCCTCCGTCAATTGTTTAAACGCTAAATTTATGAACATGTTTGTGCATGCGGCAATAAATTTGAAATTTAGCGCGCGCACACGGGAAAAATTAAATGAAATTGAAAAGCGCGAAAAGTGTGCAGCAAATTAGCTGAATTAGATACACGATACTGTTAGATACATTAGAGAGGGGTAGAGTGGAGAGGGGGGGACCGGAAGTAGTCGCATTTAACGCACAATTGCCAACTTGTACGAAGGCCAAAACGTTGGCGTCGCAAACCGCAGCAGAAACTCCAATAAATGCTGCAAAAGTTCTAACAGCAGAGTAGGCCGCAGTAACCAATACATATAAATGGCAACAAGAACACATACACACATAGAGAGAGACGCACACACAGACAGGGGGACACACACACATGGAGAGAGACACACATACTCAAACAGAGAGACACTGTGAGCGTGCCTGAAAGCTTTTAATGCATGAAATAAACTCAAGAGTTCTCTGTCTCACACACACACACACACACAGCAGAGGCGACTAGAAGGCACACACACACAAGCCTGGCCAAGGATTCCCAACTTTACAGAAATTGTTGAGCCAGTCAACAAGCAACAACAACAACAACAAGCAACAACAACAACAACGAGCCACATTGCCAGCATATGAAAAGTGCGTTTTACATGGCGTATGCGTGACGCATTTCATGTCATCTTCTTCTTTGATTTTGTCCTTCATTTATTCAGCCTTTTGCCATTGTTGTTGTTGTTGTTGTTTTCCTTTTCGCAACATTTTATGTTTGAAATGCCAACAACAACAACAGCAACAACAACTGCTAAACTGATTTCCATGGGGAAATCAAACCGAACCGTGCAATAAGTTTTCCTTTTTTTGCCATTTGATTTGCCTCGCTCGGCTCAGCTCGTTTATGGGGCAATCATGGGGACAAAAAAAAAATAGCGAATCTATATATTTTTTTATATATAAAATCTATGCGATTTTTACTATAAAATTGATATAAAAAATCTATTTAAAATGCTTTCACATCACATTTAAAGCAGTTGGCGTTGAAAAAAAAGAAGTGAGAAAAAGTGTCCAAACAATAACTAAATTTTAAAAATATTTTTAGTTAAATTTATTATTAAACAAAAAAATAACGAATCTATATATTTCTTATATATAGAATTTATGCGATTTATACTATAAAATTGATATAAAAAATCTATTTAAAGTGCTTTCACATCACATTTAAAGCAGTTGGCGTTGAAAAAAGTGTCAAATCTAACTTGAAAAAAAATTCGAAAAAGTCTCCAATAAATAGCATAATTTTAAAAATATTTTTAGACTTTCTCTACGCCTCATTTTATTATTTTTCTATATTTTTAAAAAACTTAAATCCATTCAGCATCCCCTTAATACCTTCTTCCCAATTCCCATTTCACAATGACACAAAGCCGTAACAACTTCAGATCAAACCACATTTAATTTCCAACTAAAATTTCGCCATTAAGCCGACATTAAAATATTGCCACAAAAAGACTATATAGAGTATATAGTGTATGTAGCTTGCCTGACAAATCCAGCTTAGTGAGGGAGCCGCCCAAAAAATCAACTTTAATTAGCGTCTAAGCTGCAAATCGACAGCCAATTCGAGTGTGCACAAAGTAAACAGAGTTTTAAATCAGACCCAGCTGCTGGGGGGAGGTGTGTGTGTGTGTGTGTGTGTGTGCAGGCTGTGGCTAATTGCAACTTAGCCACGCCCAGTTGGTTAAGCCGCCTCTTGGCCAACCGAAGCCAGTCAAACAGTATTAAAAGAGGAAGGCAGCAGCAGGAGAATTTTCCAGCTGAAACTCGCCTCAACTCGGCTCGGTTTGGCTGGCCAAATGAAATGTAAAGAAAATGTTATTTATGGCCAATTTCATGAGTGTCTGCCGATGCTCATGTGTGCACACACACACAGCACACACACACCACACCACACACACACACACACCACACACCACACCACACACACACACACACAACTCTGCGGCATGACTGTCTTCTTGGCTGTCTTTGCGGATTGCAGCTTCCAGTTACCTTCTGTACGTTGCGTGTTTGATGCAATGTATGAGCGGAAGTGAGGGAGAGACTGTGTGAGAGAGGGAGAGGCATGCAATGTGTAATGCAAAAGGCAAGCTCCGCACTTTGCTGAGCTTGCAGCAGAAGCTGAAGCTGAAGCAGCTGCAGCATGCAGCAGGAACAGGACTCGCAGCAGCGGTAGTCGATAATGGACATGCACGTACACACACACACACACACACACACACACCAGAGGAAACACACACACACACACACACACACACAGAGGAAACACACACACACGCCCTGAAATCGAATGCAGGTTAAATGAAAATGTTATTTCATTTGCCCCGCCACTTAGAGTGTCGGAAATTGAAATTTATATCCGTGTTTCTCTCTCTCTGTCTGTCTCTCTGGAAGAAGGACTCGAAGTTGGAGAATTCGATTCGTGGTTTATGGCCACGATTGCTCAGCTGCGGCATTTACAGTTACAGCTGTTTGCAGACCATTTTATTCCCCCCCCTCTCTCTCTCTCTCTGCTCCCCCTACCAAGCTTTGTTTCAGCTTAAGTTGAACCCCAAAAAACCCGCCCTAACCACACTCTACACTTGATTTTAATGCGATTTGACATTTAGACCATGATAATAACGAATTTATATCACGCCTAGGCCTGGTAAAAAGTTAGTAATTTATTGCACATTCGGGTATCTCAGCTGCACAATTCCCAAATGCAGTTAACAATATGCGAGGGTTATTCCAGCAGTTGTTGGAAGAAAGTAAAAGTAAAAAAAAAATAACTTATTCGTTTATTTATTTATTTCGTCATATGATGAGGCGCAGCCAACTTAACGCAGTGTTTTTCTTCCCTTACCGCCCTCGCTATAATCTATATTATATTTCAAAGATAATTTAAACGTATTTTCGATTTTGGTTTCATTTCGTGTGTGTCTGTTCTATCGCCTTGTTTGCTGCTTGACTTAATTTATTGTTATTTTCACATTATTTGTATTATGTAAACACATTAGGCGCATGTATGCTCCATTTTCCCCCCCTCTCTCTCTCTCTCTCTCTCACTTGTATCTGTATCTATGGCAACTCTCTGGTGTGTGCACTGTGGGGAAAATACGAAATAGCATCTGCTGGCAGATAGATTTAATTTCCAGAGCTGTTGCCACTGCACAATTTAATTAACTTTGTTGTTGTTGTTGTTGTTGTTGTTGTTGTTGTTGTTGTTGTTGTCCCTGCTTGGCAGATGTGTCGCTCTTTAGACTGTTTGTTTTATATCCATTGTATTTGTTGTTGTTGTTGTTGTTGTTGTTGTTGAAATGCATTTCAATATTGTGTCGAAATTTCATTGTCGCCTGTTCTTGCTTTCATTTAGTTATAAATGAGTGTGCGTGTCGCTCTCCATCTCCCTCTCTCTCTATCTATCTCTCTCTCTGTGTGTTTGTGAATTTTGCATTCATTAATTGCATTTCCCAAGCAAATTTGTGTCAAATTGTTGCTTTTGATTTTATTATTATTTTATCGATTCGTCGTCAAAAGGATTTCGGCAATTATCCTACTTGCTGCATATAACATGGTATAATAAAATCATTGTGCAAATCATGCCTTAACTTGTTGCACACACACACACAACAGACACACATACTGCAAGACAATGCATATCAAATATCTAGGTCAATTTGTTAGATGACGTTGAGAAAATTAATATGAGATTCGAGACAAAGATATAAAATGATTTTTCACTAAAATTTATTGCCAGCAGGCAAAAGTTCGTAAATTTGCTGTAAATGTTCTGACACTGTGTGTAATTATTATCTGCTGCTTTACTAATTGAATTTCATGCTTATAAGGCATATAATTCAATACATAAATTACATTCTTTACTGTTTTTAATCCCTCATCTCTTTGTCCCTGCTAAATGAGACAATTAAAACAAAGTCTATTTTTACTTACCACAGACGAGTCAATTAAGCACAGTAACTCTTTCTGTCTGTTTGAACACGCAGATCTCAGTTATTATATAAGCAAGAGAGTTCAAATTTATCATGAGTAGTCGTGTAGATCAGACGGAGATGATCTTGTGGAGTATTTTTCTCTCGCAGCCTTCAAATGCTGCTGCATCCGTTTGTGACAGTGCCGTATAAGGAAACGGGTAGGATGTGCGTTATATAGACTGTTAGTCTTGTCGAGTGAGAGAGAGAGATCTTCTACACAAAGATCTAGCTTATAGTAACACCTATTGGCAGATGTGATTCTCCTCTGGATCTCCATGCTGATGGAGTTGATGGCGGTGCCAAGGTGTATGAAATCCTTGACAACTTCGAAAGTAAAGCTACCCGTGTCTACTTGGGATCCTAGGCGCTCGAGATTCGCCTGGCTAGATGATGGGATATCCACATCCGATATTGTTGCGAAATGCTCCCTCTATAATCTCAGCGTATTCTGCGTATCTGTGACCAGGTTTCCATTTCCGTCTCAGCAGTCTGGTGCTCCGATCTTAAAACCTTGGATCATATGGTTAAACAGTTGGTAGAATTTCCACACCTCATTCCTGCCTCGAGACATCTCAATTTCCTCACTCTCGCGTCTTTTTTTGAGCTGCTGCCGTTTCTTCCGTCTGCAAAAGACGCCGCTTATAAGTCGTACGAAGCAGGAACACACAAGTTAAGCAAGTTAACAATTTCCATAGTTCCGAGCACTCCTCGGGTGTCCTCCTTGTCCAGTAGAGTCTATAAAGCACATGCTGTTAGTAATCGTATAAGCGTCTTTAAAGGGTATCATATTGTCGAGTATGTGCATTCACTTCTGGCTTTAGTTACTTGTTTCGTTCACTAAGCTGCAGCTCAGCAGGGGCAAATGTACGTACCATTTGTGCAAAGTCCATAAACACGTGCCACTTTGCAGCAGCTGACCCAGAGCTTCCCCTCCAGCTCCTGCCCAGCCTCGGGCATGTCCAGTGCCACGGCGTGTTGCAAATTATTTCGACATCTGATTTTAAGCGGAAAACAAGAGAGATAGCTGTGGGCAGTGGCAGCAGCAGCAACGTAGAGATTTGGGTGCCTTCTACTCTAAGCACAAAATTACCGAACAGGCAAATGGACAATAGGAAAGCAGGAGACGAAGAGAGAGGAGGAGAAGGGGAAGGGGCTCCTCCTTTGCCACTTATGGCCTTTCTGTGTAAACTTTTGAGTGCATTTTTCGTCGCTGCCAAACAAAAGGCCAGTTCACTCACAGCACATTACGTATACGCCCCATCAGCCTGCCAGCTGCATCCACCATGCTCCAACAACGAGACGACAACGTCGGACGAGGCGACGGCGATGCTCCTGCTGCACTGGTGACATTTGCATGAACATAAAAAGCTCATGCACAGCAATTTGCGACTTTGCGAGTGACATTAAACGTGGCCCCGCAGTCCCCCCAACCCGGAGGAGCAGCAGCAGCAGCAGCAACACCTCTTGACCAGCTCATTTCGTGCCGGAGCATCGGAGCTGGCCCCATAATACGACGAGCATTATCAAAACAGACCTGCAACAACCCCAAAAAACACAGACACACACACAGCCAGCGAAAGAGAGCAGACAGAGACAGCGATAGAAGGCACACACACACACAAACACACGCACACATTGCACACTTCATTTGATCGCAAGTGAAAGATAATGGAAGTGACGTCCTTTCCCTACCCCTCTACTGCTTGGAAATGATGTGTTAACGGCAGCGTTAAAAACCTAGAAAAATTCTTGACCCAAAAGTATATTGATTATGCTGCGTTATTTATAGAGAGGTACATTGGTTATGCTAGACTATTTGATGTTTTCAACAGGAAACAAGAACTGAAGAACAGAAATTGAGCAGGAAAACTAAAGGAGTTGCAAGCAGAATCGATAAACTAACGATACATCGATTAATTTCTTTAAAACATCGATATATCTCACTTTATTTAATTTTTTTTCTAAAATTAAAAATTAATATTTTGAGGCTAGAAAGGTCTAGCATAGAGCTCAAGCCATGCAGAAATATGTCTTTCCCATTTTATTATTTATTATTATTTATTTTTATCTATTAATATTTATTAGGATAATATAGGATTATTTATTATTATCTAGAAAGGGCTTAGTATTGAAGAGTGGAATCCTTCTTTAAAACTTATCCATTAAAATTTAGTATTATTTTATTATTATTTATTATTATTTATTATTATTTATTATTATTTATTATTATTTATTATTATTTATTATTATTAATTATTATTATTATTTATTATTATTATTTATTATTATTCATTATTATTATTTATTATTATTCATTATTATTATTATTTATATAAATTCAAATTTCCTTTTAACTTTCTTTAGAGTATTTTAAAGTCTCTGTTAAATTCTCGACTGCAAATGTAGTGGATTTTCTTGAATTTTCTGCTGATTTTGCGTAAATTGCTGGCGAAAATTTATGCCGCCCTCATGTGTTGAATTTGAATTGCGCGCGCTCTCTGACCCCGCCTGGAGTTAAAGCCAATCCGAGATTGGAACTCAATTCAAGTCAACTACAATGCGGACAGACAGACATATGGGGGAGACGGGGAGACAGAGAGGCATTTGCCTGTGCGGACCTCGCTGGGTTTCTCGCCTCGAATCGAATCGACCCGTTGCTGCTGCTAGCTGCCATTTCCTGCAAGTCATTTTGATTTATTGCCAATGATTTTCCAAGTTATTGAACAGATTATATGGGCGTTTTGTTTCTTCAAGCCGACAGTGCCAAACAATTTGTTTATGTGTGTTGCCACTAGAGTTTTCTCTTTCTCTCTCTCTCTGTCTCTGTCTATAACTTATGAGCTTGTCGTTAGTTTTTTTTTTTTTGTTGCAACACGCCATTAAATGCAGAGAAAAGTCCAAGCTTAAATTGAAAATTTGCTCGTTTCTGCAAGAGCAAGTTTTCCAAATGAAATGACAATGCTCGAGAAGAAGAGGACGAATGAAGTGCAGATAGATTCCAAATTGAATGTGCAATAGCTTACCTACACGCGGCAGACAGAGACAGACAGATAGAGAGAGAGAGAGAGAGAGAGCGCTGCTTATTAAAATTGTGTGCAGACCAAGTCAAATTCTGTTGGCCAACAATGGAGTCAAAGCTGCGCACAACAAGAGCAGCAATGCGCAGATTGAATATAATATAAGTAGAAAATAACTATAAATATCATATTGCAAAATGGCCAGCAGACATATTGGAGGAAGATGACGAGCAGAAGCAGCCAAAGCAGCAGCAGCAGCAGCAGCAGTGGCAGAAGCTAACCGCAGTCGCTGCCTGATAATAATGCTGATAACAAGAACCAAACAAATAGGATATTTGATGATTTGTGGTGGATGTAGCAAGGCATACCCTATAAAAAATATAGCAAATTTAAATCTGATTATAATAACTTATTTTATATACCAAACATATGTCGCAGCATACCCTGTAATAAAGCAAATTTATAATTTAATTAATAACTGCTTCAATGAGCAAGCTTAGCTGTGCATACACACGTTGCATACCCTATAATAAATATAGCTGCCTCACATCTGCAGGGTATACACAGACACACAACATACCCAGCAATAGATAATATTAATTTAATATAGAATTGTGATCATTTTACAGCTACACAATAACTACCCCATTAGCAATACCACACACGTGCAGGGTATACACATACAGCTCGAACAGCTTGCCAGCATTTTGAATGGTCTCTCTCTCTCTCTCTCTCTCTCTCTTGTCGTGCTGGCATCTCTATCCTTCAAATTCTATGCTTGCCATATAATTGAATTCTAACCCGACGCGCCATCTCCAGGGTAATAAGAGAAGCTGCTGCTGCAGCGAATGGACACACACACACACCTTACACCCCCTTCAACCTTGCCAAATATAATAGAAAAAAATTGTGTGTGTGTGTGTGTGTGCATTCGCTTTGCACTAGTGTAAAATTCAATCAGCATTTTGTTGTTGCTGCTGCTGCTGCTGCTGACCAGTGCTGCAAAGCGGCTTAAGATCTTCCATGATGGCAGCAGCAATGCATCTGTGTTATTATGTGCAAAATTGGCGGTGAAAATAAACTAGAAATAGTTATTATTATCAACGGCTCGCACAGTGTGTGTGATAAATATTTAACTGGAAAATGACCCGCTGTGGCCGGAAATTAGTATTTGTTTGACGCGCACACACACACACACACACACTCGTTTATGTTGTCAATGCGCGCAAACATCACGCATACGCACTGTTGCGCACTCAAATTGATGCCATCATAAATACACTATATAGAGCTAAACAATAAAATCTAAATAGTAAAAAATCTATGCACAAAATATATATTTATTATAGTTCAGTTTTACAATAGGTTTTAAATAAAATAAATAATTTAATAAACAAACAGAACAATAAACTAATAAATAAATAACTGAATAATGAATGGATAAAATAAAAATGAATAAATGAACAAATTAAAAAAATAGCTAAACAATAAAATCTAAATAGTAAAAAATCTATTTACAAAAAATATATTTATAATATTTCAGTTTTAGAATAGTTAGTTTTAAATAAAATAAATAATTTAATAAATAACCAATAAATAAATAAATTAAACAGAACAATAAACCAATAAATAAATCAACTAATAATCAATGAATAAAATAAAAATGAATAAATGAACAAATTAAAAAATAAATATTCAAAAAATAAATAAAAAACAATTGAATGAATAAATAAATAATAAATAAATAATTACTTTACTTTATTTTCTAATTTTATAGAGTATTTCGCAGTCAACGTAATCCAAGCACACAACCTCCAACTTTATTTGTTAATTATGTGTTGAACAATGTCAAAATTGTACAATTCTGTTGGCTACCTAAAATGAAAATCAATTTCCTCATGTTGTTAATTACGATTTTGTCAAATGAAATTGGCAAATTTATAACGAACGAAATTGTCGTCAAATAACAATGAGTGAGTGATGCGTGACTTTTAGCGGCTTATTTGAATAGAGCTTTAAAGCTATATATACACCAGATAGTGGCTATACGAAAGTCTATAGATCACTTGAAGCTTGAGCTTGAGTTGCGGCGCAATTGAAACAAGTTTCGCGTAAAACGACTCAAAAAAGAGGAAAAACCACGCTACAGGTGGCATGGGACAGGCAGGAAAATTGTGGAGAAAAATATTGTATAAATTTGACGACTCTTTAAGCTGCCATTTGTATGCGAACTGATTGATAGACATGACAGAGATGGCAAGAGCATTCTCCCTACCCCTTGAAACCTTGAGGATTTAAAGTGAATACCGTCTGAGCTTTTCCCTCATTGCGCCCAATTGCGCCTCAAGTCGGCGCATCACCAAGACAACAGACAAGGCATGGCAAGAAGAGATTTCAACGAGTCGATAGCTCAAATATCATGCAACAAATGGCAATCAGCGAGTTGGATACACAGTAAAGCAGCCCCATAGCAATGCAGTATGGTATACGCTGTGAAAAGGCTAATGAACCAGTTACTCTGTGCATTATAATAATCCTCAAGTAAGCAGGGAAAAGAGAGAAAGAAATTAAAGTAGAGAAAATAAAGTAAAGAAATCATTCAGTTACAAATAAAGAGAATTTCCTTGAAAATCGCAAACGTTATTGAATTTCATTTATAAATAAATGTTGTCACATTTGGCAAACAAAATGATCAAATTTCTTCATAAATAAATCTGTTTTCTGCACACACAGACGCAGTAAACTGAATTAATAAAGACTTTGCCAGCTTTCAATTAAACTCAACTACAAAAAAAAAATAAAGAAAACACACTCACACACTCAATCTGATCCACAAACATTCCCATAGTACAGTCAAAAGTTCAAAGCAAACGAAGCTAACGATCAAAACAAAATAGTTTTTTCTTAGATTACTCAAGTTTTTTTTTTTTTTGGCTGCAGCGGCTAAACGCGTTTTGAGTTTCACTCACACACAAATTTATTATAAACAATTCCACTGTGTGAGCTTTTTTTCTCAGCGCGCTTTGCACTCAACAAACACACAAACGTCGCGGAGCGTCGCGATGCGTCGTCGACACGAAACAAACAAAATGCGCCTCAGTTGTTCAACGGCAACGAAAGCGTTCAGCAACGTTTTCTTCCTGAGTGCTCTATAAAAGTTTAAAAAAGAAAAGAAAAACCGAAATATTTTTCACAAAATGCTGCAACAATTGTTCGCCTGTTTGCTAATTGCCATGTGCCTTATGCACACTGGTAAGTTACAGTGTGTAAAAAAAGACAAAAGAAGCTCTTAAAAAATAGATTTAATAAAAACAAATCCAAATACTGCGCAAATCGGGTCAAATATTATGTAAAAGAGTTCAAAACCGGTTTAATGTTGGAAAAAAGGGCATGAGATTTATGTATGATAATCTTAATCAAATTCAAGTTTCGATTAAAAATTTCCATGATATCAAAAATATTTTATCAAACTTTTTTGAATTGTTCAAAAAAAAAACTATAAATCACGTACACATAAAATAAAAACATAAATTGATTGGGTGATTAGCAATGTCTGACATTCTTTTGGAATTTCTAGAAATAACATGGAATTCGTCGCAATGTCATGTACCGCACGTAATGTAGAAGAAATGACTTCATAGCGTAAACAAATAATGATTTTTTTTTTGTATATATAGTGGAGTATTAGATGTGCGCTTTACGACGAGGGCGTTACATAAGAGAACCAGACTCAAACTGGTTGCAATAGACTTGTATCTTAACCTTGTAAAACCCACGTTAAACAAATATTCTGTCTCTCTCTCTCTTTATCCCTCTCTTTTCACAGCAACTGCTATCCAATGTTATCAATGCAAATCTCTGACCGATCCCAATTGCAGCAAGGATAAAATCGATGGCACCTCAAATATTCGTGTTGTCGATTGTGATACTGTGCCAAAACCGAATACCATGGAGCTGCTGCAGCCGGTGACCAGGTGCAACAAGGTGGTAACAAGTGGTAAGTTAAATATATTATATAAATAAATATATATATAATCCCGATCTGTCTGTCCGTCTGTCTCCTCTCGAATTGTGACATGATTTCCATATACAAAACAATTAGACGACACAAACATCCGCACACCTTGAGCACAAATAATCTTATATTTATATTCTCATCGCATTATTCAGTGATGTCATCATTGCGTAGTCTGTAAACTGACTCAAATTGGGAGGCCAATGTCAATTAGCATATTGAAAGATTTGAAAAACGTAGAATTCTAGTCATGCGACTGAAATAAAGCTTTGCGTGGGCTTAACATAAGGTCTTACATTATAAACAATAACAAAGAAATATATATATAAAACTGAAAACAAATTCAAAATGTTCTCTGATGCATTGTTATAAATAAACCACAATGCAAAATAAGTAAAAATCGAAAATGTTTGTACTATAAAAAAACATATGGTCTATGTCTATACACTGGATCTGTACATGAAACATATTTCAGCATGATTGTAAATTGTATTGAACAAATATAAACAATAATAATTTCAAACAAGATTTCCGACATTTTTCCAGAATTTTGAAGATTAGACAAAGCATTTTCGAACATATTTCTTTGTGTATTATGGGAAAAATCTTAGCACTTATAGGAAATTACGGTTTGCACTTGGCAATTTTAGCACTTTTCGCGAGAAACGTTTAAATTTTGCTGCAGAATCGTTAAGCTTCAGCTAAATTGAGAATAAAGATAGATTAAATTTTTGCATAATAAATATCACATAGGACTTACCTGAAAGCACTGAAAAAAAAAGAAACAATAAAAAAAAAACTCAACAAAATCAATAAATAAATCTATCTAAAATATTAAAACAGATCGCGCTGGCGTTATCGTTTCCCGCGATTGCCACTTCGAGCTGATTGGACAGAAGCAGAACGAGTGCACTGTGACCCACAGTCGCCAGGTGGAGGAGTGTCACACCTGCAAGGGAGATCTGTGCAATGCCACCGGCGCAGGAAGCTACATGGCAATTAGTGCGGCGGCGCTGCTGGCCATGTTTGCCGTGCAAATGGCGCTGTGAAAGTGCTGCGTCATAGAAGGAGATTCCATTTTTATTCCCGCAGCATGGTATAAATTATAATAATAATTGCAATTGTTGTGTACAAATTATGTAAAAAGAAATTTAAATGTAAATATTATTGGTATTCGAAAAAGTAAAGTCTACTAGAAAAACAACAAAATTCTAACCTCATATAATTATGAATGCAATTATAGCCATCTACCAAATCGCATTCGTAGTTTCCTCCTTCAATCCAACATTCGTAGCAATCATCCATTGCAGGTTCGCTTCTTGATTATAATAAATAATATAAATGTTTTTCACGAATATACACAAAATGTAAGCACGCGCAAAAAATGGTTATAAAAAATGTGGAAATATAAAAAAATGTGGCAGCACTGGCTTGGACTGTGTGGAATGCCAAGTAACGGCACTTTCGTCTTGCAGACACAAACAACAAATTTGCAAACACACAAATTTACGGTATAAAATGTACGCGCACAAATTGTTCTCGACTAATAGTAAATGCCCGATACACTTAACAATGGTTTACATTAAATTGCAGACTTTAAATAACAATTGAAACAGTTTAAAAATACAAATTAAATATCGAGCGACGCGCACTTTGACGAACGACGGACACAGAAAGGAACGGAAAAGGAAAGGAGATTTTTTTCGCTGCACTTCGATAATTTCAATGCTGCACTTTAATTAATCGTTCGATCAATTTGAATAATAGCTAGTCTAGTAACCCCCACCCCCCTTGCAGACTTAACGAATGTTAGCAGAGTTTAACAGACAAATAAAAGTACTGGAAATTTAAATTAAACAATTTGTTGGGCTGCCTTCTGCGAGTGCTTTCCAATCAGGATCTGCTGGATTATTGTTAATATTATTGGTAAACAATTGGTGTAAATACTAACTACTCGATACTTGTATTCGATATGCAACTGCATTGTTGGTTAAATCGTTTATTTGTTGTTGTAAAAATGTTCTAAAATTGCATTACAATAAAATTTGTAAACATTTCTCGTAACTTACACTAAATATTTGTAAAAAATTGAATACAAAAGGTACACACAATAAACAAGATTAAAATTCTGAGCCTTAAAATAATACGGAATGTGTGTGTGCATTTAAAATATTCGAAATATGTCTGCATGTTTTGTTTGTTTGTAGATTTCTTTGATTTGCTGTCACAAGGCAGGACGGATGTGAGTTCCAACGTATTAAGTTCCTTTCGCAAAGAGTCTGAAGAAGGCACATTTAGATTACACATAGTTGTTTGCTTTAGCTTTGTTTACTGCCTCAGCAGATGCGCCACAAAGCCCACGGCGAAGGTACCCAGCAGTACGCTGAGCAGGCTGCCCTGGCGCAGCCCCGCCCCGTTGCAGCCATCTTTGCTGTTGCAGGTGCAATACTCCATGAAGATGTTATAGCTGCCCGTGCGCATCAGACAGAAACGTTCGTCACCCTCAATGCCAGGTTCGCCCATGTATGCGCAGCTGCGGAAGTAGCGCCATTCCCCGTGCACCTTCTGCCTGATCTTGCGACACATGGTGGGACGCACACCCTTCAGATGCTCCAGTTCGGGCGCCTGTTGGCAATCCGTAATGGCCAGTGTACTGTTGTCGAAGGGATCACCGCACTTGGGATCGTTGTCGGAGCGACAATCCCAGCATTTTATGCCATAAGCTGCATAAAGCAATGAGACACCATGAAAAAATGCATGCTGGTCTGTTAGCATTTTCACCACTTACCTGTTTGCAGCACACAGCAGAGCACGATGGCGGCCAACACGCATTTTTCTATAGTTTTCATAGCGAAGTGAAATTTAAATTGATAAGAATTTATAAGTCCAAAACAATTAAGGAAAACAAAAATGCGTACACCGCCCTAAAAGTATGATGCGTGTATCGATAGACAGGCTTAGGTTTTTTGCTTTTATCGATACACACAGCGTTGCCACAACAGAAAGATAAGCTGTTATGTGAGGAGCGCAACTAGGTTAAGTGAGGAGCAATGCTGTTATGGCAACATGTCAACAAATGTTAAGACTAACAGAACTCTGCAAACAACAGTGTGGAGCGTGAGGAGCAGAACTGTTAACAGCACTTTACCAACACTGTGCTGCACTGCTACTGCTGCTGCTGGTTGCGTTTTTCAACACACATCATCTACAGCATAGTTAAATTTTTGCTTAGATCGAGTTCAAGTTGCAAGTTGTTTTAAAAAATTCGGCTACATTCCGCTGTCGCGCGTGCTGTGCGGAACGCTGTGAACGAACGTGAATGATAGCTCTGACGGCATTACTAACCAAATACACGATCGGTATTATGAGCAATTTAAGCAATGGCAATCTGCAGCAGAATCAACAACAGCCCCAACAGCAGCAACAACAACAACAGCAGCAGCAGCAGCAGCAACAACAACAGCAACAGAACATGGAAGCGGGCGCGGCGGTGGCACCTGCTGGCGGTGCCCTAATAATGGAACCAGGTGCAATGCCAGCACCTGGTCTAGGTGTCGCAGTGGGTGTGGCCCAACGCCAGCGACTACATCTCCAGCATCATCCCCTGCAGCAGCAGCAGCAGCATCATCATCTTCATCATCATCATCAGAATCCTGCTGCCGAGGGCAGCGGCCTGGAACGCGGCAGCTGCCTGCTGCGCTATGCCAGCCAAAATAGTCTGGACGAGAGCTCACAGAAGCATATGCAGCGACCCAATGGCAAGGAGCGCGGCACAGTGGGACAATATAACAATGAACAGCACACGGTGCGCTCCTTTGACGCCATGAACGAGATGCGCAAGTAAGAAAAACAACAAAAACGAAAATAACATAAACAATTTCGAGCTTGTTACCAAAAATAATTTGCCAAGTTTGCTAAATCTTTGTGCGTCCATCGGGCGCGCATTATTCTCATGTTATTTGCGCATTACGCTTTTGTTTGCCCTTCCCCCTCTCCCCTATTCAACAAACATGCACACACATGCACACAGTGTGTACTGTATGTACACACACACACACACGTACTGCGCGTACCTGTCTATTTCTGCTGTTGTTGTTGTCTTTTAAATTATATTTGCCTTTGTCAAGAGGCCATTCGCATTAATATTCGACTTTGTGATATTTCTGTTTATTTTTTTTTTACCTCTTTTTTGGATTTTATGATGATGAGTTTGTTTTATATTTTTTTTTATTATTATTATTTGCATTTCACAGTATTCGCATCTCTCGCTGTGTGTGTGTGTGTTCTCACCTTGAACTTGAAACGTTTTTGTTGTTTTCGGGTTTTTGTATTTGATTAGGCGTTTCGCTGTTCGACTTTCCGAACACTTCCCACTTCCGTAATGCTGGCAGAGGTTTGATTAGATCTTTGGCTCTCGATGTATGTTAACGGAAAACTACCTTAGTGGAAACTTTTTGGACAGCAAACTGGTTTTATTTCATTGTTTTTTTTTTTTTTTGTAATTTTATTTCTTGTATCGATGTTGTTGTAAGCCAATGCCCTAAAGCGCAATGTGCACAGTGGGCGCTGTAAGACAAAGAATTCCCTTAAAATTGACCCTGTGTTAATTAAAAGAATCTTTAATTAAGACTCATTTTGCAGTAGAATTTTATATATATTTATATTTTTAAAAATTTCATGCGCACAGCATATGAGTAAACTGAATAATGTTGATAAAAATAAATAACTCGTCAGCTTACCATCATATATAATGTATTTATATTATAATAATCTGCTTTATCACATTGTGCAACATTTAGAATATTTATTTATAAATTTTCAAGCACCCTAACAAATTGTGCAATAGCTTATTAGTTATTCATCTCAGCTATTTGATCAATTTATTTTCATTTTATTTACTCATTAAATTTTACTTATTTCTGTCCCACTGTGCAACGCGTATTGAAAGTGAATTTTTTTGAAAGACCTTAAACTTATCTGGTAATACATATATCGATGTGTGTGTGTGTGTGTGTGTGCGAGCGTGTAGAAAGCGTATGCTAAGCTTTTACCCGCTGACCTTACTCAATATATTCAACATTCTGAATTTATCATGCCATATTTGCAGACAAAAACAACTGTGTGACGTCATACTGGTTGCTGACGATGTAGAGATCCATGCACATCGCATGGTACTGGCCTCCTGTTCACCATATTTCTATGCAATGTTCACCAGTTTCGAGGAATCACGTAAATCTCGCATCACGCTCCAAAGTGTCGATGCCCACGCCCTGGAATTGCTCATCGATTATGTGTACACATCCACCGTGGAGGTCAACGAGGATAATGTACAAGTTCTCTTGACAGCAGCGAATCTTCTGCAGCTCACCGATGTCCGGGATGCCTGCTGTGATTTCCTACAAACCCAATTGGATGCCAGCAACTGCCTGGGCATCAGAGAATTTGCCGATCTGCATGGTTGCGTCGAGCTGCTCAACTATGCCGAGACTTATATCGAGCAGCACTTTAAGTGAGTCTCTCAATCAATCATCAGCAAACTCGCAATGCAATTACATCTTATAGTATATTGCCATATCATATGAGGATCATTAGTTTTTAATGAATGAGCTAGTAGGTTTTCGTTTTTGTAGTACGTGAAAGTACAGGGTAATGACTGCATGATTTGCAGCTCTGTAATAAGCTTAGTTTCGTATAGTTAAGGTATTCATATACATCGATTAAATTGCATCGTGATCTCTGAAAAGCTTAGCAAAAAAAAATGGAAATCTAATTATAATGATAGATATTTTATGTGATCAATTTTTAAATAGATGTGCAGAGTTTTCTATGCATATATTAAATATATTTCTTTGGTTGTTAACTATTAAGTTTGTATAATGTATTGTTAAGGTAGTTTATAATGATGTTACAAGCTGTATAATTGTTTTTTCTTAACGACCATATTGTTCTAATTGTGTAATAAGCTTATATGTTTTTTTTTTAATTTTCTACAAGTTTCTTTATAGAATTTCGGATATTTCTTTTGGCTGCGCAAATCTGCAATATCATTTCTTTATTTATATTATATGCAGTCGACGCAGTCTGCCCTATATTTCACTCTATAACTGCATGCTATAATTATAAGCTTCAGGTCAGGAATAATATCCATAAATAGCCTTGTCAGTGCGTTCAACTTGCTTGGTTCGCTCTCGAGCAAACCAGTTTATATATATATGTATATAATACCATCTATACGTATGTCTTAAGTATCATATAGTACTTTAATTAGTCGCAACAATTTATGAAGACATTTCTAACCAGTTTTCCCTCTCTCTCCCCCTTTTAGCGAGGTAATTCAATTCGACGAGTTTCTGAATCTGACACACGAGCAGGTGATCAATTTGATATCCAACGATCGGATCTCGGTGCCCAATGAGGAACGTGTGTATGAGTGTGTTATCGCTTGGTTGCGTTACGATGTTCCAATGCGTGAGACCTTCACCTCATCCCTAATGGAACATGTACGTCTGCCCTTCCTATCGAAGGAGTATATAACGCAGCGTGTTGATAAGGAATTGCTGCTAGAGGGCAACATTGTATGCAAGAATCTAATCATTGAGGCACTCACATATCATCTACTGCCCACGGAAACCAAATCCGCACGCACTGTGCCCCGCAAGCCGGTGGGCATGCCCAAGATATTGCTTGTGATTGGTGGACAGGCTCCGAAGGCTATACGATCGGTGGAATGGTATGATTTGCGTGAAGAGAAATGGTATCAGGCTGCGGAAATGCCCAATCGTCGTTGTCGCAGTGGCCTCTCGGTGCTGGGCGATAAGGTGTACGCTGTGGGCGGCTTCAATGGATCCCTGCGTGTACGCACTGTGGATGTATATGATCCGGCTACAGATCAATGGGCCAATTGCAGCAACATGGAGGCACGTCGTTCCACATTGGGTGTAGCTGTGCTCAATGGTTGTATCTATGCTGTGGGTGGTTTCGATGGCACCACAGGACTCTCCAGTGCTGAAATGTATGATCCGAAGACAGAAATCTGGCGTTTTATAGCATCAATGTCGACACGTCGCAGTTCTGTTGGTGTGGGCGTTGTGAATGGATTGCTCTATGCTGTGGGCGGTTACGATGGATTCTCGCGGCAATGTCTATCGTCGGTGGAACGTTATAATCCCGATACGGATACATGGTCAGCAGTTGCAGAGATGACATCACGTCGCAGCGGTGCCGGTGTGGGTGTGCTCAATAATATTCTATACGCTGTGGGTGGACACGATGGACCCATGGTGCGTAAATCGGTTGAGGCTTACGATTATGAGACCAACACCTGGCGCTCTGTCGCGGATATGTCCTATTGTCGCCGCAATGCTGGCGTCGTGGCACACGATGGTCTCCTCTATGTGGTCGGCGGCGATGATGGCACCTCGAATTTAGCCTCTGTCGAGGTTTACTGCCCCGATTCGGATAGCTGGCGCATTTTGCCCGCACTGATGACCATTGGACGCAGCTATGCGGGCGTCTGTATGATAGATAAGCCCTTGTGAATGGAAGAGCAGGGCGCATTGGCACGGTGAGTGGGCAATTTATATAGCTGCAGGTGAATCCTTCATACTAATCCTTTTTTTTTTTTTTGTAGCCAAGCGGCCTCGCTGGCCATAGCGCTGTTGGATGATGAGAATAGCCAGGCTGAGGGCACCATGGAGGGCGCTGTTGGTGGTGCTGTTTATGGCAATATTGTTGCTGCCGCGGTGGCAGTGCAGCCGCCGCTAACGCCCGCTCAGCAGCAGCAGCAACAACAACAACAACAACCAGCTAATCATCCGCACTATGAGAACATTTATGCGCCAATTGGTCAGCCGAGCAACAACAACAACCATGTTGCTGTTCCCATTGCCAATGCCCCTGCAAATGTTGAGGAACCTCAACAACAACAACAACCAGCACCACCACCAACATCCCAACAACAACAACAGCAGCAGCAGCAACTGTCTGCCAGCGAAGCCCAACAGCAAGTGGCAGCGGCAGCAGCAGCTGGAGCAGTTGTCGCCCCACCCCCCACGCCTCCACAGCAGCAGCAGCAGCAACCACAACAACAACAACAACAACAAGCACGCATATTACCCATCAATAGTTATCGCAACGATCTATACGATCGCTCGTCAAGCACAGCAGCCTACGATGTGCCACGTGCCGTGCGCTCCGGTCTCGGCTATAGACGCAACTTTCGCATTGATATGCAGAATGGTAAGTGAATCTCATATATGGAGTAATCCTTTCCAGACTGAACTCTTTCTCTTCCTGCAGGCAATCGCTATGGCAGCGGTCTGCGTTGCGCCCCGCTCTACTCCAGCAGCAGATCAAGTTGCCAGCGTCAGCGGAGCTTCGATGACACCGAATCCACAGATGGCTACAATCTGCCCTATGCCAATGCCATGCGCTATGAGAATATCTACGAACAGATACGTGATGAGCCGCTCTATCGCTCCAGCACAGCAGGATCTGCTGGCAGTCGTGTGCCGCTTTATACGCGTCTAGATGTGCTGGGACACGGCATTGGACGCATCGAGCGACATTTGAGCTCATCGTGTGGCAACATTGATCATTATAATCTGGGTGGACATTATGCTGTGCTCGGACACTCGCACTTTGGCACCGTCGGGCATATACGTCTCAATGCAAATGGTGGAGCTGCTGCTGCTGCCTCTGCTGGTGTTGCATCTGCTGGCACTGGTTGCACTGTACCCAATTGCCAGGGTTATGTTGGCGCGAACACAGCTGGTGCTGCTGCCGCTGCTGCTGCAGCCGCCACGGCAGCTGGCATCGATTATGGCAATGTTAAGGTGCCGGTCAAAAATAGCGCATCCTCATTCTTTAGCTGTCTGCATGGAGAGAATTCGCAGAGCATGACGAATATCTATAAGACAACTGCAGCAGCGGTTGCTGCCGCACATCACACTTCGCCACTGACACCAAATGTGTCCATGGAGCGAGCAGCACGTTCCGCTTCCACCGGACCAGTTACAGCAGCCATTGCAATTGCCGCCGCCACAGCCGAGGAGCAACAATTGAGCACAGACAATAGCGTATGCAGCTCATCGGCTTCCATACGTCCAACTGGTGCCATACCCAAAGTGAAGACTGCCAGTAAAACGGCCAAAGAGTCGAGCAGTGGCAGCAGCAGCAACAGCAGCACCGTGGGAATTGCTGCAAATGGACTGGACAAACTTGTCAGTGGAGGAGGCACCATAAAGAGCGCAGCATTGGCCAAGAAGTCAAACAATGCTGCAGCACGTTCGAATTCCTCATCGGATGCCAAAGATGGCACCTTAAATCGCATATCTAAATCCAGTTTGCAGTGGCTGCTGGTCAACAAGTGGTTGCCTCTCTGGATTGGACAGGGACCCGAGTGCAAGGTATACTATTATATATATAACTATCTCTGGCTGTAATCTAATGTAATCTTATCCTGTCTTAGGTAATCGACTTCAACTTCATGTTCTCGCGCGACTGCGTCAGTTGTGACACTGCTTCGGTGGCCTCGCAAATGTCCAATCCATATGGCACACCACGTTTGGGCCTGGGTCCACTGCCACAGGATATGATGCGCTATCAGGGCGGTTGTGCCAGTGCGGGCAGCATGCGCAGAGATCCGAATGCAGCCTCCCGCCCGCTGCACAGCAATTTGAGTCGCTTGCGCTGCGGTGCCGACAAGCGGCAGAATAACACAATGGGCAGCAGCAGTTATCGCCACGAGGATCCGTCGTACGAGAATGTGCATGTGCAGTGGCAGAATGGCTTCGAGTTTGGACGTTCGCGTGAATACGATACCAGCTACAGCAACAATCATCAGCAGCAGCAGCAGCAGCAACTCCAGCAGCGTCCGCTCTTGCAACGCGCACGCTCCGAGAGTCCCACGTTCAGCAATCAACAGCGTCGCATGCAACGTGCTGCGGCACAGGCGCAAAGCACACAGAAATCATCCAAATTGGCCGATCCCTTTAAGAACTACGAACTGAATGCGGATAATAATAGTTTCAAGCCCAAACAGGCGGCACCGGTTGAGTTATCCGATGAACTAGAGGGTGCTGTGGGAGGTGCAGCCACTGAGGCACAGACTGGACTGGAATTGGATGCCAATGAGTCAGTGGAGCCAATTATTTCAATATCGATTGATAACGAGACTGATACAACGACTACAACAACAACTACAACTACTGCTACAAACAACCAGCCAAACAATGCAAATGCTGCAACTTCAAGCAGCAACAATAACAACAACAACAACAGCACCAGCAACACAAGCGAAACAAACGAATAAGAATATTTTATAGTCCTTTGCTACTATGCTATATGAATGTTTTAAATTTTTACGATTTTATTTAACTTAGTTTTCTATTTTGTAATTTTGATTTCATGTGTTTTTTTTTTTTATTTACGAATTGGTATCAAAATTGGATCTCACGAAAATGAAAGAATGTTATCTGCACGTAATTTGAAATCTTTAGTCTAAGCAAAATCAATTAACTTTGATACTATATATGTGATTCGAGATTAACCAAAGCTCGAATATTTTATAGCGAATTAAGTGTATGTCTCTCCCTCTCTCTCTCTATATATATATATTATCAAAGTAGTAACCCAATAAACAATTTTGCGTGTCATGAATAAGCTAAAAAAACATGCAACGATACTAATATATATATATATATATATTGAAGAATATGCAATACAAAATGCGCCATATCATGCACACTATATAAGAACATAAAGTACTATATCGATATACAAACATGAATATATATAGATAGCATTGTAAGTAAAATGCATTTGATATTTCATTTATCATCTGTAGGTCCCCTGCCCACACATGCTTTCACTACTATAACTACTACTACTACTACTATATAGAGCATATGATTTGTTAGTGTTTCTATCGATATTGGCATTTGTTATGAGCACTCGCTTTGTTTATGTTTGAGAGAAACAAAAAAAAAAACCAAAACTATCGTTTAGGTCAATTAGTAATAACAGGTATTATTTACATGCATACTAGAAATACATACATATACCATATATACTATATATACAATATACAAATTATACAAACTCCCCTAAAATTCATATACAATACTCCATGATGATATACATACATATGTAGTGCATATAGTTCTAAGCATACTTACATGTATTGCGTTTAACTAATTCATAATAAATATATAGAAGAAGAAAACAAAAAGAAACGGGTAACAATATGGAAGAATCTCGCTGTAGTTTTTGGTGTTTTTTATGGTTTTATTTTTTTTTTATTTTAACAAACTATTATAAAATTGCATGTTTCGTTCTCATTGCTTTTTTTTCTGTTTTTCCTGTTGCTCTTGTTCATATACACAGATACATATAATTATTATAAACTAAAAAATACAATATCTGTCTGAGTATACTAGTATTTAGTAAAGATACATATAGTATATATCGTTATTTTTTTTTTGTTTGTTTACTTATTCGCTTTGTTCACAACTATTGCGCTTGGCTACGATCGAAAGTATTAGGTATTTTTGTATTTGTATATATTTTTTGTTGTTTTGCTACTTGGGTCTGATACTGTTTAAATGTCTTTAGATTTAACCGATATGTTTTCGCTATTTGGCGAACCTTCTCTATCTCTCTCGCTCCGTATGGATATAGACTCAAAAGAAGCACAAAAACCCGAAGAGCGTCGTCTAATTGCATATACTCATAGATAGATAGTATATTCCATATATGTATATATATATAGTATGTACGTATATATCGATTTCGAATTATCCCATTTCTAATTGTGATCAAAACTTTTGTTCTCTAGTTATTTTCATGCTAGAAGCTTCAATTAAATTGCTGATAAGTTCTTTTACGTTTGCTTGTTTTTCTTTTTAGGATTTGGATTAGGTATACGTCATAATATGTCTATGTCTATGTATGTATATATATATACTTGTATTTGTTGCCTTTTTTGTTGTAGTAGTTGTAGTATACTTGGTTTCACCGCCTCATTTCTCTCAATGCTAACTTAAAATTGTACACACACGAAACTAAAAACTAAACTAAAAAAAACTTTGTTAAAAAATTAGCTCAGAACTATACAAAACGCTTTAAGCGCGCCTCCACACACAAAAAACCCACATATCAGTAGTATCAAACTCCCCGCTCGGCTCGGCCTAAATCCCCAAAAAATTCTCTCTCTCTCTCTCTCTCTGCTTGCATTCAACCTGCTCTCTCTCTCTGTTTTGCTTACTTGGGCAACTCATAGATCTGGACTGGCAACGCTTTTGGCGTTATAATCTCATCCTCGAAATCATCATCCTCACCATGTATGGCATAATCGCCACCATTGTGTTCGCTCTCAAACTCATTGGGCACAATCTCCACATCGCTGGGACGCTGTGTGCTACGTGATCCTCCGCCGCCGCCACCTCCAGCCTCGCCACCATTTCGATCTGATCTCGTTTTAGTCGATTTGGTAATATGATCGCGCAGCATATGCGAATATAGTATATCGTCTATATAGTACATGGTGCCCAGATTATAGACAAACACCTCGCTTTCCGTTATCTGGGCATTATTGACGCTGGTATAATTGCTGCCAGGATTACGTGTGATCTTCACGTGGCCCCCGCCGATCGTCTCGAAGACCTCGTTATCCCGCAAATCGCGATTATAGAGACGTCCGCGCACAAAGTGATTCAGTAGCATCTTGATGCCGCGCTGTGAGGCCTGAATGAGATATAAAATATATTATATAGTAGTATAAATTTTATACTGAGAGTTACTTACCATAACATCATCGGTGAGTCGATCGAAGCCCAGCTTCTCGAAGGCCTTGTCTTCGGGCACAAAGAACGTGTAGTTGGCGCCGGAGATATGGGGCGCAATTTCAGCATTGTTCAGATATCTGTGTGCATAATGGAAATATATATATGAGATGTGCCATAGAAATCCCTATAAAACGTAAACTAATCTTTTCTATTAGATAAGGTAAACCTAATATGCTATAATTCTTTCAGATTTATGGCAATTGATTACACGAAATCTTTCTCAAACTTTTCCAGCTTATCTGACATATTTATTGCTAGTAACATTTCAATATCATAACTCACCTTGTGATTTGTGTAAATCGTGAATCTCGCTCCAAGGCCAGAAACGAGTGCGATAGAAATTGTGCGCCAAACCAGGGGAAAGCCAACAGCGGAGGTGTCTCCTTATCCTTGTGCATCTGTGGCCAGATAGAATATGCATGCTTAGCTCATATATCATACATCTATGTGTGTGTGTGTGGGTGTCTCTGTGTGCGTGCGTGTGCGGCTTACCTGATGCAATTTGGATACCACAGCCTCGGAGACGAATAGAACCTCAGAAATAATGAAAACCTGATTGCCATTGGAGAGCGTGTACTCCGACATGATGCTGACATTGTTCACAGTGGGTGTGGCTGCGAAAAAAGTGAGCAAATTAAAAAAAAAAAAATTTGTAAAATCCTCTTCCACTTACGTTGCCCATTGAAGATCACATCCTCACCGCCCATGGTATGAACCACAGTTTGATCCATATTCTTGACATCGGATATACGAAGGGGCCGCTGCATGGGCAGGAAATGATTACGCAATATGCTCTCAGTGAACTCGGGCACACTGAACGGATAGAAGCCCCAATCGATGGGATGCCAACGCTGGAAGGCATTGTCCGATGGTATGAGCACTGTATAGGCATTATCATCCATAATGCGTGTCAGATTGCTTTTCGAGAGGAAATGCTGAAAGACCTTTGTGCCCGTCTTCATGTTGGCCAGAAATGACATCAATGGACTCGCCTTTGATTCCTTAATAATGGGTTCCACTTTAGCGTGTGCATTTGTAATGTTCGGTTGCTCCAAGGGCTGTGGGTCATTGTAGCGGCTGCAGTGGCCAGAAAGAGAGAAAGGGAGAGGGAATAAGACTACGTAGAGGAAGTGTGCAGAAAAGAAGCACAAAGTTTTTGCCTCTCTCTCTCTGTATGTGTGTGTGTGTCCTGATAAATTTCGCTTGAGTGCACTTTTTGACCGCAAACAAACTAGTAGCATTAGAGACTACACTCAGCGAAAATGGGGGTAACTTTTAATGGCTACACATAATATGCATAAAGATATAGTATAATGTAAACATATTGCGCACTCTTATGATTTATGCCATTTTTTTTGCTTGATTTTATAACTCTTTGTGCCCCAGTTTCTCTGAGTGTATGCAATGCCCTGCACTGCACTGAATGAGTTACTACTCACTTGTTCGTTTCCTGTATGTTACGCTTGGAGTAGGGCGATTTTCTATCACCCAAATAACCATCAATTCCAATGGCCATCACATGCTCATTGATACGCAACTTATAGAGTATTTGCTGTCCATTGAGTAGCCAAACATTGTTGTGGGATTTTTCCAATTTACGAAAAACGATTTTATGTCCATTTCCATTACCGTACGATTCCTCCTCTTCCTGCTGCTGCTGCTGCTGACGACCATTGGCCAAGGTATTGTAACTATCGAAAACTTTGCCAGGCACCAAATGTTCCAACATGAACTCCTTCAAGCGTGGCTTCTCAATTGTGCGCACATCGATTTTGGGTATAATCAACGTATACGGTGTATCTATAAAGATTAAAAATAGGAATCGAGTTAGAATTGTGTAGATTGCAACTGAGATAGGAGCACGACGAGTCAAGAAACTCGTTTCAAATTCATTTCAAATTTTCAATATCGTGAACTGTTTGCACAAGTTTATACATAGTATAGTACTTGGGGGATTAAAGACAATCTTATCGCATCGTTTATGGTAAATGCCTTCACGTGCCACGTTTTATGGGAGTGTTGTCTATCGAATTACCAGCTTATTGGTATGCATTACGTATCATATATACATATGTATATGATATGATTGTTATCTTTGTTTAGTTCTCTGAACTTTGTGCTAAGCACGTGTGGCAAATAGTTGGGGAAAGGGATTCTCGCTGGACTTTTATATAAATGTTTAAGGACTATAACAATACAAATAAAATAAATAGTCTACATAAATAAATATAAATATTACATTAAAAGCAGCATTTAAATTACAGGAAGAGCGCAGGTTCTACTTACTATAACACATAACTTCTTTTGATAAGTTTTCAAAATATATTTTTTGTAATTTCTGGGTTATTATATACGCTTGCAGTCTGAATTTTGGTATACCAATATATTAAAATTTTAGGTGAGTGTATTAAAAATTTCATAAAGTTTCATAAAGAAATTCAAAAGTTATATAAGAAATACACTTCTGTTATACCCAGCATATTTTCTTCTTCCTCCTACATTGATCTAATTTATCATATATTTTTTTCGCTCGGCTCTCGGTAATATTTTCCGATGTCTGGCCTATTAAACAAATGGAACCGGCGTCATTTCTCCCCCCCATCTGGCCAAATCGTCGATTTATCAAAGTCGCCACATGGCGCCACACAGTGTCGTAGTGGCAATTGGGACTTGCGTCAGTTGTGTCATGATGTCGCTGCTAACGGTTATATTACGCTTTTTGGGAATGTTGGCAACCCTAACGGGTTGTAACGTGTACAGTTATTCGGCAGAACGTTGCAAGTTCCGAAGACAACGACGTGTGCAGTCGATTGTAACGCAGCTGCATCGCTTCTGGCTGCGTCCATGGATTATCATATCATTTCTGTTGTATTCCTATTGGTTTATCGCCGGTTTAATTCGTGCCTTGGGATCTCTTGAAACGATAAGCGATAATGTTCTAATGGTTGTATACCTATTTTCTGCAGTAGTTATCAAATATCAGAATGTCATTATATGTTTGAGCATTGCGTATATCTATAAATATCGAAGGAATCGAGTGCAATGGATACTGAATGAATTCCTGATAATCTATCATAATTCTCGTCTACTTCATGGCCATGCACCGCGCATAAATTGGTTATTCTTTATCATATATTTTAGGGAATCCTACATAGCATCGAATTTAACCTATTTTAAAACTGAATTTACCCACATACCAATTGCACGTCAAAAGTCTATAATGCATGGTATTTTCAAATGTAGTATAAATATTTTTCTGATTGTACAACCGTTTATACTATCGCTACTGGTGCATTTGGGTCTCCTAATACTACACGGTCTCTACGAGCAGGCATTGCTGGTGAAGGATTGTCGCACTGCCCAAGCATATAGACAACTCTTGCAACATTATGTCGCACTTATCCGATTGCGGGAGAGATACGAGACACTGTTGCGTCCCTTTACCATCATGTGTCTTATATCGGATTTCAATGCTTGCATGATAGGTCTACACCTCTTCTTGTACGATCAACGTAGGGTGGCCCAGCTGTTATTTTATATGTGCACATTTCTGGTATACCCCTTATGCTTTATGCATCACAGCACTAGGATGCGTGAGGCAGAACGTCAATTTGGAAATCAATTGATCAATTTCAAAAGGAAGAACGAGAAGCAGCTGAAGGTGAGTGAGATGGCATGATATATGATAATATATATTATATTATTTTTGTCTACTTGCAGCTACAAGTCTTTTGTCTCTTTAAGACCGCTTTGGTGGGTGTGCGTGATTGCAACAGCTTAAATATCTTTAATCTAAATCGAAGTCATATACTGGAGGGTTTATCGTTTAGCTGGATATTGGCCATGTTTACCAACAGTTTGTTGGTTAACTCAAATAATGCATGGACTCAACATCGCATAAAATCGGTAGTGTAGATCTATTTATTCTTATATTAACTTAGTTTCAAAATAACTTTGAGTGAGACAATTTTATCAAGAACTCTTAACGGTTGAGCAAATAATTCAAGAAATTTTGTAGTTCAATTTGATAACCTAAATAATCTTTTATAATAATCTCTTAACGGTTGTGACTTTGTATTTTATTCGTTTAAAAAAACTCTAAAGTTTTTTGTCTCTTCAAAAAAATACAATTTTAAATAACTTTGCATATTAATATTTATTATACTGTATTATCTCTAAGAAAATAAATTTATATTTTTATGCCCTTTAACATCTGAATTAAATTTCTTTTATATAATCTGGTTGGCTTAAGCATAAAAAATTTCGATTATATATAATATAACAAATATTATATAACGAATTGTATGGTATATAAAATTTCCTATATCCTTTACTCAGCTATAAAACAGAATTTATATAATAAAGTTTATATAAACGTGTCGATTAACCTGTTACTGCCCACGATAATTGTTCCTTGTAACAGTTTATATAGCCCGTTTTTTTGCTTCACTTACCTGGTTTCGACTTGTAGCCGTAGAGCCCCAAAACTGGAAAACCATCGTCGATGAACCGGTAAATGTGTTGCCACTTGTCATCTTCCTGATTGTGCTGCAGACTGACCAAATCGGGCAACGTTTTGCTCTCAATCAGTTTGGCATTCTTCAGGCTCGAATCGATTTGACGCTCCGAGATGCTGCTAGTTGGTGCAGTTGTCTCACCGACGCTGCCGCCTCCTCCTCCGCCGCCGCCGCCGCCACTGCCAACGCTGGCTGAGGCAGCGAAATGTAGCAGCAGCAGCAGCAGTAAAGCTGCTGCCGGCACTTGCAACATTTTGTGTGACATTCAAGTTTTAGTTTGTATTTGAGTTCTTTAGAGCGTTTGTTTTTTTTTTTTTTTTTTATTGTAGTTTTGCGAAAATTGTTTTTAATTGTTAGCACTGTTTTTCAAGAGTTTTTCGCTCTCTCTTTCTCTCTCGTTTTGCCTGTGTTGTTTGCTTGTTTTCAGTTTCGTAAGGCTTATGGTACCACAATTTTATTCATTTTCACTTGCAAAATTTTCCTTTTGCTGCAAACACTTTACATGATTGCCAAAAATAAAACTGCTGAAAAAGAAAAGTTTTTTTTTCTTTAACAAGAGAATAACCGAATACGTATACGTAATTCTTTTGCAGCTTGTTAAAATTCTAAACGTGAATTCTGAAAGTATTGTCTTTTTTTGTTTTTGTATGCAAATCGAGTTGATTCTATAATATGCCCAAAATAGTGCAAAGCTGATCACGATTGAATTTGCAATGCAGTAGAGTAAACGTACATATATGATATAGGGGTAATTGGCGAGGGAGCTAAGTTAGGTCTTGCAGTTTGGACAGACATTTCGAAAAAGATACTTTATTCTTTTGTCTATTTGCAATTTTTTTTTGTGTAAAAAATTGTTGCGATTTTGTGTTGAGTTGCGAGATAAACAACAAGCATAATGTGCGACAATTTGTTTATTCGCCTGACCTTTGTGCTTAAATCTGATCGCATACAAGGCTGAACTGAGCAGCGGCGGCACATGCACAGACACAGACAAAGATACACATATAGAGATAGAGATACTGCGATACGGATACGAGATACATCATCAGCTAAATGTGAAGAAAGTAAATTAATTTCAATTGAAGTTGACAAACTAAACGGCCAACTACGGCGTAAATAAATCCAAACTGTGACACAAGTACGCCAGCTTGGGCGGCAAACAGATCCAACTAATCAAGAGAAAAACACTCACTGATTTGTATACATATATCATATGGTATACTAGATAATGTATTATATGGGGAGACATTAGATATTCTTTTATATAATTTCTTATATATTATATGATATATATTTTCCTTGATTATTTTCTCCAATAATCATTTCTCATTTCTCTTTTTTTTCACCATGACTTTTCACCTTGTTTTCTTTACTTTTTGGCGACCGTTTAGCGAACCGTACCGTAGCAATTCCCGTTTCGTACTGCAAGTCTGGGCGCGTTAAGCGCTCAACCGGGAGTCCAAAACGGGCTGAGCGAGTGCCCAGTGGGAAATTTAATGCCGCACGGATAACCTGTTTGGCTGCTGCTGCTCTTCGATAAGAAAATAAAAAAAGAAAAGAGAAAAGAAAAACAGCATTTCTTTTCCCATTTTGCTGTTGACATTTGGATAAGTGTAATTTGCGCGGAAATGGAAAAAGTAGATGTGGGAAAAATAACGATACTTCGAATTATTATAGTAACATGTATTTACAAAAGTTTGAAAGTCAATTCTAATTGATTTATAAATAGTTTAAAGAGCAATAATAATAAATTAAAGCTCATAATTCAGGAAGAAAAAGAAAGAGTAAATATATAAAGTAAATAATAATATTTAAATACGATATTATTATATGAAGAGAATATATTATTATTTTTAAAAAAGCTTGCAATTTATTTCAGCCTGACTGACAAATAATTACGCACAGAAAGTTATACTTTTTAATATTATTTTCTTTATTTTTTAATTTGTTCATGTTGATCATGCTTTTGGCACATGATCGTTGATTTTTCTCAGTGTACTCGCATATTTCCCACTGGGCATTTATCACTTATCACCAGCGCTCTCATTATTCATGATTATGCTTTGGTTTTTTGTGCAAAATTGTGCAACTGACGTCGCGACGTTGTCCCGTCTCACATGCTTGTCTTTTTTTGTCTCCTCCTCGGCCCGCTGCTATTGTAGGTCTGAGAATCTGACGCTGCTCCCTGTCTGTCTGCCTGTCCGTCTGTCTGTCCACACAATTGCTGTGATTGTTGGCTGAGGCTGACGCTCTGCCGCTCTGTCCACTGGGCTGCATTACAAAAGCCAAATCAGAGACCGAAGAAGTACGCGAAGTACTTGGTAGTGTATGCATGGACGGGGGAGGGGGTAGGGGACAAGTTTGGGGGAACCAGAACTCGAACTCGTAGTTTTTCAAATTAACATTTTGGGCTTCTTTTCTGTTTGCCGACTGCTTTATAATGAGAGTCTCGTGCAATGTTATTTTTTTTTATTATTTTTTTTTTTTTTTTTTTGCTTTTACGTTTCTTCCTCTCGTTTCTTTCTGTTATTTTTTTGTCGCTGTGTTGATTGTCGTTTCCATTTGTGGAATGAAACTGAGTCTGAGCAGGCCCTTTACTCCCCCTACCCTTCCTGCCTCTTGCATTGTAATTGATATTATTGTCAGGCGGATATTTTATTTTTAGTCAACTTTTAATGGGTGACGCCGAGAGGGAGAGAAAGAGAGAGTGGGAGATTGCATTTTATATGCAGCTCGAAATACTCTGAGATCATAATGATGACAAAGCCGATGATTATCTTGATTGAAAGTTTATTGTTATATGATTTTATATGCAAATTGATAAAGTCGAAAATTAAAATATACCCTGTAGCGATGACGATCGTTGTTAAGACTATGTAAATCTAGATAAAGGTTAGATAAGTTGAGTAAAATACTCTTTTTAAAATAATAAGGTACGAGGGTCGTTTGATAAGTCCGTGACTTTTTGAATAAAATATATTTTTTTCGTCAAAGAAGCGTTTTATTTCTCAACATAATCTCCTTTTAGCTCTATACATTTAGTCCAGCGTTTTTCCAATTTTTTTATTCCTTCCAAATAATAGGTTTTCTCAAGGCCCTCAAAATAGTCGTTTGTTTCTGTGATGACCTCTTCATTTGACCCGAATCTCTTACCGCCGAGCCATTTCTTCATGTTTGGAAACAAAAATAGTCACAGGGGGCTAAATCTGGAGAATATGCTGGATGGGGTAGCAGTTCGTAGCCCAATTTATGAAATTTTGCCATGCTGACTACACGTGTGCCCGTGCATTGTCCTGATGGAACAGCACTTTTTTTGCCAAATGCGGTCGTTTCGCTTCAAATCAATATCGAATCTGTCCAAAGCTCTGAATAATATTCGCCGGTGATCGTTTTACCCTTTTCAAGGTAATCGATGTGAATGATACCTTGTGCATCCCAAAAACTGTGGCCATGACCTTGTTGGCCGACAGACCCACCTTGGCCTTCTTTGGTGCACGTTCACCCGGAGAAACCCACTGTCTTGATTGTTCTTTGGTCTCTGGTGTGGTGTGGTGGATCCATGTTTCGTCTACGGTAACGAAACGGCGCAAAATTCGTTTGGATTGCGGTTGAACATCGCCAAACACTCCTTTGAAATGGTCACACGGTTGCGCTTATGGTCGTGTGTGAGCAATCGCGGCACCCATCGCGCGGAAAGCTTTTCATGTCCAAATATTCATGTAAAATGTGATGTACCCGTTCAGTTGAGATGCCTACAGCCTCAGCTACCTCACGCACTTTCATTCTCCGATCATCAATATCATTCCATGGATTTTGTCGACGATTTCTGGCATGACGACCTCTTTTGGGCGACCTGAACGTTCGGCATCACTTGTACTGGTACGACCACAACGGAACTCAGTAAACCATTTCTTAACCATTGAAATTGATGGTGCAGAGTCCCCATAATATTTATCAAGTCTTTCCTTGGTTTCGGTGATGGATTTTTACGCAAAAAATAATGCTTAATTAGCACACGAAATTCACTTTTTTCCATTTTCGTTAAAATTCACGAGATCGTCTGCTTTCAATGCCTATAAAACGCAAACCAAAGAACGCAGCTTTCTCAAAATTTTACAGTCAGCTGTTAATCGATAACTGCTGACAGGAGCAGTGTTGTATTTAGAGCAGGTGCGCGGCAAATACAAAAAGTCACGGACTTATCAAACGACCCTCGTATGTACTAGTTGTGCATTAAGTAATTCATTCTTAAATTATGCCTAAGGGAGGCATAAATTATTTGTACATTTAAAATGATATTTAAAATATTATAATGATAGATTTGCATAGAATGGTGAATAAAATTTAGCAGTCAAATTAATGGAAAAATTGCAGGAATATAATTAAAATCGTCTAGTACTTAAGAACATTTAATCTCTTGCAATTATATGCACAAACTGTGGACATACTATATATAATCGTGTATACTCTATATTTCCGTTTCGCATTTCTAACTGCAATTTCAATTAGGAACAAAATGTTTATAATTGCGTACAAAACTCGACCTTAAAGTACATTTTTTTGTAATTACTTAACGCTAAGGTATACGGTAGTTTCTCAACTCTGCTTTTTGTGTGTGTGTGTGTTTGTGCTGGGTGTGCGTGTGTTGCACGTATGATTAAAAAATTCTTTAGGAAACAATTTTCATGGGTTTGTGCGGCAAATGCCGGTAAATCAAGGCGAGCACGTACCCGCTCTCTCTCTCTTTCTCGCTCTCTTCCATAAACACACACTTGTTATAATGGAAAAACGGTGAAATGGGGAGGTGGTGAGGGGGGAAACTCGCATTTTCCGAGCTGCAAACGGGCACGAGAATTTCTCAACTGACAGCGAACTGAGCATCGTTGCCCAAATTGTGTATACGAAAACGGGGGGGAAAACTATTCACAACTAGAGAGCTACAACTACTACTACGAGGCGTACTACAACCGCAACAACAACAACAACAACAGCAGCAGCAACAACTATGGTGACAACTACTGCAACAGCAACAGCAACGCCGCAACAAGAATAACAACAATATAAAGTAGAGAAGTAGAAAGGAAAATGAAGCCGCTACTGCTGCGGCAGCACCGTAGGGTATACAGAGTGCAAACCAATTGAAATTAATTTGCATAATATACCATATGATAAAGCTGACGATTCAGCAATAGAATTATCATTGTTGGGGAGAGCATCTGCATTTTGCATACGCGCTAATTCTGGATAATTCACAGTTTATTGCACTTGCTTTTCTTGCACAATTTTCTCTCTTTCTCTCTATCTCTCTGTAGGGTAGCCTATCTCTCGTTCACTCTCTCTCTCTCTCTCTCTCTGTGTGGATCCGACCCCGACTGCCGCTGTGCGGCATACACACAAACAAACTACTATATAGTAATCGCAAGTTAAGCCACAATACGCGTCGTTTTTGTTTTTTTTTTAAGTTAATGAATTTTCTTTTGATTTTATTTGTTTTTCCTTTTGCTTTACTCGTCTAATTGAATTAGTTTCAGTTTCTGGTTAAAATTTTCTATATTTTACTTGATTTCACTTTTGCGCTTGCTGCAGCTCGTCACGCGAGTCCGCCAACAATGATTGCGTCTGTTGTGCCGGAAAATTTACGACAAATTGAGAAAGTTTCGCGTTGCCAGACGCAGTCGTCGTCGTCGGCGATTTGGGGGCTCCTTGGGCACCGTGCGTCGTGTCGGCCAGGGTTGTCGAGGTTGCCATGGTAATTTACTATGCTATGCACAAAAAGCTAACTGAATTCGCAGTAAAGCTTGAGCTCTATGGGGTTTTAGATTAAATAAATAACTATTTATTATGGATATAGTCAGGTTATTTTCTCTTATTATTTTTTAAAGAAATCGAAGTGCGCTTTAAGTTTGTTTTAAGCTTAGTTGAGACACAACTCTGGTTAGTTTGAATGTCGTTAGCTTTCAAAGCTCTAGAGTTGTGTAAGCTTTAAAAAAGTCTGTACCGAAACCAAGGAAGTTGCCAGCATCAAATATTGCGCATACGCAGCGTTGAGCAGCAAAGAATTGAATATGGTTTGAAAAATAAATGTAATATTCATATTATTAATTTATTAAATTTATTAAATAGTAAACGTATAAATTTATTTATTTATTCGTTTTAATTTATTACGGAAAGAAAAGCAAGAAATTTACTATTATAGAATAATCTATTAAATTGTTGTCCGGCAAAATAAGCAAACTTAAAAGGTTATAAATTTATATAAACAATTAATTTTATTATTTATAAAGAGTTATTAATACATAAGCATCATTTATCCCCTGTATTTATTAAATGCAGAGTCAATATTATTTATTTTATTTATGTTTTTTTTTTAACTTATGTCAACACTAAGCAGCATTTTTTATTGTCATATAATTTAGTGCTGGGGAATGTCGCATGTGGCAATTACCTATTAATCAGGTGTTTGCCGCCAAACAGGTAACTGCATGAAATTATTAACACATTAATGGTTGATTGGTGGGGAGGGGGTGGGGGTTGATTTATTTGTGAAATTCATAAATATAATATGCTGGCAATGTTGGCAAGCGACACGTGACAATAAAAGCAAACATAAAATATGCCAGAGCTCAATTTGTTTGCATTGTGCACGTTATTAATACGGTAAATACAGCGTGTTGCGAGTAGGGGTGTATGCGACTAGCAAATACGCTGTAAATAGCTGACAAGTGCTTGTGTGTTATGTAACAGAGCAACAAGTTGTTGATTGAATTAAGCTGAGTACTTTAAGTCGGGTATACTCTTTGCCGAACTGGTTACAGGGTATTGTAGGCAAATATGCCAACAATGCAACACACTATTAAATGTCAAATTAATTTTCATGCCATTAAATGCAGCAGCAAAGAGAAAGAGTAGGATACAAATGCGAAAACAAATGTAATCGAAAGAAAAGGCAATAAAATCAATGCCAAAAGGATCAAGAAAGACACACAGAGACACACTCGAACGTGCAGCTTAAAGACTTTGCAGACCTTGCAGGCTTAGTTAGTACCTACAGTACAGACTGGTGCTAAATCTAAATAAATATCCAGTCCAGACAGCACGAGTGGGATGTGCCCATTCAAATGGCTCTGTAGCTGGCAATCAGCAGTGAAGAGATGTTGAAATTTAAAAATAGTTAAATGACATGAAAGGCCAATGCCCAACAAGAGTGCAACGAGGTCGCTGCACACACACACACACACATACACACAAACACACACACAGAGGGAGAGCAAACTTTGCGGTTAAAACTAAAGTGGCCTGTTAGGCTTTTCACAAAAGTGTCCAAAAAACTTTGCCATAGAAAGAATGCAGCTCATCTGCATTTGGCCACAGTTTTCTCTAGCCATCTCGCTCTCGCTCACTCTCTCTCTCTCTTTCGCTCTTTCTCTGCCTTACGCCCATTCTCGCCTCTCCCTTTTTGTTTTAATATTTCAACACATTTTGCATTGCAGTGCACTCGAGCAGGGACTTGGCTGGACCTGGCTCTCGCTCTATCTCTCTCTCTCTCGCACACTTTCTCCTTCTCTCTTTCTCTCTTGCTGCGGTAATTTATGCATGTTGTTTGCGTACTCTGACTTTTTCGGCATTTGCTGCTTATGGACTAAATAAAAGATGTCGCAAAATGCTTTGACATGCTTGTTACGCATTTCCCACACACACACACAAATACACACACACTTTTCAACCGTTAGTTTGCATAGTAACTGAATATAATAGAGCTTAATGGAACTCTTTAATTAATAGTTGCATGTGAATTTTAGGGATGTATCCCTTATCTATGCTACGTTTATATCTTTTTTTTTTTTTTTATAATCGAAAATCCAACTGATATCTACTCTATAAATATAGTCTAGGCGACTGTTTAAGTTTTCTGGAATGTTATCATAGTACTGCGAGCCATTTAGCTAACTGTGGGATAAACAAGAAAGGAAAGCTACGTTCGTGCGAACTCCACAGTAAAATACCCTTCGCTCATTTTTGAAAAAGTATTATAAACATTTAGGCAATTAATAAATAGGTAAAAGAGTAGGTAGAACACTGGATAAGCGATATACGATATATCGTTTGATAAGTCCGTGACTTTTTGTATTTGCCGCGCACCTGCTCTAAATACAACACTGCTCCTGTCAGCAGTTATCGATTAACAGCTGACTGTAAAATTTTGAGAAAGCTGCGTTTTTTGGTTTGCGTTTTATAGGCATTGAAAGCAGACGATCTCGTGAATTTTAACGAAAATGGAAAAAAGTGAATTTCGTGTGCTAATTAAGCATTATTTTTTGCGTAAAAAATCCATCACCGAAACCAAGGAAAGACTTGATAAATATTATGGGGACTCTGCACCATCAATTTCAATGGTTAAGAAATGGTTTACTGAGTTCCGTTGTGGTCGTACCAGTACAAGTGATGCCGAACGTTCAGGTCGCCCAAAAGAGGTCGTCATGCCAGAAATCGTCGACAAAATCCATGGAATGATATTGGATGATCGGAGAATGAAAGTGCGTGAGGTAGCTGAGGCTGTAGGCATCTCAACTGAACGGGTACATCACATTTTACATGAATATTTGGACATGAAAAAGCTTTCCGCGCGATGGGTGCCGCGATTGCTCACACACGACCATAAGCGCAACCGTGTGACCATTTCAAAGGAGTGTTTGGCGATGTTCAACCGCAATCCAAACGAATTTTTGCGCCGTTTCGTTACCGTAGACGAAACATGGATCCACCACACCACACCAGAGACCAAAGAACAATCAAGACAGTGGGTTTCTCCGGGTGAACGTGCACCAAAGAAGGCCAAGGTGGGTCTGTCGGCCAACAAGGTCATGGCCACAGTTTTTTGGGATGCACAAGGTATCATTCACATCGATTACCTTGAAAAGGGTAAAACGATCACCGGCGAATATTATTCAGAGCTTTTGGACAGATTCGATATTGATTTGAAGCAGAAACGACCGCATTTGGCGAAAAAAAAAGTGCTGTTCCATCAGGACAATGCACGGGTGCACACGTGTGTAGTCAGCATGGCAAAATTTCATAAATTGGGCTACGAACTGCTACCCCATCCAGCATATTCTCCAGATTTAGCCCCCTGTGACTATTTTTTGTTTCCAAACATGAAGAAATGGCTCGGCGGTAAGAGATTCGGGTCAAATGAAGAGGTCATCACAGAAACAAACGACTATTTTGAGGGCCTTGAGAAAACCTATTATTTGGAAGGAATAAAAAAATTGGAAAAACGCTGGACTAAATGTATAGAGCTAAAAGGAGATTATGTTGAGAAATAAAACGCTTCTTTGACGAAAAAAATATATTTTATTCAAAAAGTCACGGACTTATCAAACGACCCTCGTATGGAGATTTTTATACGTCTATCGAAAGATATCGATAATTTACTTAGTTTGAGTCTGAATTTCTTTTTGGAATCGATTTGCATTCTTTTTATACCCTTCGACCATTGAAAATGGTCAAAAAAGGGTATACTAACTTTGTGCAATGTATGTAACAGGCATAAGGAGGCGTGGCAGACCCCACAAAGTATATATATTCTTGCTCAGGATCACTAGCCGAGTCGATTGAGACATGTCCGTCTGTCTGTCCGTCTGTCCGTCTGTCCGTCTGTCCGTCTGTATGAGGGAACGGATCTCAGCTATTAAAAAAGCTAGAGACACCAAATTTGGAATGGAAGTTCCTATATATAAGAGGCAGGTGAAGTTTATGTTAAATGTTCGATGCCACGCCCACCGCCCCCGCAAATCGGTAATTTACGATTATTAAGCAAAGTATTAAACTTAGAAAGTTCTGCTTTGGTATGTATAATGATAAATGCCATATGAACATATCCCCCAAATTACAATCCGATCGGACCAATAACACAGAAGTTATTTAAGTCAACGTTTTCAGTACAAAATATACGAGCAGCCGCCTGCGCGCTGCTTTCAGTAGTTGACGCCGACGTCGACGTCACTCTTAACGTGCGTCGCTGTGTGAGTGTGAGCGAGAAAGCTATATGTAGTAGAAGTATTTGTGCAAAATTTCTGTTTGAAATTATGAGTGTGGTTACACGTTTGTAACGGATTTTAAAAATTGGGAGAAGGGTATCCTACTGTCGGGCGTTCGACTGTAGCCATATCCACTTGTTTCTTATTTTATGCTGAAAAATTAAATAAAACTTTCCTTTTCTAAATATAAACTCTTTAAAGTTTATTCACACCATAGTATCCCACATCTGCTTTACATTGAATATTACCCAATTATCCAATTTTGTGTTGAACTCCAGTTTTATTTCCACTTGAAACCATTTGAGATTTTTCGGTTGCAGCTGAGTCAGACGCAGCTAAACAGAAGATGAATCCGGTTTTCGGAATTGCCCGTTGAGCTAAATTGAATATTCTCAAATGTAAATCCCAAAAATTCGACAAGTTGGTTGAACAAGACCTTGTAGCTTTTTGGTCAGAATTTAATGTACAAATTTATACAATATTTTCACTATATTCTTATTCTCTCAGGCGTTTTAATGCAATTACAACGAGGTGAAAAATACGTATACGTAACTGCAGCTCACTGTGAATCGTTTTAAAAATTATTACTCTAATTGAAAGTGTTGCGGTTACCTTTTGCTTTTTGCACGATATTTAGTGTATTGCTGGAAATGGAATAAAAAAAGCGTGGAAAATGTAGCAATAAATGCTAAAAGCATGTGCAGAGATCCGGACATATAACAATTATACACACTGTGCACATAATTTACTTATTATTTTATTAATACAAATATTTTCAACGTTGACATAAATGCGTGAAAACTGTCCATAATCATATTGAATATGTTTTGCTTTAAATTGCATTTTTTATTAACATTGCATTTGATAAAAAATAATTTAAATTTATATCGAAATGTGTAACTTTTGAACTCGTTAGGCAATTGGAATGAACTGAGGAATCTTGAAATTCAATGAGTTGACATTTTTAATTAAAGAAATTCCACATGATGACAACAAGTTTTATGGTATTTATTTATAAAAATTTCACCTTGACGTTGGCCAGGGAATTCAAATCCACTAAGGACCCTTTAGACACTCCACTTGCTGCTCGGAGCTTGCCATGTCTCTGGGACTTTTGCATTTAGTTTGTTTGCCATTTGGCCTGGCAGCTGCTGCTGCTGCTGCTTCTTCTTCTACTGCTGAATGGCCAAATGAAAAGCGTTCAAGTGAGATTTACTTAAGTAAATTCCAAGATACATTTCCCTAACTGGCAGCCACATGGCCCAAAGGGAGTCGAGCAGCAGCAGCAGCAGTTGCAGCCAGTTTGCTCTTTTTGTGTGTGTTTGTGTCCTTGTTGCCTGCTCTATTTAGTTAGTAGCCCAGCAACCTTTTGTCTATAAATATTGCACACTGTTCTCGACGTAAACTCTATAAGCAATATAAATATAGTAAAAATAAACAGTAGAAAATGTGTAAATAAAATACTAGTAGGTTTTTTGTTGATAAGCTATAAATAATACGAACATATATACTAAAAAATATAAAATGCATTTGTGAATCTGTATTTATCAATAGAAAACGATAATTTCATTATTTGTTGATGCAGAATCAATCTAGATGCCATATAATGGATAAGATATCCACTCTCATGGATTTCTGATGATTTTTGATGAATTCTTTCGCACTAGAGGCTCTATAGGTCTTCTTCATTGTCTGTCCATCTTTAAGTGATATAATATCTGCTTAAATAAAAACAAAAATCATAGTGCGCGCAATCTTTTGGCTGAGTAAAATAATGTATAAGGACATGGCCGACTTCTAATTAGGTAAGCAAGAGCTCAAAAAGTGGGGAAAACAAAAGAACACGCCTCTTTGCCGGACACAAAATATACATATATCCATCATAGCGTTCGTATCCTTTGCCCAACGTCAACGCAATCGCCGAATGGCGTCAACAAACGGAAATGGCATTAGTGCTTAAGCTAAGCGCAGTCGCCATTATAATTAAATACGCCATGGCGTCGTCTGCCGCGAGCCGCGCTCAGTGTACACATAGACACACCCACTCTCGCACACACACACACACACACACTCACTCGCACACTTAGGCACTCAAACAACATAGACCCCGCGCAAGAGCGTGTACAGAGTGCACACTGCAAATAATTAGCATGACTCGAAATTCTGAGAGTAATTAAGGTAAGTCAGCTGTTGCTCCTTGTACGTTCTGTAAACCTGTACTCTCCATGGGTAAATCCCCTTTACAGCGCTTAAAAGGGAAATTAAATTTTAATGCCACAACGTTTGCAGTATTTAGTACGATTTCTTTTGATTTCCTAGTTTCCTGCTGCGCTGAGAAAATGTTTAAACAAATTTGTCACAATTAAGTTGCAAATTTTTGAAATGTAAGTAAATGAAGTATTTTAAATGAAGTTATACCTAATTCTATTCAATCTAGAAGTAGGTTATTTAATTTATTTATCTGACAAAAATTGTAGAAATCAAATATCAATATTAGTAAGGAAAAGTTAACTCATGAATAACTTTATATGTTTTATAATATTATACTAAGTTTTACTTTATATTCCAAGACAAATCCATAAACATTTTGTTTTGGTAGTATACCAAAGAACATCTCCATCATTTAATTCTTAAAAAAAAGATAAACTAATGATTCACTAGGTCTATATGGTATAAGGCTAGTAAAAACGTAGATAAATATTATCAAAGTACACATGATATGCACAGACTCATCAATAAGTTTGTCAGACTTCATAAGAATCGTATTGTTTCAAAAGTTTACGTAGTATACTTTAGTTTACGTAGTATTTAGTTAGTATACCATTACATTTAGTTCATCTCAATCATATTATTATAGTAGTTTTCGCTTTATATATGAGCTTAGTTCGTCTGGCTCTGGTTAACCTTCAATGTTCACAGTTATCTTGTCTGGCCAATTAAATTCGCTTGTTATTTAATGCAATAACTATGTAAGTATTGATTTAGTTTTGTCTTTGCTTTGTTTATCTCTCGACAGAGAGAGATAGAGAGGCAGAGAAAGACAGGGAGAAACAGGGAGAGAGAGAGAATGGGAGAGCACTTTATATAGATTGGCGACTTCGTTTATTGATCGTAAAAAATGGTTTGATTACACTTAGCTGGTTCTCATATATTATATAGACTCACTCACTCTCAAGCACACACACACACACACATTCACTTGTATCGAAAGATTGTTGAAAATTTAAACGTTTTCTTTGTTTTTTGGTGATTTTTTTCTCTTTTTTATTTTGTTGTTTTTAAATCTAATCAATATCGGTATTTACTAAAGAATTTCTTAAGCTTTGGAGCTGTGCTTAGGTATGTATATATATAGGATGGTTATTCACTCCGCGACCTTAGCGCACCTTGATGCTCTGCACTTCCAAGCCAAATCATAAACGCGGCAATCAACACATATGCCGCGACAATGAGCAACACCTGAAAGGCGCTGGCTGTGAAGACCTCCACGACGAGCAGTATGGTGCCCAGCAGAAAGACGGTGGCCAGAAAGATGATCAATAGAATGCTCGATGCGTTGCGATACCAGGCATTACGTTTATCCGGCGGTGGTATATACATCGGTTTCAATGGGCTATATTCCTTGCGATATTGTGTCTCATAGCCACTGGTGAAGTCGACCTCATCATGTCCCAATTGTGATGGTGATATGGTGGTCACTTTTTTCTCACTGTCACTGTCCATGCCGTCGTCTAGCGTGTTCGTTACTCGACTAAACTCTGAGTTGTTTGTGCTTGTGCTCTTGCTCACTTGCTGGTGGTGGTGGTTGCTTCATTATCACACACACACACACACACACACACAGTGTGAGCGCAAAAGGTGTTAATTCTGGCCAACAACTAACTCAGCTACAACAGCGTCAACGTCGACAGTTGCGTTGTGTGTTCTTTTTTCAGTCTGTGACTCAGATAAGATAAGCATGACGCTGAGAATACTCGTACTTTTTAACGACGCTTTCAAAACTGCAACCTTATCAATTATGACTTCGATATTTCAACGCCGGCTGCAGTCAAAAAAAAAAAAAAAAAAAACCAGCTGAGAACGTTATGTACTAATTACGGGCTGACAACTTTGTTGTATATGCTATATCTCAACTCTCTGTGTACATTGTTGTTTGTCTCTTCTTTTTCACATTTTGTTGATTTTTCTGGGAGTGTGTTTGAGTGTTTGCCTTGATGATGAATGAAATACGCTACGCAAACAAAAAAAAAAAAAAAAAAAGAGAATCTTTGAAATTCCTTATGCAGCAGACTGACAGAGATTGCATTTCAAAGACGGCAACTTAATAATCTATACATTGTATTCTATAGAAAAAGAGAGAAAGAGAAAGACAGAGAGAGAGAGGAGTGAGATAAAAGAAGTAGAGAAATGTCAAAAGTGATAGGTCTGCATATTGAGCGTTTAATTATAATAATTTACAGCATTTACTTTACTTTGATATATAAGATATACAAACATATATCACATATCAATCAAAACAATCATAATTTTGAGTGTATATTCAAATTTTTATGGAACTGGCTTACAATTTATATTTACACGCTTAGTTTGTGCACATAAACTGTTAATAGACCCCTATTTTTATTTTTTTAACTTCCAATCACCCCTTGTAAACACTCATAAATTATCATACAAATAACGTAAATTTCTGTTTGCACTGTAACAATATTTACTGTTGATATTTACAACTGGTTTTGTTTCGGTTTCCCTTCTGCATTGAGATCTCATAACAATGCACATGCATACACAATGGGTCTAGTTTATCTATTGATTACATATGTGGTCTGCACTGTTTCCACTCTAATAACATATATTATTATACTCGTAGTACTACATATGTAGATAATAAAACATTAAACTATTTTACGATTCGTATCGCATTACACTTAATTGTTACAAATCAGATTCAATTAAGGGTTATTGGAGAACTGGAGTATAGTTGATAAGCTCGATTCTCATTTTAGTTTATACATTATCTATTGTAAGTATCAAAATTTTGTTGAGTGTGTCAGAATTGTTATGGTTGAGGAATGCGTTAGACGGAAGAGGCCTGTAAAGATATGGGTGCGACTATCAGAGACTCACGCTATCTCAGCTAAATTTCACACATTTTATCATTAACTTTTTTTTATTTCTTTAGCCAAGTTTTTCAAGTTCTTTTTTCATTTATGCCAAACCGAGACTAGCCATAAGTCATCTTATGATTAGATACAAAGCTACCCCAACAATTTTACGCACACATAAATAAAGTAGTATCTCAAGAACCTTCTACCTCTTTATGATAAAATATCATAAAAACTCAACGTAAACCATTAAAAACATTTTTATCTTTGTAATAAAGCGGAAGTTCTTTTTAATTTGGTTTTTATTATCCTATATCGTATTATCTCAAGCTGAACTAGTTTAAATTTGGGTTCTTATAATCACATAAAATTAATCTGAAGCTCAAAATTTTATAAAAGCAAGATATTGTACATGGCAATCCCTTTTATGATATCAAAATCAATACAATACAGTGGATTGTAATTTGCAGTTTGCATTGAGTATATCATATCATTTCACAGCATAAGGGGATATTTTCCAAAGTAAATTTTGTATATATATTCCAATAAATGCATATATATGCCATATAAGGCATTATACCGTGCTGAGAAGTTGCATTATTCTCAGAAATTCAATTTTTTCGCTGACTTCATAAAAAAAAAAAAACAAAAACAACCAAATAAACAAGTCCGTGGCCCAAGCAGCAGAGACCCAGTGGCCATGGATCAGTTTGCCCATTGCCTTTAAGCTAATAAGAACGTTGCAAGATTGACAATTCGAAGTTGTTGCGAAATGACAAACCGGTGATTATTACAAAATATAAAATGATCATATTTTGAGAGCACTTTTAATAGAGAGTGTTGATTTCATTTCAAAGTGAAAGTCGGGAAATTCTGTTGGATGTTAGCATGGAACCAAATGCTGCTGCAGTTCAAAGCATAATCTTGGATGTATCTCAACTGGAGCAGGTGGAAACGGAGGAACCTATTGAAAACCATATATTACCAACTTGCAAGTCCGTAAGACAACCACAAAATTGGACAAACTTGGGAATTTTTATGTGTGTTGCGTATAATTTTTTTCTACTCTTAATTCTTTTGGTCTTATTAAAAATTTTCAAGTGAATGTGGAAAACTAAAAGAAAGATTTTTAAGAACTTTAATTTTTGGGAAATTAAGATGGAATTCATTTGGTGAAAAGTTAAGAGAACTCTATTATCATGTTTTTTTTTTACTTATTTCTACAAACAACTGATACATTATCTAACTACATTTTGGGAGTTTCGAGTGCATAAACCCTGCTGAAATTGGCTTAAACGAGTGACATGACTTAGTCGGGGCATTAGAGAGCATTAGTGAGAAGGAAGAGAAGTTTGCTTACAAATCGACAGTCCCTAAACGCATTTGAACTTTGCCCTCGATGCGAGTGTCATCTTCAGCGTTGCTGCCAAACAATTTAAGTTGTTACCAAAGTCATCAGCATTCTAACTGCGGCGACTACTGAGCAAAAACTTGCCCCTGCTGCACTTTTCTTTTTAGCTTGTCGGGTTGGGGGATTTTTTGTTCTTTTTTTTTTTTTTTTTGCTTGCCCCTCTTTGTGACAAAGTTTTTGTTGCTGTTTGCAGCGGATTTGCATAAAAGAGAAACCAAAAGAGCAGGCGGAGAAGGAGGAGAGAGAGAGAGAGAGCGCAGGGCGGACGTGGAACATCAACAAATTTGCCAGTTGGCTATAATAGTTGCCTTTGATGTTGCTTAGCAATTAGGCAAATCTCGAGAATACGCTGACAGTCAATTCAATTCGTTGCCAACGGCATTTTCGTCTTGCTCCAAAGCAAAATGTAACCGCAGGCAGCATGCTGCATGCAGCATGCAGCAGGCAGCAGCAGTTGCCCAGCTCGCTGCCCTTTATGAATTATGGGCGCCTCTGGCCTTGGCCAGGAAATGCCGCGCAACTTAGCCGTATTTCATGCTGCTGTCAGCTTGCTGCGCTGCCTTCTTTTTATACCCGCTACTCATGGCGTAGAAGGGTAGATCTCGGAGACTGTAAGAGCAAGTTCTATAAAATTTGGTGACTGTATGTATTATTATTGTATGCAGATAATATGTTACTTTAGAATTTGGCTACGCCCCAGAAAATCGAAAAAATTGCGTTGCAGACTGAAGTGCTGATATTTGGCATATACAACAATTATCAGCAGCCAAATGATATCTGCAAATTTTTTTATAATCGCATAATTAATATACAAATTATTAAAGATTTAAATTTTTTTTAAATATGTATTTATTTGGATTTATTTTTTTCTGCAACACAAAAGTGTGTAGCGGGTATATTTGATATCTGAAAATTTGTTTATAATCGCATAATTAATTTTTAATAATAATTTTAATTTTATTTCAAATATGTATTTATTTGGATTTTTTTCTGCAACACAAAAGTGTGTACCGGGTATATACCAGTCGAGCTCACTCCATTGTTGCTCTCTTACTTCTGTTTTTTTTTCTTCTTAATTTTTGGTCACAATTCAGGAGTTCACTTTTGGTCCGCAAAGTTTTCAATTGTTTTTCCCCTCGACCGCGTATAAATTTGTTTTGCCAGCTTAAGCTTTAAAGATCATGCGAATTTTTCTTACCTTAAGCTCATTATTCAAATCTAAGCTGCTGCTTTAAAAAAGCGACAAAAAAAAAGGAATGGCGAATCAAAATTCATGAGGCAATGTACGAGAATTATAGCAAACAACCTGCTTGACGCCTGCCTGGGAGTAGCATCAAGGAGTCGCAACGAGCTCGCAACGAGCTGCTGGCCGAGAATGCGTTCGCTCTGTTGTTGCAAACTTTTTCCATCAAAAGTTTCGGTTTTCGATACGCTTGCTCGCAGTCACAGTTGGCTTCGCAGTCGCCGTCACAGTCAGCGTCGCAGTCGGCGTTACAGCAGCGACTTTGGCTACGCTTGCAAAGTGCCACTTCCGCTTTGCGTCAGCGAACACGACGATGGCGGCGGCGGCGGTGGCGCAGCACAAAAGTGTGACTGAAGTGCCTGCCCAGCCCCAAAGGCCGAGCATTCCCTTGCTCTCCCCCTCTCTCACACTCACACAGGTGTTAATTAACTGGGGGGCCCGACGGAATCTGCACTAAATTTTAAATTGCAATCCCAGCAAATTAATGAGACTTGCATTCGCGCGCCAAGGGATTTTATTTATGTTCTTCCCGGGTTACTTTTAATGCGAATGCCAAAAAAAAACTCAGCGCGGTTTTTTTTTTTGCGACAAAACTTAGGAGTGTCACCGCAAACATTTCTTCAATTTATTTTGGCTGTGAAGGTACTTAAGGCAAGTGGGGGCTATAGATAAGTGCTCTAAGGGCTATAGAGGTTGAGTTATGAGATGGAATTCGTAAGAGGCTAAGCGGATTGAGGTTTGTGCTCAGAAGATACAGAAAAAAAGACATAGGACATAGACCCAAGGATCGAGCTTACTTAAAAGAGTATAAGATTAAGGTTATGAAGGGGTAAATCAGAAATCTTTTGAGGGCATTGAACAAAATTAGAAATATAAGAATTAAGAATGCATAAGGAGATATAATATATGAACAAAGTAAATAACAAACAAAAGAAAAAAAAAAGGATAATTTAAATTATAATAAGAATTACAATCATAATATTTAAATGCAGAAATAATCTGAAGGTTCTAAAGGTCGTTAAAACTTTTATTTATTTATTTATAAATAAATAAATAAATTTCCCTATATATAAATAATCTTATCCACTCTCAAGCTTTACTCAGCTCTTTGAAAATACAACAAAATGCAAACAATTTGAAATAAATGTTTCACTCACCTGCTACTTGCAATGTCGTAGCCTAAGGGGTAACACATCTACATATTTTCTGAACTATTTTAGTCGAGTAAATAACTCAACTCAAACATGGAACAAACATGTAAAATATTTATGAGAAAGATGCGAGTGCCCCTACCTCCTCCACAGCCCTGTGCAATTGCTTGTGTAATGTTAATTAAAATCATATTGAAATATTTAAACTCAAACTCCGTTGTGGGGGAAACAATGAAGAATAGAAAAAATAATCGAATTGGAACGTGTTGCATGCCTCATTTGCTCATTTGCCACTATGCAGATGTGCAACAAACTCACACACACACACACACACATACAGTTTGGAATCTAATTAATAAATAATGAGCAGAAGCTGCTGCTGCCTCACTGTCACACTGACAACTTGTTGTCCTCTTGTTGCTGCTGCTGGTGTTATCCTTGTGCCTGGCACCAACTAAATGTCCTTCACAGCTGCACAACAAATGCCAGAGAGAGAGAGAGAGAGAGAGAGAGAGAGAGAGAGATGTGAGGATTGAAATTAGTTACGGTGTCACATAATGATGCTCGGCACGAGCACATCCTGCCCAGCTTCATGTGGATAAGTGCCTCCAGTCCGAGTCCGGGTGAGTGTGCTTGATCTATCATCATTAGTTGAAACTGTCAGAGCAGACACTTGGTCCAATTGATTTAGGGGACTGACTAGTCAGAGCTCAATTGCTTAACTAGCAGACAGTTTAACCTTTCCGTCCTAATTAGGGGGCGCTCTAAATCGTTGGGAATTTATGCAAGTGCCAAATGGAAATATGTTTAAATTTATTAGTTATTTATATAATTCCGAAAGTTACCCTTTGTTCTAGCATATTTCACACACATATTTATATTCATTTGCTAAACTTCCCGCTCATTAATCAAAGTAACACTAAAAACACACTAATTAAAATGTCATTTGAAATGTTATTGTTATTGTTGTTACTGTGGCAATTAAAATGCATAATTAGTGCATAAATCAACATGCAATGCTAAATTAAATATATTATGTTTTTTTTTTAGAATAATTTACAATATGAATGAAATGGATATCACGTTAATTTACTTTGGCTTTTGTTGTTTTTTTTTTGTATTGTTTTGTTAAATTGTAAAATAATATACAAGAAATGCTTTTGAATTTCCCTTAAGTTCTATAATACATATATAACTTTCAATTTTTTGTGCCAATTAAGCCTATAGAAATTGTTGCTTTATTAGCCAAACTCATTTTGATTGCCACTTAAATTGTTTAGCAAATTTGAGTGCATTAAATTACATACTTCCACATGATTGCAATCAATTATAGAATTCCAAATTATTTCCCACAAGGCCCATTAAGTATAATTAACTTTGGTATAGTGTGTTATTGGATCGACCGCACTTTGAAATCCGCTTAGTCGAAATAAATTTCATTTCATTTATATTTAGCGCGATTTTGTCATGTTGTCAATGGCAGACAAAAAAAAAAAAACAAAAAATAAAGAAATTGTAACGAAAAAATATTTAAATTTTGACTAATTGCTGGCTGCAGTTTAATTGAATTAGAAACTTAGGTAATTTATGTGGTTAATGCAAATAAAAATGGAAAATTAAATACTAGATCGTGTTGGGTAGGAATTGAGGTCAATGTTGCTGTAGGGCAATAAAACTGATGCGAAAATAAGTGCAAGTAATGGAATTTAATTAAATACGTGCATAAATTATGCATTATAATGGCTACTATACACATATGTATGTGTGTGTGTGTTTAAGTGTGTGTGTGTGTGCTGGCATTCACTCTCAGGCGCGCACAGTCCCTGAGCATAATTATTGTCAAATATGTAATTCGTAGCGCCGAAAAGTATGCAATGGGCGTGACAATGCCGCCTCGAGCCTGCCGCTGCTGCTGATGTTGTTGTTGTTGTTGTCGCCATGGCTCGTCCTTGTGTCGTGCAGTATTATTAATGCAATTGCACTGACGCCACTTCGAGACCGCAATCATTTCCCCAATGCGTTGCAATTGCAGTGGGACAGTCGGCAAACGTTTTCGCCAGTAAATCGCCAAGAGTAGTTTTAGTTTTTAAATGCAGAAATAATTATACTAGGCTTATAGTTAAATATTAATGTTTACGCAAAATTTTCTCTACTTTGCTGGTACTAATTAAATTGTAATTTTTGGCGATTTCCTTTTTGGGAACACACGCATTTCGCTTATTATTGCTAGAGTGAAATGGAGCTCGCTCTGTGTTGTCTGCAGCAGCATGAGATGGGTGTGTCGCTGGGTTTCAATTCACATGCTTGTAATTCACACGCATGCTCATAATTTGGCATGCACCCCACACACACACACACCCGCACACACACTTGGCCACACTGGCACACAGTACATGCTTAACATTGTTGCCTTTGGTTGTGTTGTGCTTCCTCCCTTTCCCTCCCACGCAGCCGTTGCTTGTTTAAAGCAGTTTGCACTTTGTTGCCGCCATTGCTGTTGTTGTTGCCGCCATTGCTGTTGTTGTTGTTGCAGCCGGCAGACTGAATGCCAGCCGTTGCCATAATAAGACCATTGTTTATGTTGTTCCTGATGGCATTAATACCATTGTAATTTCAATATTTAGTCAACCACTTAATAATGTGCGGCTTACTAATGATTATTAATTATTGCGGCATGCCTGTTGTCATTGTTGCACTTGCTGCATATATAGTGAAGCGTATGTATGTGTGTGTGTGTGTGTGTTTATGTATTTGCTTTGCCTTTGCCAAGGGTTAACCACATATTAGTTACGTATTGAGGCAATGTGTAGTTGCAGCTGATTCATTTACCCCAAAATATTTAGCGGATGTTAGTTCAATGTGCACGTGATTTATTAACGACTTAAGCAGAATCTCGTTTTCAAATTATCAGAGAGAGAGAGGGAGAGGGAGGGAGTAAGAGAGGAAGAGACTGAAAGAGACAGTACAAACCGGAAGTACATTGTCTGCAAGTGATTAACAAGTTTCTAATGAGGCAAAGTAAAAGTTCACTTGAGTTTAAAGCAACAATAATCTCTCAAAATTATACTACTCTTTTAAAAATTATACAGAATATGTTACAAAACATAATTAACAATTAAATATCATCTATTATATTTATACATTTCTCTTAAGCTTAATTTTCTTTCAAATTTCTTACAACCTTTTTTATCGATTTTGTCAATTACAAATCTACTTTACAAGTCATTTAGGAGAACTTGCCAACCTGCTCAGAAATTCTAAACATTTTCATCGTATTATGCACTCCATTACCAGATCACAGATAAGCGGAAACCTCAAAATTTATATTAGAAAACATTGCCCAGGGGCCATGGCATAGTAGAACAACAACAATTAAGCGCCATTCATTATCTTTAGCAACGCGATGGAACAAATGAGTTATAGCTACTAATTAAATCAGCAAATTGCAAGCACGCACATAACATAAATTATAAAATTATATGCAGGAACAAACAGCAGGAACACAGTAATAGCTATAGAGAATCCCTAGGGGGAGCAACTGCTGGCTGATTGGTATACGGGGCGTATGCGGAATACCTTCCCCTCTTGGCTAAGTAGCTGTAATAGCTGACTTAGCGGTTTAAGCCAAGTCATGCGCAAGACAAAAAAATGTTGGGAGATTTTTTTGCAGTATTTTTTGTATTTTTTAGTATTTTATTTTGTTTTGATGTGCCTCATAATTATTTCAGCAGATTTTGCTTGTTGTCATCTCAGATTTGTTAGATGATAGACTAAGTGAGTCATAGTCTGTGGTATTATCACTTATTTTTATGCTAAGTTGTGGTGACAGCACGCGCGGGGGGTGTGGCAACTGCCATGTGGCAAGTGGCATGTGGCAAGTGGCAAGTGGCATTTGTGCCACATCAAATACGCAAAAGCAGAGCAAAGCGATGATGCCACTGCTTGCCACTGAGCTGTCTATCACGTAGCGTGGCAGGAGGTAGTTGAGTGAGCAGGGGGGCGTGGCAGAAGGAAGAAGTTTTCGGTTAAAGCAAAGTGCAAATCCAATGTCCCCTCTTGGGTTTATATATAGTCTCACATATCTATAAACACCGTCGCTCTCTCTCTCTCAGAGTGACAAGTGTAACTCGACTTAGGTCGAGCTCACATTTCACTCACATCGCCTGTGTGACTTTAAAAACAATTTATGCAACATTTTGCACATGCCACAACACGACCCAAAATACCGTACCCTCTGCTGTTGTTGTTGTTGTTTTTGTTGTTGTTGTTGTGTAGCAGACAGTGCAAAATACGCGTTAAATGCGCAAAGCGTGCGGCACGCGCTGTGATTGCCGAGTGGGAAGCTCGTCGCCCGTGTGAATATGTTGTCAAATTCTCATGAGGATTTTAGCTTTTCTTCCTGCTTGCTTCAGCTTTGTTTCTCTCTCACTCACACTCATACTCTCTCACTCTGTCTCTCACGACTTATGAGCGTGTTGCTGTTGAAAGCAGTCGACTGGCGCGCACATATTTCAAACTCCTTGCTCGGTAAGTGTGCTAAGTGGCTGCTTACAAATACATTTGCGTAACGTCTGCCGCTCTCACACACACACACACACATACATACTATACACACACATACTCGTATATCACTTTTATTTGAGTTTGCGTTTTACATTAGGCATATTACGCATACGCCAGCGTGCCGCAGACAGACGGACAAGGATACACAGGGCACTCAATGCAGCCCTTGGCCTAGCTGAAATTAGAAGCTTATGATTTTTTTTTTTTTTTTTTGCCTTGTTCTAAGCCCGGCTAATGGCTCAAGCTTATGCTCTTTTCTACTTCTTTTGTTTGGCACAAATTTCGGGATTAATTTCCTGTCTGTGTGTGTGGTTACGAAATTAAATCATATTTCCTGCAGGTGTACTGAATATTAAGTATACGCACTGTTGGCGAAGGCTTATGAGTTGATCTTTAAGCCAGAGTTATAGACAGATAGCTGTCTTGATATATATGCAACTGTCTAGAGTTTTATGTCTTTGGAAAATCTTTGGACCTTAAGCAACATGGCTGCTAAATGCATTTCTGACATAAAAATGTTTACGAGAAGCAGCAGCATCATCTACATCTATGTATGTTCGGGTTAGTATTTTTTTAGATACTGCTGCGTTTAGTATTCTTTTAGATACTGCTGCGTTTAGTATTCTTTTGGATACTGCAGTTTGCAGCGTATAGAGCAAGCATTAGCTCTGAGGTTGTTTATGGCATCTTGGCAGTCTCTCTCTCTCTCTCTCTCTCCCTATTTCTCATGCATCATTTATGCTGTACAATAACAAATGCATACATGTTTGACTGCAAACTTTATTTACGATTCACACACAAAGAGAGAGAGAGAGAGAGAGAGGGAAAACCCTACTTATACACATGCCACAGCGCCAATGTCAATGTTTATTGATGCAAAACAAGATAAACTTGCAATGCGTAAAAGAAAATCGCAAGACGCAAAGACTTTTCCAATGACAAATGCCCCAATAACATAGATGTTTATGTGTATATACATCTATTGCATTAAATGCCACTGAAGAATGCAGAAAAATATTTAAAAAAAAACTCCCCTGATATATTGTTCTTGCTTGCTGCATATTGAATGCATTTTCATTAGTTTAAACTCACGCAATCTCAGCAATTTTCTCGCCAAACAATCACATTTTTTCAACGATATTTTCACGGCATAAATACTATATTGTTGATTTTCCCCGTTTGGTATTTAAATATTTATTTGCGTTTTCGCTGATTTCAAATTCTGAGCACGTCACAAAACCATCAACGGCAAATTTTGCGGCAAGCCATGATTTTGGCAGCAGCAGCAACGGCAGCACACGCCCCCAAACCCCACTGCCACACCCCTTATATGTATATATGAAATACCAAATAGCAAATGCTAAACGCGCATTAATGCGCTCGCTTGCTCCGACCACCTGAAAATATATATTTTTCAATTGGAAAAATCATTTTCGAATGTCAGAAAAAAAGAAATAATGTGGCTCGACTTGCTATGCATTTAAAGTGAGGACTTTTTGCATTTAAATAAGTGTGGTAAATAAATACGTACATATATGGTAGTCATTCCCAGTTGATCAGCACTTAAATTAATTACAAAACCAAACAGTGATCCCCCCTTTAGAAAAGTGAAAGTCATATTTCGTGCAGCAAGTCAACAGGTCGTATACGCAATTTCTGTTTCTAACTGCGCAATCAGCGTTAGAGCATGATGACAGCCCTCACTCAGTTGGCTAACACTTTGCCACGCCCCTTTCTTTTATCTCGTTGGGAAATTTAAACATCAAGTAAACGCAATCGTTGCCTGTTTGTCACATGTTGTCTTTGTCATGTTTTGCACTTGACGTTGGCGTTGGCGTTGATTTTCCTCAGATTTTGTTTTTCGCTTAAGCAAAACACATACTTTCCACAGTTTTCCGTTAAAACTTTTTGGCTGTGACAAATTCAGGCTGTTTTTCGTGGCTTTTAGAATGCCGAACTTAGTGTGGGTGTGTGTGAGTGTGAGTGTGTGTGTGTATGTGTGAGAGTGTGCGTGTGCGTGTCTGCTGGTTGTGCTGCAATTTGCACTGCGTTTTGTGGCATTTCAGCATGATTACTTTGTCGGTGTGTGTGTGTGTCTGTGTGTGTGTGTGTGTATGTGTGTGTGCTGCGTCTGTTAATTGTCCTGATTTCCATTTGCAACTGCTGGCGGCGGCTAGAAACTTGAGGAAAATTCAACGGAAAATTAAAATGAAGCAGCACAGCAGCTTAGATAGTATTTATTTGAAATCCATTAACTCAGGTAAACTCTCGAGAATTGTTTGCTTAGAGGGAACTTTCACTAAGCAATTTAAACTATAAATTTACAGCAATTATTAAAGAACACCTGTCATTGAAGTAGACATTTCTGAGCGTGACTTTAAATAGCTTTAATAAATTACCAAAAATATTTAAGTAATTTTTAAAAAATAAAATTCTATTATTTGGGAATGCGAAGCAAGCTCTTTTAACATAATATTTGCGCTTGAAACCCTCATTAACCCCAATTCAACCCTTGCTCCAAATAAACCCAAGCACAGAGAAAATAGAGAGAGATAGCTTCAGCTCTCATACCATGCATAATCAAACTTATTATTAGGCATGAAATTGTAACCAAATAGCACTTGATTATTATTCAGTATCTGCCATTGGAGCGGATATGCCGAAGCAGAGAAAAAGAGAAAGAAGAGGAGTAAAGGACGGGGAATCGTTTGCTAAACGGGCACGGGGCGTCAATTATGCTAACAACCTCCAACACTCATAATCACTCCACAGACAATCGTTTAGATAAGCGTCAAGGCGCGTTAAGCAAACGCTGCGGGATATGCGTGAATCGCGGGCCAAAGTAAAGCCGTGTAAAGCGCGCTCCCGAAAAACCCCGGCCAAGAAGAAGAAGAAGAAACACAGCCTAGACAAATACAAATGGCACCGAAGAGTGTACTCGGACAGAGGCTTGTAGAAAACAAAAGGCATAACAAGCTGAATAAATAGCACGATAAATGCCATAAACAAGAGACGAAAAGTTTTTGGCAATGAGCAACAAAGGGAAAAGCTGGCAAAGAAAAGCGCGCAAAGGAAAAGTCCAATAAAAGTCACGTTGCCACAATGTGAAGTCAGCAGAATGTGCGAGTCTGAGTCGGAGTCCGAGTGCGAGTCCGAGTGCATAAAAAGAAAACTGCGTGTTGTAATTGCTAAAGCGGAAAACCCTTGCGTATAATTTGCAACTAGGTGGCAACGCTGTCGCGCAAACAACTCTCTGAGGACAAGATTTATACGATTGCCGATTGTGACTCTACCATATACCCTCCCTCCCGCATCCACCTAATGGGCATTTGTGGGCGTTGCTCAAGGAGCAGGTCGAAAGTTGATGTTGTCCTTGCCGTAACTGAGTGTATTGTCTTGTAAGGGCAGTTCAGTGTAGTTGTAGTTGTAGTTGTAATTGTTACACTTGTCGTGTCCTTGTCTTGACTGCTCTTCTTCTTCTCTCTCCTCCTCTCCTTAACCACAACCACATTTCAATTTATTGTCATTTAAATACTTATTTCAATTACCGTATACAAGCGAAACTTACTTTACATCCTCCATTAATTATTCATTAATTCATGAGAATTCTCAACTTGTTATTGTTTATTGTTTACGCGCTCTGTACTGTGAACCGTTATTTAAAGATATTAATGTACGAATAATTCAAATATGTTTTATTTCAATTCCAAGTAGATTTATAAATGTGTGAATTTCTATCAGATAAATCTTATACACACTAATTTTAGTAGGCATTTTATTTAGATAATTTATTTTATTTATTTATTTTTTTATACCCATCATTGTGTTCACAGAACCCTTAATACCGATTTAATTACGATGGTATATATTTATTTGTAATCCTTGCATATCGGCACTGGCGCCAGCTTAAAATCCACACCATAAAATTGCCCATTCAGAGACTTTCTTCGTGGTTTCATAGTTCTGGGGCCGCATGTAAATTGAAAATGTATGAAAGTTGTATGTAATAATTAATTATAAAGCATACCGACATAGGTTAACATCATAAGGTTTGACCACCACAAACTGATCCGGTACATTATTTAGAAACTGAATATATTTACAGCGCATGTATTTGTTGTAGCGATACGAAAACGTTGGTTTCAAATGATCCAGATGATATTTGAACATGGGCAATACTCTCCACGATTTGTCAGGAACATCAAGAAAATCCCGAGGCTCCAACTCCTTTTCAGCCTTCTTTTGTCTCTCTGGGGGTTTGAATTCAGCTTCAAGTTGATGGATACTAAAGTTCGCTGGCAATGCAGTCGATACTTCACATATCGGATTAAACATAAGATGGTTCATCATTTTTGCGGTTATATCAAACAAATTTTGTATATATATTTTTTTAAGAAAATTTAAATTAAATAAATTTACAGCTGCCTACTTTGAAGCCAAATACTCAATGAAATAATTTATATATTACTTGAAAACAGGTGACAATAAAGGTTGAAATAAAATCGAATGAAGTAAGATAAGCTTTAGCTTGGTTTTAGTTTAAATCTTATATACCTTAGCTAACTAAAGATTTTCCATTTTCGTTTCCTTAGCAAAATACCACATCGTACCCTTTCTAATTAATTGACTTACTTTGTTTACTTTGAACTTGCCTGCCAGGCTTCTACCCCTCGTTATCTTCTACTTTTTTAAGTGGCATATTTATGATAATTGTGTGTGGGTTCTTAACTTCGCTTCCTGTGGGGCGACGTGCGACGCAGTTCAATGGCTTTTACCCATAGATATTTATGGCACAAACTGTTTATGGCACTCCTATGTATATGAAGTTTTTACCAGCTAAAGATGCTTATAGAGTCTTGTCTAGACAGATGAAAATAAGCAAAAATAGGTAGAGAAATGGAGTTCGAAAATTTTCTGTTTACCTTTAATTATTTTTAAGGACAATTCAAGATGATTTAAATAAATATCAAGCCAAAAAAAACTTTTCGACGTTGGCAAACAGAAAAGTTTCAGCGCATAATTTACAGTTATGCAGCGCCATTAGGGTCGCAACTAGTCTCCCTATCTCCCTCGCTCTTTCTCTCCGTCTCTTTCTCGTTGCACGTGGCAAACTTAATGCGGCTACAAATTTCGCCATGACGCTATCATCGCCCAAGGAATCCAAGAAATGCGACGCTATCGGCATCATTCATCATCAGCTGCCAAACAATTGACAACATAAAACGGCGCCATGGTTCGTGGTGCTGTTACTCCATGGCAAATCCCAAGGTAGAAATCTACCTGAAATGAAACTTTTGAATTTTGATTGCGTATGCTGCGCACAAGGAGTCCATTGTTGTACTAACAGAGAGAGAGAGAGAGAAAGAGAGTGTGCCTTGAGTTTTATATACCTACATAGTATGTATCACAAGGCAGTCGGCATCGGAGTGTGGCACTTCATATGCAAAGTATGATCCACTTAATGCGATTTATAACGTTGCCCCTACCCCCTCCCCACTTCAGACAGTGCAAATATATTAAGCGACTTGCTAGAGAAAACTACGTCTACATAGTGTGCCAGCTTCAACTTCAGTTTGCGGCTCCAGCAGCAGCAGCAGCAGGAGCAGCAGCTGGGTAGATCTGGTTCATATACGCCAAGCTCGTTTGTTCCGCCTGTCAGGGCCATGTTGCTGTCACCCGTCACCCGTCACAGCATCCTCGGCATCGTCGTCGTCGCTCCTCGATGATGCTGCGCTTTCATTCATGGCGATTATGCTGGGGCGCCCTTTGTTTCCTTAGCTTAGAAAATCCATTTCGAATCCCAGTTTAGTGCAAATTTATACGGTGAATACAGTTTTTTTGCGTTTCGCCTCTTGTTATCGCTTTCCACGGCTTTTCAAGCAACAATTTCTTGTTTAAATTTAACGCTAGCCCTGCGAGAGGGAGGAAGAGAGAGAGAGAGAGAGAGCAGCGGAAAGGGAAATAGATATTACGCTGTCTTGCATATTTTGCGCTCAAATGTTACATAATTGTGCCAGCGAACCTTTCCGCACTCGAGGTCTCTTCTTTTTTTTTTATACAGCAGCGAATTATGTGCTCACTCACACACACACACACACACGCGCGCAATACGCTTGTATGGCTGCTGGCATACGCGGCGTATGCGTAACATTGTTAGCCATTGTTCTTAGCGCGCGGCTGCTGCCCGCTGGGCATACGCCATTGTCTTGTTGTTGCCTGGAAATACACAAAACATGGGGTTAAAAGCAACTAAGATGTGTGTGTGTGTGTGTGTGTATTAAGAATATTTAATAAATGCGAGCGTATATGTGTCTGGCAACTCCCTGCACATATTGTAGCATACTTTTTGGGGTTCAAAAGTTCATAAAAATCTACTTTGTTGCGCGAAAAGGTCAGGTCAGTGCGGCGAACTCTTTAATCCCATTGACAAAGAGGCTGCTCTCATTAAAATGTAATTTCATAAATGCAAGCGAATTGCTGGCGAAAAGGTTTGCAAGAAGTGCCGGCAACTGATTACACTGGCAAGTTACACAGACTCATTAGCAAGTACTTAAAAACTATTCGAGCAACAGCTGTCATGTGGCGCTCACGTGGCTGCAACACACCAGGCAGCACACTAACACACACACACACACACACATACGGACACTGCGCAATATTTATAATGCCGCTTGAAGGTAACAAATGTCAACATGCTTCACATTCAGCTCCACTGACAGGCCAAGTCCCGACGGTACCGACGGTACACTGCGACGCCTTGTACAGCACGCAGCGACCCCCTGATGGTTAATTAAAAAATGGTAACGCTTTTGGATGCCCCCTACTTTAGCTGGGTATCTGGAGGTCGGGTGTTAATGTGTTGACTGCTCGCCTGGCGGCTTTAAAATGTATTTACACTGCTTTGCTCGCTGAGAATATTTTATTTAATATGTAGGGATGGCAGTGCTCTTAACTTTATATAAATTTATAAAGATTTTAACGAGTTTTATTGTTATTTATTATTTTTAAAAGGCAGAAAAGGAGAGAAAGGTCTCAATGTGAAATGTGAAGACAGTAAGGACTTTTTCGGCATTTAGCTTGCTGTTTTTCAGTAGTATAATTAATATTTAATTTTTCTACTCTTTCTCTACCTCTCTCGCCCGTTTTACGGGCCATTTATTTATGGCTAACTTCATTTTGCAGTGCTAACTCTTTGGTTTCCTTCTCGCCTGCTGTCAATGAGCTCATTAAATTGCAATTGCGAGCACATTACGCGTACTATTTTGCAGCAGCAAATGGAGTGCATACTTAACTCTCATTATTTACCGTTCTGTTTTGTCTGTTACTGTGTTTCTTATTTCTCTTCCATCTTTCTTTTGCTGCCCGTCTAATTAAAGGTGTCTTGTGGCTTATTTCCACCACAAGTTGCAGGTAATAATTTACCTAGAAAATTTGTAAAAAAAATAAAAAAAATTGCTGTGAAGCGTGTACGAGCATTCGGCTGGAAAAAGTGTTGTGAAAAGCACAAAGTTTTGCCCAAGTCGAAGGCAAGCAAAAAAGTTTGTAAAATATAATTAATACTTAATTAATAACAATGCCGGGCTCTTCGGAAGTCTCAAGCATTGCAAGTTTTTTTTTAAATAGTGCAAAATCAGTTTGAAATTTAAACACAATTTAAAATGTTTTTTAATTATATTTATTCAAACATTTCAGCAATAAAAATCTACAAGCTGCTTCAACGTTGTTGCCACAATTGGTAACATGCAAGTGACAGTTGCTTGCGGCGACTTTTGTTGTTTGTGTATGTGTATATGTGGGTCAGTTTTGTGCTTGCCACCAGCTACAAAAATTGTTTTTATTTAATTTTTTATTTTTTTTTTTTTTTTTTTTGGAAGCCGAGAGCAGCCAGCAAAATGTTGTGGCAGCAGCAGCAGCATAAAGAAGCAGTTGGAGCAGCCGCAGCAGCATTCTGCGGCCTTGCCACACACGTTACCGCAGCAGGCGGCCGGACAGTGGACCGCATAAACAAAACCTTCATTAATCTTATTCAATGTCCGGCACACAACAAAACTTACACACACGCGCAGCGAGCAGACAGAGTTGCCCTTTTGCAAAACTGTTTTCTTTGCCGCCTCAAATATAAACAATTTGCACATTTTAAGTTGCATACACACACACACACACACACACACGTAGGCAAGCACTCGACTGCGACTTGCAGCAGTCACGCAGCGTATACGTGTGTATTAAGTATACGTCGCGTGTTGTCCGGCTTGTTGGCTTTCGGTTACCGCCTGCCTGCCCTGCCTGCTTCTCCTGCCTGCTCTGCCTCTCCTGCCTGTCCTGCCTGCCTTGCCTGTCCTGCCTGCTTGTCGTCTTCTACTTCTGCTTCTTCTCCTTGCCACACATAAATCCACTTGTGCAGCCTGCAATTGCAACTTTATTTGCACTACGTGCAGACAAACACAAACATTGAACGGTCAATTTTAAATTACAAAACTTCTCATTGCATTACATTTATATATGTATTTCCGATTTTCATCCATTTGCCATATACCATTTTCGATTTTACACTTTCAAACCCAAAATTGACAGCAATTAGTCGGATAGTTGTGGAAAATCAATTAAGTGACATGCGTAAATACTACAAATGGAATATTCAAGATATTTTATGCATGTGTGCACACACACAAACACACACACAGAGAGAGACTTGCATGCACCGTTAAAAAGTCAACAAAACGCTGATTAGATAAAGGCACAACAATTTCGAGTAAGCAAGGTTGCATTTTGTATATATGTGAAATATGCAAATATTACACATACGCCGTGTTGCCACTAAACTGAATTTATCATGTTATTTATGTGCATATATTTGATCAATCTTATGGATTGAGTTTTGATGGGATAAAATTGGAAAAACAAATCGAAAGCATTTTGCATTTTATGCTAAAGACTGAGGTCGTTCGCTAGAAATAGAAATATAATATATTGGCAAAGACTTACAGGCTTAATTCGAAAAAAGAAAATACAAATTTAACTAGTAATATATTTAGATTATTTGCCATAAAAATTACGCAGTTTTATGTAGTAATAAATCGAGATAAAAATAATTGCTGCTGATTTTCTTTTCGCAGCAGAATTTAAATATTATAGATATTTTCCTCTACTTTTCTGCACTATTTTGTATTGATTTACCAAGCATAACATGTGATATATCTTTTCTATAAATACATTCAGGCCTGATGAGTACCTGATCTCATAAAGTGGCGCTCGCATTGGTAGAACAAGTTGGCAAAGTGCACTTCAAAGCATTTTGCCAACGTTTTGAGTCGCTGCATAAAGTCTACACTTACATCTTGAGACAGGGCAGAATAGGGCGGTACTCGGGGGTAAACTACTTGCGGTTGGCTTTAAGCATAAACGGAAATCAAAGACATATTGTGCGCCGCCTGGCAAGTGCATCATGTGGTAAACTAAGACAAGGGTGCCGCCTGCTGTCGCTGACAGCAGATTTGCCGGCACCCAAATGGGTAAGGGTCGCGTCGGGTCTGAGAGAGAGAGAGATGGTTGGCATAACGCCCAGGCATAGTGTGTCACAAAGTCCATTCATTCATGGCTGCAGTCGACGCACATAAATAAGAGTCTTGTGTGCCTGACAAACGCGCGTCAGTGGGTAAACTTGACTGGGGCTGCCCTGAGCTGGGAGTGACTGATGAGGAAGTGCTCGTTTTAAGGATTTACATATTAATCTCTCAATTTGTGCGGCCTACTGCTGTTTGCCATAAATTGTGCTATAAATAATAATGCGAAGATAAATAAATTTTGCAACTTTTAGGCGACAATAACAATTGTCAACGGGCGAGTAAGTTGAATGCATTAAATGAAAAACAAGTAAATAGGGAGGCGAAAAAAAAAAGAAAAACACTTTCAACAATTTCCCCCCCTCCCGTTTTAGAGCTTGCTACAATTTCGCAACGAGTTTTCATCTCTTGCTTTGTGCTCGTTTTATTTACATGAAGTTTTCGATTTGTTTTCGTCGCACTTGTCAACATTTCCGGTAACAATAAAATAGTAGTTGCATCAGCTGCAGGATGTTCCGGCTGGCAAATACGCCTGGAATTTGTGACTTTAGAAATTGATAACTTTCAAAGCGACATGTAAAGCATTTGATACTTTGAGCTGCTTATTTCTTACTTTTTTCTATAATTGATTAAGTTGTTTATGTTTCTTGGAATCACCCATAGCTCGTGGATGTTTTGGCGATGAATTTCGTACTTGGCATGAATTTTCGACATTTAAAGCAATTTGTAAAGAATTTGTCGCTTTGAGCTGATTATTGGTTTTTTTCTTTGAGCTGTTTATGTTTTTTGGAATCACCCACAGCTCTATCTATTTATTTGTTGCGCTTTTGCTGCTTTTGCATTAAAATTTATAGCGAATAGTGTTCGTTTTTTTATTTTTATTTGCCCAGGCAACATTGCAATCAGTTTTGGCGTCGTGTTTGAGCAACGGAAACAGCTCGTTTTTTTCTTAACTGCAGTCAGCGAGCAACACGTCGCCCATCTGCATGTTGCTGCTGTCGTTGTTGTTGCTGTTGTTGCATGCATTTCACTTGATAAGCAAATATGGTTGAAATATGCAGGCGGCACATAGAAGGTAAAAGGGAAATCAACACAACAAGGCAGGAAAATATGCATGTCCTTGTTACCGCTAGATTTCCATTTTAGATGGCGGCCATTGCGCTGTCGTTGCCGTTGATAAGGGGGCGTGACAGCCTGCATATACTACGATGCATGTAAAACACCTGTATGTGTGTGTGTGTGTGTCTTGCCTGTTTGCTTATCAAGGCTGTTGCCATCTCTGGCAATCGAATGTCAATTAATTGGCTTCTTATGCGCAACGCATTTAACCCACTTTCTTCTGCTTCTTCTACTTGGCTACAACTTTTGCACTAAATTTCGATCAAGCTGCAAGTGAGTAACGGTACAACAAGAACAACAATGGCGTCTGCGCTTGCATACAATTTGCACTGGCAAGGACACGGGCTAGCATTACTTTTATGAGGTGGTTATTCAAAACTAACAAGAAACTGCACAGAAACAACTTTTTCTTTATTCTTATATTTTTTTCTTTTGCCCACAAACAATTGCTCGAGTGTTTTGTGTGTGTGTGTGTGTTTGACGTGGTATATGTTGGTACGTGTGTATGTGTGCAGCAATTTTCGCACAGTACCAGAACAAAACATGTTGTTGATCACATAAAACAGGGCCGAAACCAGTCTAAGAACCACAACGCGCCCCAGTCGACGTCTCGGTTTTTGTGTGCTTATTGCAAGTTCAAAGGTAGCACAAGTGGGTACGACATGCAAGCAGTTAGTAGCAGTAATAATAATAATAAAAAAGAAAAACTAAAACAAAACATTGACATAAATAAGAGAGAGAGAGAGCTCTGCTGCTGCTGCGTTTGCTAAACTTTTTCTGAATGCTCTAGGGAACAAAAAAGATGATGTCATTGAGGAATAAAGTTTGCTGCTCTCAACCGCAAGAAGGTGCGAAATTTCGTATGATTTTCAAACAAAGTACTTTAATAATAATTTGCAAATTAAATTGACAAGTCCGAAAATGTATATAAATTAATATATATGCAAAGCTGCGTGTTTGTTTGCATTAAAAAATATTTAAAATAATTTATGAGATTTATAAATATTTTATTTACCTGGCTGAGCAAATATAAATTTGTTTTTCTTTATGAATTGCCTTTTTCCAGTTGCTCAGCTTGACTATGCAGCTGGATTTGTGACAGGGCTAAGTGAATTTTTATACAGAAGTGTAGAATAGCTATTAAATTAGTTTTATATCTTTTTAGAGTTTGCAATTTATGTAGCTTGACTTCTTCTTTAAAACTTTCCATATCCGTCATGGAAAGTGTATAAAAACTTCGTTAAGTTTCGTCTGCATTTCCTTCCTGTTTCGTATTTATTTTAAGCATTTCTCGTTTTGGTTATTTCTTTTCTTTTTAAGCCCACGTTTTTTTTCGGTTTTTTTTTTTAACTTATTAGTACTTTTATTTTTATGCGCCGCCTGCACGCTTGTTGTCGTAGTTTTTGCTTTTGCTTTTTACCATGTTTTTCTTTTCGTTTGCGCTTGTACTTGGCTCATAAATTCATGAAACTTAATGCAAATATTTTGTTGTTTTTTTTTGTGTCGTTTGCCTCGTTGCATCGTTGCATGCAGCAAATGCGAAAAGCTGAAAACTTGCTGTAAAACATTATTTTTGATATGTTAATCGCGCTTGGCATGCAATTTTCCTATTATTTGGTCGTTTGTTTAAATTCCGCGACACTTGGGTTAACTTTGGCGACGTCACGTTTTAAATTTTTAATGGGCAACAACAACATGTCGCCGGATTCGTTGCTGTCGTTGTTGTTGAGTTTTAATTACAGCTCAAGGTGCTGCGCCTTGAACTATGCCGCAAAATAAATTAGGAGACGCAGCGCGCACACACCCACACACACACACATGCAGGCACTCATACACTCCTTACACACAATCAGAAATATGCGCACATAAATGCTTGGCATTTTATTGTTTGCCCTGCGCTGCTGTAGTAGTATGTGTGATCTGTGAGCGTGTGTGTGTGTGTGTGTGCAGTCATAAAAGGTGTAAGACTGCCATAAACGCCTTACCAAGGCGCTTATTGCTTTGCGTGTTTGTGTGTGTGTGTGTGCCATAAAATGTGCGTAAAACTTTGCTTATGGCATTTATTGATAAAACGTTTGGCCAATGAATTTTTATTTAAGCATGTCTATATAAAACGGTATTTATGGCAATTGGAACTATTGCTTAGCGCAGGAGAGGGGACGATTCGAGAGGTATTTGTACGTAAATTCCCAAGAAAACTTTCTTGAAAAATTTCAAGGGGAAAAACAAAGAGAAAAATAACATGTTAAGGAAATAGTTTAAATATTTTGAAATTTTAAAGACCATAACTTCAATAAATAATATATATGTATAATAAAATATAGTAATATTTTAACAATGCTGTGCTTATGTTTATATTTTACTTATTCGAATATAACAATTTTAAAGACAATAACTTCAACAAGAAATATATTGATAAAGTAATAAAATATAGTAGTATTTTGACAATGCTGTGCTTATGTTTATGTACTTATATATTCGCATATAACATTTACACACTCTCTATAAAGTACTCAACATTCCCAGCAGCTGAGTCATGCGATCCGAGCACATTTCACAACCCCGACAACTTGTTGCCAGCACATTGACACATTGAACGAAGCAGATGTCGCAGATGCTGCAAGACAATTCAACCGAGACGTAGCCAATTGTATGTGAGTGTGTGTGTGTGTGTGTGTTTTTTAACTGTTATCTACCAGCAGGGAGGTTATCTCGACAAGATATCTCAATCATCGATTGATAACACGCAATGCCAGCGCACATAAAAGCCAAGTGCGTTGAAAATTTTCAAAATTAAATCAACACGTTTCGTTTGTGAAGTACCAATTCGCTTACCTGGCAATAACACACGCACACCCACACACACACACACGCGGGTAAAATGAAACAGCTCTGGTTGCTGGCACTATGCGCCCTCCACCTCCTGCTCGTCGCTTGCAACGCGCAGCTGCAGTGCAACGCCGTGGCAAGCAGTCGACAAAAGCGAATTGTCATACGCAGCCCGGCAACGCGGCAGCTGAGCGAGCTGGACAGCTGCCAATACGAGCTGGCCCAATGGAGCACACAGGTCTGTCAAGTGCGCATCGATATTGAACGCTTGGAGCTGCCACAGCCGCGTCTCAACAGCAGCGGCAGCAGCGGGGAGCAGCAACTGCAGTGCATGGACTTTTTGCAAGTGCAGCGTTTTCGCCTCTGCGGCCGCAACAATGGGCAACATTTGTACGTGCCACTGCAGCAGGGGCAGACGCTTAAGCTGCACTTCAGCCTCAGCAGTCGATGGGCACAGGCCACGTGGCAGCTGACGCTAACACAGCTTGAGTGTCCAGCCAGCATGTCCAACGTGGGGCAGCAGCAGCAGCAGCAGGTGTCGCCGCTTGCCGCCCTGCAATTGCCCACTGTGCGTCCCATGTTGCCGTTTCTCAACAATTTGCTGCCACGCACCATATTCGGTGGCAACGCTGGCAACTCTGCCAGCGGTCCGGCAGCACAGTTGCTGCAAACACTGCGCGCCCCCTCGGCAGCTGATCTCGAGTTGCTGGCGCCACTGGGCTGCGATCAATACTATCGCAGCTCATCGGGTGGCATTGCTAGCTTCAACTTTGCCGGCGGCATTTATATGCCCAACATGAGGTATACCATCTGTGTGGCCGGAGCAGCCAATAGCGAAATCAGGTAAGGATGTGCATCAATCTCAGAAAGCTTTATATATCTTTTTCTCACTACCCCCAGCTACACTCTGGAGCACTTCGAGCTGTCCAAGTACAGCAGCGATGTGGCCGGTCCTGGCTACGATGAGGATTGTCACAGCACTGTGGCCACTGTGGGTCGTGCATCGGACTATCTGCTCATACCCAACTCATTTATGGCCAATAATCCTGCACTGCAGCCGACCTATTATTGTGGCAATAATCTCGTTGGCCAACGCATTATCGCACGTCCGCCCTTTGTCATCCACTTCGCCAGTGATGCACAGTCAGCTGCCAGCGAAACCGGCTTCCAATTGACATACACGGTCTCGCAGAGCAATGTTAACTAAATCAATGCGCACACAAGCAGCAACAAATCAATGAAATTGGTATTATTAAATGTGACATACTGATACTATGTGTGTATGTGTGTGTGTAGCTGACAATTGGCTGCCACTGTACGCGTTGGATTTAATTAGATACCCTTGCATTGGCATCAAGTCATCCATATGTGAATTATTCAGAAGGCAATCAAACTCGAACATAATGTGAATGTGGGGAGGTGGGGCTGGATTTGTGGGTGAATTTTTTGTGAAGTATAAATTATATTTAAAAAAGGTATGAATTAGTGTTTGATATATTTAAACCACAAATGTGCCACTGTGGCGCAATTAGCGCAAATTTGTGTATAAATTAAAATAAAAAATTTAATATTAAAAAGGTTTAATTACATAGATTACATGACTTCTAATTTTAAATGGCGCAGCAAAGTATGCTACATATTTTACTGCGACATACGCCATTTCAATTTACGCTGCGCATGAAAGTATGCTACACTTTTTATACCCCAATCTCGCCATATTCATTTAAGATGCGCTTGAAAGTATGCAGTATATTTTAAACACGCGAAAAAAACGCAGTTTTCCTTATTTTACCACATATTTAATTTATTTCCCATACTATATACGTTTCTCTTACCCAACAAAGTTTGCAAGTTTTGTGTAAGTTCGACTTCTGTGCGTTGATTACCAATCAATCAGTCAGCGCAGTGCAAACAGTTTTATTTACAGAAATATTACAGCGAGTCGCATACGCATATGTACAGTTTGTATGTAGTTTATTTCGAACTTGCGCTCAGGTGTAGATATGCCCCAAGTGCCCCAACGGATATTTACATATATAATTGCAATGTCGTGCACACACACATTCAACTTCCCCACTGATTTGTCTTCACTTCAGCTAACTACCTGCTGCCACCCCTCCCCCACTCCCACTTCCGTTCCGTGCATACGCGCGTATTTCGTTCGCATTCATCGCATTGCAGCCATGACATTTTGACGCCGCCAGCCCTTGCCGCCATCTCTTGCAGCTGCAGCCAATTGGGCTGGCCATGTATATTTAATGTGAAATTGAACAAAACTCTGCGGTTTAAGTGTGAAAATTGTTAAATGCATTGCCTGCATTTTTGACTGGCTGCCAGATGGCAGCTGGCGTCGCTCACTTGTTTGCCTATCAATAAATTGCGCAAAACGGATGCGGAAGTGAAGAATTTGCGATTGAATTGATTGCAATGTTATGAGTGTGCAATGGCTGAGTGAGCTGCTGACAGCTGTCACACAGCATGCACTCTATAAAGGACCCAGGTGTGTGTGTGTGTGTGAATGAATATCGAATGCAATTATGCGTAAGAAAAAAGAGAGATACTTCTGCACTGTGGGAAAACACTGTGTAAAATGCCTGTAAACACAATTTGCATCAATGGATGAAACAGCTGGACGCCTGGATGACCCGCTGGCTGGATGGCTGGCTGGTTGGCACAGGAAATTGCCTTTCAAATATGCATAGTCATATGCTTAAACAATCTGCTGCATACTTGCAGGCGCTAAGCCTCAGCTTGCTTGCCTCGCAAATTTATGCAGTCAGCTCTTGAGCAGCATCGACTTGTCGTCACAAGAGGCACACACAGGACACTCACAACTCAACCTGCCCAGCTGACTGGTCTCTAATGTTTTCTCCTTATTGCCAAGCAAGCTTTAAGTTTTCTGTGCTCAGCAGTTAATGCTGCTTGCAGTTTGCTGTGTGAACTTTCGATTTCAAAGTTGCCTCTAGCTGGCAGCAGAAGCTGCAGTCTCTTTGCCGTTGAAGCTATAAAAAATTTTCGAAAGAGACAATTTTGCAATTTATGATCCTTGACTGCATTTCATTTGCTTGCGAGCGTGAAAATGTTATCTGCACTTCATGAGAGCACGCAGCGGCAATTAAAACGTACTTCGCCAGCCACATGGCGTATGCGTAATATTGTGCTGACCAAATGAAAACTACACAATGAGCAGCAGCAGCAGCTGAAAAATGATTGTTATCCTGGCGCAGTTTTAATTACGCAAAACGGCAAACTAAGCTCGCAAAAGTGCCGCAGCGCAAGCACACACATTAATTAATATGTTATAATTTTGTGAAAACAATGAGAGTCCCCCACGTTTCATATATGCAGATAAGTTAAAAATTTTGATTGGAACTGCGTTTTTCAACTTTGTTCTCGCACAAATCTCTAGTTATATATTCAACCCGATTCATTGACATTCGTAAGCCTTGCTCTGACTTATTTTAACAGCGAATTCCAAACAATTGTTAGAATAATAAAAACCTGCACAATTTGCAGTCGCTGTCCCATGTGTGGTATTTCAGCCATTGCCAATTTTACTCATAGAAAAAGCGAATGTTAAATTGTTTTTTTTTTTTTATTTGTATTTTTGTCGTTGCATTTTCAAATTGAATTTTTAAATTCCGCCAACATTGTCAGGCAAACTGTCATTGTTTGTTGTTGCTGCTGCTGTTGTTGTTTAGTTTTGCACTGTCTTTTTATTACTTCTTCGTTTTTGTGTTGTCCTGTCAACTTTGTAACGCCTGCGCGACGCCAAAGGCCAATGCAATTTTGGTGTGTGAATAAAATTTGTAGGCAGTCACTGCACACAACGCATAGAAAATTGCAACATAAATTTTTGGAAAGGAGTGCGAAACCAACCAAAAAAAAGCGATAAAAAACCAAACAGAGTCCTTGTGAAATATAGTGGCACCATATTGTGGTTAACATTGTATCAAAATGTCAGCGAAAATTAACTTCAGTCGGATTTATTTAATTGCATTTTAAGCTGTGCTCAACAAAATGTGTTGCCTACTTTTGTGCGCTAGATAAAATGTAGTGCGTGATTGAATATGCCGGCCACAAACAAAAGTATTGAAAAGTATTGCGCGCCACTTTAAATATAGCAATTGCCAAGAGCACTTTGTGGGCTGTTTACGTTAAGATCACCCATTTCAATTAAGTGTTATATGCCAAAAGCACAATAAATTATTTCAATGGACCAGCTGAAAATACAAGCACGCTTGGAAAATTGTTGTGTCTGTGCAAAAACTGCTTTCAAATGGAATTCTTAATGGATTTCTAAGGAATCTCATTTGGATCAATTCAACAGCCAATTCACACTAAAAACATGTCCTAAACACTCGTCGTTCAAGGACGTACACGATAGGAAAACCCACGCGCGGCCGCGTCAGATAAAAACTGACCTCGACATTATCATTATTATGCGAAGGGGTCTCTGTCTGGCTGTGTGTGTGTGTGTGTATGTGTCTGTGCCTGTCTGCCTGCAGCGAAAACACAAACATTTTCATAAACTTAAATGCCAATTAAATAACATTAAATTGTGCGAAAAATGAACCAAACAACCCAAAGCAACACCCGGCCAAAAAGGAGAAAAAAAAATAAAGGGACACCCCCGCTTCTTTGCACGCCCTGTCGAAGGGCTGTCAACATGACAAAGGGAAAAATTAAGCAGCTAAACAAGGCTTTATAGAGGGGCATAGCATAAGCAAACAAACAAAGGCAGCAGCCAATGGAGTTGCCAGACAGGAGACAGGATACAGCAGACTCTCTGACCGAAACCGAACTGAATGCATAAGCCGAGCGAACATGACACTGAGAGCTAACAGACACACACCCACACATACATGCTCAGCCGTAACATGGTTTGGCTTGGACAACAACAGACACACACACACATAAGAAAGCCAAAGCCAACAACATAATCTATGGGTTGTCAACAAAACGAGAGACCATAAAGGCGGCAAAGAAAGCATCCAAAAAGAGTGAGATTCAGCCAGAGTGGACTCAGCTGAATCAACGATGAAGAGGATGAGGCGGAAGAGACCCGAAAGCAAACAAATTAGTATGCAAGTCAGGCAGCAGATTAGGACACCAAAGTTTTCGCGACATAAACGGACAACAGTCGCTCGACAGCAGCAACAATGGTATTTTGGCTTATGTAGTATGAGAATGGCCCAACACACACTTCCCAAACCTATTTACTGCCTGTTATATACATAGATATTTACAGACATTTTGTGCCGGTCGCTCTCTTTGCCTTTTTCCTTTTCCTTTCCATTTTTTTTGGGCTAAGTCCAAATAATGAAGTCGGTCACCAGCTCGATCTGTTGCGCTAACAAAACGGGGAAAGAAGTGGGCTCAAAAAAAAATATGTTGGCTTTTGTTAGGCGAATTTAATATACTCTAAAGATGGTTTCGTACTAATGTTTGTCTCGTCAACAATTATGCAGATTATAATATATATTTTCAACTCAAATGCCTTACAATTTTCAGTTAAGGTTCATGCTTAAGCCACGCTAGAAAATAAAAATGCTCTGTACAGTTTGGGGTATAAGTATGTCAGTATGTCCGCGGCATCCTCAGGGCCCACAACCTGTGCAGATGAGCTGTTGCTGTTGCGTTGTCTCTCAGCGGTTTGGCTGATTTTCTTCTATTCTTCTTTCTTTTTCTACTTTTCCCACTCAGCATTGTGTGGAATATTTTAAGTATTTCATTAAAAATTCCTTGCACAACTGCACAATTGGGTTGTTTGGGAGGTGCCTGCCTCAAAAAAGCCGACACGACTCAAATTCCCAGCCAGAACAAGTTTATATGCAGAACTAGTCAAGGTTGCTTTGTGGCTGAACCTGCTGATTCCCCTTGCAGCAGGAATCACCATAATAAATGTCTTTTGTGTTTTTAAAAATGTTGTAGCTTCGTACACATTTACCAGAGATTCTCAACATTTTGTTAATTATTTTCTAGATTTTTATACATTGAGAATTCAATGAAAAGTATTAGTATGCACATAAATCACATGCGGTTTCGAAGTGTTTATCAAAATATAATAAATTTTAATCCAAATAAAGCGTAAGAACAAATCGAGCAAAACATTTGAAACAGTCGCATTTAATTGCTTTAGCTACCCTCCCCAAAAAAAAGGCCAGAAAATTCGCAAAAATAAAATGAATGTAAATCATGTTTGTGTGTCATGTGTATGTGTGTGTGTTTGTAAATATTTTTGCATTTACATATGTGTTTACAAAAGCACAGTATGGTTTCTGTATTGCTATTGAATATATTGGACTACTATAAATAGTTCCGACTGAGTTAATATATAAAAGAAATGTATTTCGTTTTTTTTCGAGAACTTATAATAACAGTAACATTTTAATATAAAATTATTTAAAAAGAAAACCAAATGGAAAAAAATATTATGAATTCATAAAGTATACATATTTGGACTCATCTGCTTATTAAGTATAGCATTAGTTCTAATTTGTTCAAATGGGAATAATCACAAAAATAATTTAATACAACAAAATTATTTATAAATAAAATGTTCTATGAGTGTTATGAGAATATAAAATGAATGTTTGCTATTAGTTATTATTAGAAATATACAATTTAATTTTTGCAATTAGATATTATTTATGTATGGGATGCGCGCCCCCGGTAAAGCCTTTCAACCATTTTGTTTAACTGAATTCTTGAAATTCTGCGGCACCAGCACAGAGCGCTTAATCATAACTTATGTGTATTTATTAAAGTTATGGCCAACACATACTTGCTGGCATATAATTTTCATATTTTCATACATTGTTTAACTTTACTCTTCCTCCCCCCATCCAACTCACACCTACTTCCTCTGCTTTTGGGGGGAGCTGTGCCTGCTTCTTCGACAACAATGTGTGTGCAAAACGTAAGTTTGCGTGCCAGGCGCATATAAATTAGCCGCTTATAATATTCTGTTGGCATTTTTCAAATTTCCAGTTAGCAATTTGGCTGTGCGTGTGTGTGTGCCAGTGTGTGTGTGTGTGTGTTGTGGCAGGTGAAAGAGTTCGTACGCTATAAAGTATGCAGGTTACGTGCTCAAGGTTTTCGCTGTGTTGTGCAATACACAAAGGCAGCAAAAGAGAGAGACCGAGAGAGAGAGAGAGAGAAAACGAAAAGAAACAATAACAATTATTAACATATTAATAAATTTTAGCATATCTGAGAGGCCATAATTTTGTGTAATTCTAGACGAGCGCAGCTGGGCAACACCTGAACGAAATTGGATAATCTCGTCGAGCAGCAGCGCACGCCAATTTAATACTGGCTGTGGCTACTACCCAGACCTATAGTATAGTCTTGCTGAGAAACCTCTCCCCTTTTATGACACACTTCAGACAACAATAGTAGGCCATTAGCAGTATGTATAATCGAATGTGCACAGAAATAAACAATTATTTGGCTAATCTCATACTTATCACACCTCAGCTGTCCGTACTCTCAAGCACTTGCATATCATCGACCTGCCCACTTTTCCATTGTTTATACCATTTGCGTTTTTTACTAACAATCACGCCCACAATTAACATTGTGAGGCCCAGTAGGAGCAGGCCCAGGCCGGTGAATTGCCCAATTTGTGATGCACTCAATGCCAGCTGCGAAGTATTATAATTATACCATTATGCTATAAAGATATCGAGACCTCAAACTGACCTTGAGCAGGCGTATAAAATCGTCGTCGAGTTCAGCATGCATTTGTACGGATACAAGTGGTGCATAATGATCGTAGGCCACATCCCGTAGATAACTGTAGTCATAGATAGAGAAAATATATTTGAATCCAAAGATCTAGGTCTGCTGCAACTCACTCGACTTCCTCGTCGCGTATCACGCGTATGCTCATCATTACCTGCCCCTTTAGGGCAACCGGTATGCCCAGTGTCGGTTCCATTATCACATACATGCCATGCTCCTCACCATTTGGCCGCAGGCCCGTCGTATTGGCCCTGTACAAGTCATCGGTCATGTAGAAATGTGGATGTGACATGTAAATGGGTGCATGATAAGCAGATGGTGAATAGTCGACCACACCGGACCGTGGGCACTCGCGATTGCGAACACAGAAACACTCGTTTGCCGCATTCAGTTGACCATTGTCGAAACTCAGTTGGGTTGTCTCATAGCGCCAGGCCTCGATGCTGCCATGCACTGTGACATTTGCCATGCTGTACATGTTTATGAAACGTCCGGCATCGGCTAAAAAAATCGAAATTGTTTCATCCCATTGGCGGCCGGGGGCCCAAAGTTCGCCCGTGCTGCCATTGACCTTGCCACACTCGCCCGCGTAGAGTCCTGTGTGCGTGCTGCCATTCCAACGCTGCAGTTCACCCATCTGACGAAGATCTCCTTGCCCAGTGTGTATGGTATAGTTGCCCTCGGCTATCTTCGAGTTATTGCGTCCATAGAACCAAGCGAAATGGTCACTGTACAATGGCAACAGTGGCGAATGTAAACGCTCTACGAAATCCACTAGGTCATCGTAGAAGCCATCGAATATCCATTCGCCGGCAGTGTGAATCATTCGAGTACCGCCTCCTTCCCGATTCAGCAGAAAATTTATTATCTTACGCAGGGGGCGTGGATATTTGCGCACATACGAGGCAGCAGCCTAAGGGAATACACAGATTGATGCATATAAAAATTTAGAAAAAGAAATTTCTAATATTTTTGAAATACTCTAAGACCTAAGGACTAAGTACCTAAGGACTCAGCATACTCACCACAGACGGAAAGTTCGGTGTGATGACAATATCTTGGAGCGTACCATTTGAGTGTTCGGGCAGAAAGTGAAAAGTCCTGCGACCATAATAGGTCACTTCTGGCTGCTCCCACAGTAGATCCTCCTTGACTTTGTAATCGCTAAAGGTGTAGGGTCCCAATTGTTCGAAATTTGGTTTCACATTTGGATTATTTAGATCCTCCGAGTTGGTCCAATTGAACAGATAGAATGTGGTATGCACTGGCAATGGGGTAGTTACCCAATTCTTGTACATAAACGAATCCTGTGCCAATGGTAACATATCTCGGATCAATTGACGCACTATACTCGGCCAGGCCGAGAGGAGCACTATGCCGAGTACTCCAAAGAATGTGCCCAGGCCAAAGACCCAGATCTTTTGCTGGAGCACACTACAGCAATTGCAACACATTTCAAACGTTCGACTGAAGAATGATCAATGATTCTGAAATCAGCACCTAATATAGTAAACAAAATCGTTTTTTCTAATGTTCTTTGATAAGATTACTTTTTGGATTAGTGCAGATAATCTTTATAATCTTTTGCAATTTGTTTCAAAAATAACAGACGTTTAAGAATGCAGTTAAATACACAAGTGATTAGAGAAAATATAAATACTGACCCCACATGAAAAAATGCTGATAATGATACGATAGTTTTCTTATCTAAGATTGGGAAACTTCTTCGATTAAACTAAAATTGTTTTCTTAATTAGAAAATCAAACACAACTGACTTTTCATTATGTTCAAGTGGTTATAGGTATTTGACTGATAAGAGTATGATGAGAATAGTTTATATACAAGTCGGTAAGGCTACAGTTGTGCGCGCCCGACAGTAAAATACCCTTTGCCCAATTTCCATAATCCATACCAAATGTGTAACCACACTCATACTATCAAACAGAGAATTCTACAAATATAATTCTACTACACTCAGTTATCTTATATAAAAATAAAAAGTTATATAGAGAGTTGAAATATTTCGAAATTCTGTGATAATGTTAATGATAATGTTATCATTTTTCAGAAATTTTTTTGATTTTTGACGAAGTTTTCCATACTAGCGGCTTTATAGGGGTACAGAA
>JAEIFR010000035.1:0-37356 GCA_018904105.1 Zaprionus tsacasi
TTCAAAATCTTTTTGAGAAAAAAATTTTCAAAAACTCCTGAATAACGTAATTTTCAAGATCCTCTTGAAACAAAAAATTTTTCAAAAATCTTTGAAAAATTGAAATCTTTCTTTTCTCAAAAATCTCAAAATTTTTAAAATAACAATTTTCCAAAATTTTTGAAAAATTTTTTAAAATTTTTGAAAAGAAAATTTTTCAAAAACCTTGGAAACAACCTTTTCAAAACTTTTTAAAAAATTTGAATATAAAATTTTGAAAAATCTTTTGAAAAAAACTTTGAAAAACTTATAACTTGTAAAAAAATCCTTAAAAATTTTGGAACAAAAATCCCTTGAACGAAAGTCCTTTCAAAACTTACAAATTTTCAAAATTTTGAAAAAATTTTCAAAATTTTTTCAACATATACTCTTTTAAAACTTGGAAAACTAAAGAATCTTTAAAAAAATTTTTGAAAAAAATTTTCAAAAAATTTTTTCAAAATTTTGAAAAAAAAATTGCTCGAAAAAATTTAGAAAAAATTTTTCAAAATTTTTGGAAAAAAAATTCTTCAAAAAAATTTTGAGACTCAAAATTCTCTTGGGAACTCAAAATTCTCAAAACTTTGGAAAACAAAAATTTTTGGTAAATTTTTGAAAAAAACTTTTCTTCAAAATTTTTGAAAAGAGAAATTTTCAAAAATTTTTGGAAAAAACTTTTCAAGAACCTTTGAAAAAATTGGAAAAATTTTGCGAAAATTTTGGGGAAAAAAATTTTCAAAATTTTTGGAGAAAAATTTTCTAAAATCTTTGGAAAAAAAACTTTTCAAAAATTTTGGAAAAAATTTCAAAAAATTTTCAAAAATCTTTTGAAAAACAAATTTTCAAAATTTTTGAAAAAAAAATTTTTCAAAAATTTTGAAAAATTTTTGGAAAAATTTTTCAAAAATTTTTGGAAAAAAAATTTTCAAAATTTTTGAAAAAAAAATTTTTCAAAAATTTTTTAAAAAAAAATTTTAAAAATTTTCAAAAATTTTGAAAAAAAAAATTTTCAAAAATTTTTGAAAAAAAAATTTTTCAAAAATTTTTGAAAAAAAAATTTTTCAAAAATTTTGAAAAAAAAATTTTCAAAAATTTTTGGAAAAAAATTTTCAAAATTTTTGAAAAAAAATTTTTTCAAAATTTTTGAAAAAAAAATTTTCAAAAAATTTTGAAAAAAAAAAATTTTCAAAAATTTTGAAAAAAATTTTTGAAAATTTAAAAATTTTCAAAATTTGAAAAACACCAAAATTTTCAAAAATTTTGGAAAAAAAAATTTTCAAAAATTTTTGGAAAAAAAATTTTTCAAAAATTTTGGAAAAAAAAACTTTCAAAAATTTTTGAAAAAAAATTTTCAAAAATTTTTGAAAAAAAATTTTTCAAAAATTTTTGAAAAAAAAAATTTTCAAAATTTTTGAAAAAAAAATTTTTCAAAATTTTGAAAAAAAATTTTTCAAAAATTTTTGAAAAAAAAAATTTTTCAAAAATTTTTGAAAAAAAAAATTTTCAAAAAATTTTGGAAAAAAATGTTCAAAAAATTTTTGGAAAAAAAATTTTCAAATTTTTTGAAAAAAAAATTTTCAAATTTTGAAAAAAAAATTTTTCAAAAATTTTTGAAAAAAAAATTTTCAAAAATTTTTGAAAAAAAAATTTTCAAAAATTTTTGGAGAAAAAATTTTTCAAAAATTTTTGAAACAAAAATTTTAAAAATTTTTCAAAATTTTTGGAAAAAAAAATTTTCAAAAATTTTGGAAAAAAAAATTCTCAAAAATTTTGAAAAAAAATTTTCAAAATTTTGAAAAAAAAATTTTCAAAAATTTTTGAAAAACAAAATTTTGAAAAATTTTCAAAAATTTTGAAAAAAAAATTTTCAAAAATTTTGAAAAAAAAATTTTCAAAATTTTTGAAAAAAAAAATTTTCAAAATTTTGGAAAAAAAATTTTTCAAAATTTTTGAAAAAAAAAATTTTGAAAAAAAAATTTTTCAAAAATTTTTGGAAAAAAAATTTTCAAAAATTTTGAAAAAAAATTTTCAAAATTTTTGAAAAAAAAATTTTCAAAAATTTTGAAAAAAAAAAAATTTTCAAAAATTTTTGAAAAAAAAATTTTCAAAAATTTTTGAAAAAAAAAATTTTCAAAAATTTTTGAAAAAAAATTTTCAAAATTTTGGAAAAAAATTTAAAAATTTTGGAAAAAAAAAATTTCAAAATTTTTGAAACAAAAATTTTCAAAAATTTTGGAAAAAAAAATTTTCAAAAATTTTGAAAAAAAATTTTTCAAAATTTTTGAAAAAAAAATTTTCAAAAATTTTTGGAAAAAAAAATTTTCAAAAATTTTGGAAAAAAAAATTTTTCAAAAATTTTTGAAAAAAAAATTTTTCAAAAATTTTTGAAAAAAAAAAAATTTCCAAAAATTTTTGAAAAAAAATTTTCAAAAAATTTTGGAAAAAAAATTTTCAAATTTTGAAAAAAAAATTTTCAAAAATTTTGGAAAAAAAAAATTTTCAAAAATTTTTGGAAAAAAAAATTTTCAAAAATTTTTGAAAAAAAATTTTCAAAAATTTTTGAAAAAAAATTTTCAAAAATTTTGAAAAAAAAATTTTCAAAAATTTTTGGAAAAAAAAATTTTTCAAAAATTTTGGAAAAAAAAATTTTCAAAAAATTTTTGAAAAAAAAATTTTCAAAAATTTTGGAAAAAAAAATTTTTCAAAAATTTTTGGAAAAAAAAATTTTCAAAATTTTTGGAAAAAAAATTTTCAAAAATTTTTGGAAAAAAAATTTTCAAAAATTTTGAAAAAAAAATTTTCAAAAATTTTGAAAAAAAATTTTCAAAAATTTTGGAAAAAAAAATTTCAAAAATTTTGAAAAAAAAATTTTCAAAAATTTTTGAAAAAAAAAAAATTTCAAAAATTTTTGAAAAAAAAATTTTCAAAAATTTTTGAAAAAAAATTTTCAAAAATTTTTGAAAAAAAAATTTTTCAAAATTTTTGGAAAAAAAAATTTTCAAAAGTTTTTGAAAAAATTTTTGAAAAAAATTTTCAAAAATTTTTGAAAAAAAAAATTTTTCAAAATTTTGAAAAAAAAATTTTTCAAAATTTTTGAAAAAAAAATTTTCAAAAATTTTTGGAAAAAAAAATTTTTCAAAAATTTTTGAAAAAAATTTTCAAAAATTTTTGAAAAAAAATTTTCAAAAATTTTTGAAAAAAAAATTTTCAAAAATTTTTGGAAAAAAAATTTTCAAAAATTTTGGAAAAAAAATTTTCAAAAATTTTTGAAAAAAAAATTTTCAAAAATTTTGGAAAAAAAAATTTTCAAAATTTTTGAAAAAAAAATTTTCAAAAATTTTGAAAAAAAAATTTTCAAAAATTTTTGAAAAAAAAATTTTCAAAAATTTTGAAAAAAAAAAAAATTTTTCAAAAATTTTTGAAAAAAAAATTTTCAAAATTTTTGGAAAAAAAATTTTCAAAAATTTTTGAAAAAAAAATTTTTCAAAAATTTTTGAAAAAAAAATTTTTCAAAAATTTTTGAAAAAAAATTTTCAAAATTTTTGAAAAAAAATTTTTCAAAAATTTTTGGAAAAAAAAAAATTTCAAAAATTTTTGAAAAAAAAATTTTCAAAAATTTTTGAAAAAAAAATTTTCAAAAATTTTGGAAAAAAAAAATTTTCAAAAATTTTGGGAAAAAAAAATTTTCAAAAATTTTTGAAAAAAAAATTTTCAAAAATTTTTGAAAAAAATTTTTGAAAAAAAAATTTTCAAAATTTTGAAAAAAAAATTTTCAAAAATTTTTGAAAAAAAAATTTTTCAAAATTTTGGAAAAAAATTTTCAAAAATTTTTGAAAAAAAAAATTTTCAAAATTTTTGAAAAAAAAATTTTCAAAAATTTTTGAAAAAAAAATTTTTCAAAATTTTTGAAAAAAAATTTTCAAAAATTTTGAAAAAAAAATTTTCAAAAATTTTTGAAAAAAAAATTTTTCAAAAATTTTGGAAAAAAAAATTTTCAAAAATTTTTGAAAAAAAAATTTTCAAAAATTTTGGAAAAAAAATTTTCAAAAATTTTTGAAAAAAAATTTTCAAAAATTTTGGAAAAAAAAATTTTTCAAAATTTTTGAAAAAAAAATTTTCAAAAATTTTTGAAAAAAAAATTTTCAAAATTTTGAAAAAAAAAATTTTCAAAATTTTTGAAAAAAAATTTTCAAAATTTTTGAAAAAAAAATTTTCAAAAATTTTTGAAAAAAAATTTTCAAAAATTTTTGGAAAAAAAAAAATTTTCAAAAATTTTTGAAAAAAAAATTTTTGAAAAAATTTTTCAAAAATTTTTGAAAAAAAAATTTTTCAAAAATTTTTGAAAAAAAAATTTTCAAAAATTTTGAAAAAAAATTTTCAAAATTTTTGAAAAAAAATTTTGGAAAAAAATTTTAAAAATTTTGAAAAAAAAATTTTTCAAAATTTTTGAAAAAAAAATTTTCAAAAATTTTTGAAAAAAAAATTTTCAAAAAATTTTTGAAAAAAAAATTTTCAAAAATTTTTGAAAAAAAAATTTTCAAAATTTTTGGAAAAAAAAATTTTCAAAAATTTTGGAAAAAAATTTTCAAAAATTTTTGAAAAAAAATTTTCAAAAATTTTGGAAAAAAAAATTTTCAAAAATTTTGGAAAAAAAAATTTTCAAAAATTTTTGAAAAAAAAAATTTTCAAAATTTTTGGAAAAAAAAATTTTCAAAAAATTTTCAATAACTTCAAAAAATTTTCAAGATTTTAAAAAAAATTCAAAAATTTTGAAAATTTTTGAAAAAAAAATTTCCAATTTGAAAAAAATTTCAAAATCTTTGAAAATTTTGAAAAAAAAATTTCAAAAATTTTGAAAAAAAATTTTAAAATTTTCGAAAAAAATTTCAAAACTTTGGAAAAAAATTTAAAAAAAATTTTTAAAATTTTGGAAATTTAAATTTTTCAAAATAATTCAGTTTTTTCAAAGTTAAATCATTTTAGAAACTTTTTACAAAGTTTTTGAAATTTTTTTGAAAAAAAAATTTCAAAAAATTTTCAAATTAAAAAAAAATTCAAATTTTCAAAAATTTAAAAAAAAATTTCAAAAGTTTTTAAAAAAAATTTTTCAAAAATTTTGGTTTTCAAAAATTTTTTTCAAAATTTTAAAAAAATTTTAAAAATTTTTGAAAAAAAATTTTTGAAAATTTTGAAAAAAAAATTTTTGGAAAAATAAACTTCAAAATTTGGAAAAATTTTTAAAATTTTGAAAAAAATTTTCAAATGTGTGAAAAAAATTCAAAATTTTTGAAAATTTAAAATTTTGCAAAAATTTTTCTAGAAAATTTCCAAAATTTAAAAAAAATTTCAAAAAATTTCCAAAAGTGAAAAAAAAATTTTGAAAAAAAATTTTCAAATTTTTAAGAAAAAGCAAACTTTTTGAAAAAAAATTTTATTCAAAACTTTTCAAAAAAAATTTTGAAAAAAACTAAAAATTTTCAAAATTTTCAAATGATTTAAAATTTTTCAAAAAAAAATTTTCAAAATTTTGAAAAAATTTCTTAAAATTTTGAAAAAAAAAAATTTTCAAAATTTTGAAAAAAACTTTAAAATTTTTGAAAAAAAATTTTCAAAATTTTTGGAAAAAATTTTCAAAATTTTTGAAAAAAAAATTGTTCAAAATTTTGAAAAAAAAATTTTTTTCAAAATTTTGGAAAAAAAACTTTTAAAATTCTTGGAAAAAAAAATTTTTCAAAATTATGGAAAAAAAAAATTTGTGGAAAAAAAAACTTAAAATTTTTGGAAAACAAAATTTTCAAAATTTTGGAAAAAAAAAATTTTCAAAATTTTGAAATCAAAAAATTTTCAAAATTTTGGAAAAAAATTTAAAAATTTTTGGAAAAAAATTTTCAAAATTTTGGAAAAAAAAATTTTAAAAATTTTTCAAAAAAAAATTTTCAAAATTTTGAAAAATTTTTTTTGAAAAAAAAAAAAAAAATTTCAAAATTTTGAAAAAAAAAAATTTTCAAAATTTTGGAAAAAAAATTTTCAAAATTTTGAAAAAAAATTTTTTTGGAAAAAAATTTTTCAAAAATTTTTAGAAAAAAATTTCAAAATTTTGAAAAAATTAAAATTTTGAAAAAAAAAAATTTCAAGAAAAAAAAAAAAAATTTAAAAATTTTTGAAAAAAATTTTTCAAAATTTTTGGAAAAAAATTTTCAAAATTTTTGGAAAAATTTTCAAAATTTTTGGAAAAAAAAATTTTCAAAAATTTTTGAAAAAAAATTTTCAAAATTTTGAAAAAAAATTTTCAAAATTTTGGAAAAATTTTTCAAAATTTTTGGAAAAAAATTTTCAAAATTTTTTGAAAAAAATTTCAAAAATTTTGGAAAAAAAAAAAAAAAATTTTTCAAAATTTTGGAAAAATTTTCAAAAATTTTGAAAAACTTCAAAATTTTGAAAAATTTTGGAAAAAAATTTCAAAATTTTTGAAAAAAAAAATTTTGAAAAATTTTTCAAAAAAAATTTTTCAAAAATTTTGAAAAAAAAATTTTGAAAAATTTTTTTTGAAAAAAATTTTCAAAATTTTGAAAAACTTTCAAAAAAAAATTTTTTTTCAAAAAATTTTTGAAAATTTTTGAAAAAATTTTAAAAATTTTTCAAAAATTTTTGAAAAAAATTTTTCAAAAATTTTTGAAAAAAAAATTTTTCAAAAATTTTTGAAAAAAATTTTCAAAAATTTTTGAAAAAAAATTTTCAAAAATTTTTGAAAAAAAATTTTTAAAATTTTTGAAAAAAAATTTTCAAAAATTTTTGAAAAAAAAATTTTTCAAAAATTTTTGAAAAAAAAATTTTCAAAATTTTTGAAAAAAAAATTTTCAAAAATTTTTGAAAAAAAATTTTCAAAAATTTTTGAAAAAAAAAATTTTCAAAAATTTTTGGAAAAAAAAATTTTCAAAAATTTTTGAAAAAAAAATTTTCAAAAATTTTTGAAAAAAAAATTTTCAAAAATTTTTGAAAAAAAAATTTTTCAAAAATTTTTGAAAAAAAAATTTTCAAAAACTTTGAAAAAAAAATTTCAAAATCTTTTGAAAAAAAAACTTTCAAAAATTTTTGAAAAAAATTTTCAAAAATTTTGAAAAAAAAATTTTCAAAAATTTTTGAAAAAAATTTTTGAAAAAAATTTTCAAAATTTTTGAAAAAAAAATTTTTCAAAAATTTTTGAAAAAAAAATTTTTCAAAAATTTTGAAAAAAAAATTTTTCAAAAATTTTTGAAAAAAAAATTTTTCAAAAATTTTTGAAAAAAAATTTTCAAAAATTTTTGAAAAAAAAATTTTTCAAAAATTTTTGAAAAAAAAATTTTTCAAAAATTTTTGAAAAAAAAATTTTCAAAATTTTGAAAAAAAAATTTTCAAAAATTTTTGAAAAAAAATTTTCAAAAATTTTTGAAAAAAAAATTTCAAAAAATTTTTCAAAAATTTTTGAAAAAAAAATTTTTCAAAAATTTTTGAAAAAAAAATTTTCAAAAATTTTGAAAAAAAAATTTTCAAAAATTTTTGAAAAAAAAATTTTCAAAATTTTTGAAAAAAAAATTTTCAAAAATTTTTGAAAAAAAAATTTTCAAAATTTTTGAAAAAAAAATTTTCAAAAATTTTTGAAAAAAAAATTTTCAAAAATTTTTTGAAAAAAAAATTTCAAAAATTTTTGAAAAAAATTTTCAAAAATTTTGAAAAAAATTTTCAAAAATTTTTGAAAAAAAAATTTTCAAAAATTTTTGAAAAAAAAATTTTCAAAAATTTTGAAAAATTAAAAAATTTTTCAAAAATTTTTGAAAAAAAAATTTTCAAAAATTTTTGAAAAAAAAATTTTCAAAAATTTTTGAAAAAAACTTCAAAAAATTTTCAAAAATTTTTGAAAAAAAAATTTTTAAAAATTTTTGAAAAAAAATTTTCAAAAATTTTTGAAAAAAAATTTTTCAAAAATTTTTGAAAAAAAAATTTTCAAAATTTTGAAAAAAAATTTTCAAAAACTTTTGAAAAATAAAACCTTTAAAAATTTTTGAAAAAAAATTTTCAAAAATTTTTGGAAAAAAATTTTCAAAAATTTTTGAAAAAAAAAATTTTCAAAATTTTGGAAAAAAAAATTTTCAAAGATTTTTGAAAAACAAAATTTTTCAAAATTTTGGGAACAAAATAAAAATTTTGGAAAAAAAATTTAAAATTTTTGAAAAAAAAATTTTTCAAAAATTTTTGGAAAAAAAAATTTTTCAAAATTTTGAAAAAAAATTTTTCAAAATTTTTGGAAAAAAAAATTTTCAAAATTTTTGAAAAAAAAATTTTCAAAAATTTTTGGAAAAAAATTTTCAAAAATTTTTGAAAAAAAAACTTTCAAAAATTTTTGAAAAAAAAATTTTTGAAAAAAAAATTTTCAAAAATTTTTGAAAAAAAAATTTTCAAAATTTTTGGAAAAAAAAATTTTTCAAAAAATTTTCAAAAATTTTTGAAAAAAAATTTTCAAAAATTTTTGAAAAAAAAACTTTCAAAAATTTTTGAAAAAAAAACTTTCAAAATTTTTGAAAAAAAAATTTTCAAAAATTTTTGAAAAAAAAATTTTCAAAAATTTTGAAAAAAAATTTTTCAAAAATTTTTGAAAAAAAAATTTTCAAAATTTTTGAAAAAAAAATTTTTCAAAAATTTTTGAAAAAAAATTTTCAAAAATTTTTGAAAAAAAAATTTTCAAAATTTTGAAAAAAAAATTTTCAAAAATTTTTGAAAAAAAAATTTTCAAAAATTTTTGAAAAAAAAACTTTCAAAAATTTTTTGAAAAAAAAAATTTTCAAAAACTTTTGAAAAAAAATTTTCAAAAATTTTGAAAAAAAAATTTTCAAAAATTTTTGAAAAAAAAATTTTTCAAAAATCTTTTGGAAAAAAAATTTTCAAAAATTTTTGAAAAAAAAATTTTTCAAAACTTTTGAAAAAAAAATTTTTCAAAAATTTTTGAAAAAAAAATTTTTCAAAAACTTTTGAAAAAAAAATTTTCAAAAATTTTTGAAAAAAAAATTTTCAAAATTTTTGAAAAAAAATTTTCAAAAATTTTTGAAAAAAAAATTTTCAAAAATTTTTGGAAAAAAAAATTTTTCAAAAATTTTTGAAAAAAATTTTCAAAAATTTTTGAAAAAAAAATTTTCAAAATTTTTGAAAAAAATTTTTCAAAAACTTTTGAAAAAAAATCAAAAATTTTCAAAAATTTTGAAAAAAAAATTTTCAAAAATTTTGAAAAATAAAAAATTTTTCAAAAATCTTTGAAAAAAAAATCTTTCAAAAATTTTTGAAAAAAAATTTTCAAAATTTTTGAAAAAAAAATTTTTCAAAAATTTTGGAAAAAAAAATTTTCAAAAACTTTTGAAAAAAAAATTTTCAAAAATTTTGAAAAAAAAATTTTCAAAAACTTTGAAAAAAAAATTTTCAAAAATTTTTGAAAAAAAATTTTTCAAAAATTTTGAAAAAAAAATTTTCAAAAATTTTTGAATAAAAAAATTTTCAAAAATTTTTCAAAAAGTTCGCAAAAATTTTCAAAAATTTTGAAAAAAAATTTTCAAAAATTTTTGAAAAAAAAATTTTCAAAAATTTTTGGAAAAAAAAATTTTCAAAAATTTTTAAAAAATTTCAAAAAATTTTCAAAAATTTTTGAAAAAAAATTTCAAAAATTTTTGAAAAAAAAATTTTCAAAAATTTTTGAAAAAAAAATTTTCAAAAATTTTTGAAAAAAAAATACTTCAAAAATTTTTGGAAAAAAAATTTTCAAAAATTTTTGAAAAAAAATTTTTCAAAATTTTTGGAAAAAAAAATTTTCAAAAATTTTTGAAAAAAAAATTTTCAAAATTTTTGAAAAAAAAATTTTCAAAAATTTTTCAAAAAAAAATTTTCAAAAATTTTTGAAAAAAAAATTTTTCAAAAATTTTTGAAAAAAAAATTTTCAAAAATTTTTGAAAAAAAATTTTTCAAAATTTTTGGAAAAAAAAATTTTTCAAAAATTTTTGAAAAAAAAATTTTCAAAAATTTTTGAAAAAAAAATTTTCAAAAATTTTTGAAAAAAAAATTTTTGAAAAAAATTTTTGAAAAAAAATTTTTGAAAAAAAATTTTCAAAAATTTTTGGAAAAAAAAATTTTTCAAAAATTTTTGAAAAAAATTTCAAAAATTTTCAAAAATCTTTGAAAAAAAAATTTTCAAAAATTTTTGAAAAAAAAATTTTTCAAAAATTTTTGAAAAAAAATTTTTCAAAAATTTTTGAAAAAAAATTTTGAAAAAAATTTTTCAAAATTTTTGAAAAAATTTTCAAAAATTTTTGAAAAAAAAATTTTTCAAAAATTTTTGAAAAAAACTTCAAAAAACTTTTTCAAAAACTTTGAAAAAAAAATTTTTCAAAAATTTTTGAAAAAAAAATTTTCAAAAATTTTTGAAAAAAAAATTTTCAAAACTCTTTGAAAAAAAAATTTTCAAAAATTTTTGAAAAAAATTTCAAAAAATTTTCAAAAATTTTGGAAAAAAAAACTTTCAAAAATTTTTGAAAAAAAAATTTTTCAAAAATTTTTGAAAAAACTTTCAAAAATTTTGAAAAAAACTTTCAAAAATTTTCAAAAAATTTTTCAAAAATCTTTGAAAAAAAATTTTCAAAAATTTTTGAAAAAAAAACTTTCAAAAATTTTTGAAAAAAAAATTTTCAAAAATTTTTGAAAAAAAAATTTTCAAAAATTTTTGAAAAAAAAATTTTCAAAAAATTTTTGAAAAAAAAATTTTCAAAAATTTTTGAAAAAAATTTTCAAAAATTTTGAAAAAAAAATTTTCAAAAATTTTTGAAAAAAATTTTCAAAAATTTTTGAAAAAAATTTTCAAAAATTTTGAAAAAAAATTTTCAAAAATTTTTGAAAAAATTTTAAAAAATTTTTCAAAAATTTTGAAAAAAAATTTTCAAAAATTTTTGAAAAAAAAATTTTTCAAAAATTTTGAAAAAAAAATTTTCAAAAACTTTGAAAAAAAAATTTTTCAAAAATTTTTGAAAAAAAAATTTTCAAAAATTTTTGAAAAAAAAATTTTCAAAAATTTTTGAAAAAAAATTTTCAAAAACTTTGAAAAAAAAAAATTTTTCAAAAATTTTTGAAAAAAAAATTTTTTAAAAATTTTTGAAAAAAAAATTTTCAAAATTTTTGGAAAAAAAAATTTTCAAAAATTTTTGAAAAAAATATTTTTTCAAAAATTTTTGAAAAAAATTTTCAAAAATTTTTGAAAAAAAAATTTTTCAAAAATTTTGAAAAAAAAATTTTCAAAAATTTTTGAAAAAAAAATTTTTCAAAAATTTTTGAAAAAAAAATTTTCAAAAACTTTTGAAAAAAAATTTTCAAAATTTTTGAAAAAAATTTTCAAAAATTTTTGAAAAAAAAATTTTCAAAAATTTTTGAAAAAAAAATTTTCAAAAATTTTTGAAAAAAAAATTTTCAAAAATTTTTGAAAAAAAAATTTTCAAAAATTTTTGAAAAAAAAATTTTTCAAAAATTTTTGAAAAAAAATTTTTCAAAAATTTTGAAAAAAATTTTCAAAAATTTTGAAAAAAAAATTTTCAAAAATTTTTGAAAAAAAAATTTTTCAAAAATTTTTGAAAAAAAAATTTTCAAAAATTTTTGAAAAAAATTTTCAAAAATTTTTGAAAAAAAAATTTTTCAAAAATTTTTGAAAAAAAAATTTTCAAAAATTTTTGAAAAAAAAATTTTCAAAAATTTTTGAAAAAAAAATTTTCAAAAATTTTTGAAAAAAAAATTTTCAAAAATTTTTGAAAAAAAAATTTTTCAAAAAATTTTCAAAAATTTAAAAAAATTTTCAAAAATTTTTGAAAAAAAAATTTTCAAAAATTTTTGGAAAAAAATTTTCAAAAATTTTTGAAAAAAAAATTTTCAAAAATTTTTGAAAAAAAAATTTTCAAAAATTTTTGAAAAAAAAATTTTCAAAAATTTTTGAAAAAAATTTTTCAAAAATTTTTGAAAAAAAAATTTTCAAAAATTTTTGAAAAAAAAATTTTCAAAAATTTTTGAAAAAAAATTTTCAAAAATTTTCAAAAATTTTGAAAAAAATTTTCAAAAATTTTTGAAAAAAAAATTTTCAAAAATTTTTGAAAAAAAAATTTTCAAAATTTTTGAAAAAAAAATTTTTCAAAAATTTTGAAAAAAAAATTTTCAAAAATTTTTGAAAAAAAATTTTTCAAAAAATTTTCAAAAATTTCAAAAAATTTTCAAAAAATTTTTGAAAAATTTTTGAAAAAAAATTTTCAAAAATTTTTGAAAAAAAATTTTCAAAATTTTTGAAAAAAATTTTCAAAAATTTTTGAAAAAAAAATTTTTCAAAAATTTTTGAAAAAAAAATTTTTCAAAAATTTTTGAAAAAAAATTTTCAAAAATTTTTGAAAAAAAAATTTTTCAAAAATTTTGAAAAAAAATTTTCAAAAATTTTTGAAAAAAAATTTTTCAAAAATTTTTGAATTTCAAAAATTTTAAAAATTTGAAAAAAAAAAATTTGAAATTTGGAAAAAAATTTCAAAATCCTTTGAGAAAAAATTTTTTTTTCCAAAAATTTTGGAAAAATTTTTTTCCTGAAAATTTCAGAAAAAATCAACTTTTTTAAAAAATGTCCAAAATTTTGAAAAAAATCTTCAAAACCTTTGAAAAAAATTTTCAAAATTTTGAAAAAAATTTCAAACCTTTTGAAAAAAACTTTTAAAATTTTTGAAAACAAAATTTCAAATTGGAAAAAATCTAACTTCAAACAAATTTCAAAACTTTTGAAAAAATCTTCAAAATTTTGGAAAAAATTTTTGAAGAAAAAATCTTGAAAAAAATTTTCAAAATTTTTGAAAAAAAAAATTTTGAAACAAAATACCTTGGAAAATTTAAATTTTGAAAAAAAAATCTTTCAAAATTTTGAAAACAATTTTGAAAAAATTTTTCAAAATCCTTTAAATTTTGAAAGAAAAATTTTCAAAATTTTTTGAAAAAAAATTTTAAAAATTTTGAAAAACTTAAACCTGGAAAAAAAAAATTTTTGAAAAAAATTTTCAAAATTTTTCAAAATTTTTGAAAAATTTTCAAAAATTTTTGAAAACTTTTTTCAAAATTTTTGAAAAAAATTTTCAAATTTTTGAAAAAAATTTTGAAAAATTTAAAATTTTGAAAAAAATTTTTCAAAATTTGAAAAAATTTTTCAAAAATTTTGAAAAACTAAAATTTTGTAACCCAAAATTTGAAAAAATCCGTAACTTTCAAAATTTTTGGAAAAATTTGAAAAAAATTTTGAAAAAATTTTTTCAAAAATTTTTGAAAAAAAAAAAAATTTTGGAAAAAAATTTTGAAAAATCTTTTGAAAAAAAAATTTTTTGAAAAAATTTTTCAAAATTTTTGAAAAAAATTTTCAAAATTTTTGAAAAAAAAATTTTCAAAATTTTGAAAAAAATTTCTCAAAATTTTTGGAAAAAAATTTTCAAAATAAAATTTTTCGAAAAATTTTGAAAAATTCTTGAAAAAAAAAAATTTTCAGAAAAATCTTTGAAAAAAAATTTTTCAAAATTTTTGAAAAAAAATTTTGGAAAACATTTTGAAAAAAATTTTAAAAATTTTGGAAAAAATTTTCAAAATTTTTGAAAAAAATTTTGAAAAATTTGAAATCAAAATTTTTTAAAAAAAAACTTTCAAAAAAATTTTGAAAAAAAAATCTTCAAAAATTTTGAAAAAAATTTTTAAAATTTTTGAAAAAAAAAAAAAATTTTCAAAATTTTTGAAAAAAAATTTTCAAAAATTTTCAAAAAAAAAAATTTTCAAAATTTTGAAAAAAAAAATTTTTCAAAAAATTTTTGAAAAAACTTTAAAATTTTTGAAAAAAATTTTCAAAAATTTTGAAAAATTTGAAAAAAATTTTGGAAAAAAAAAAAAATTTTTTTTTTGAAAAAATTTTTCAAAATTTTTGGAAAAAAATTTTCAAAACTTTGAAAAATAAAATTTTGAAAAACTTTAAAAATTTTGAAAAAATTTTCAAAAATTTTGAAAAAAAAAAATTTTGAAAATAAAAATTTTTAAAAATTTGAAAAAAAATTTTCAAAATTTTTGAAAAAAAAAAAAAAATTTTTGAAAAAAAAAATTTTCAAAATTTTTGAAAAATAAAAAATTTTTGAAAAAAAAAAAATTTTGAAAAATTTTGAAAAACAAAAAATTTTCAAAATAAGAAAAAAAATTCAAAAATTTTGAAAAAAATTTTCAAAAAAATTTTTGAAAAAAAATTTTCAAAATTTTGAAAAAAAAAAAACTTTTCAAAATTTTTGAAAATATAAAATTTTGAAAAAAAAAATTTTTGGAAAAATTTTCAAAATTTAAAAAAAAAAATTTTGAAAAAAAATTTGAAAAATTTTGAAAAAAAAAAAAATTTTTTTTGAAAAAAATTTTTTCAAAATTTTGAAAAAATTTTCAAAATTTTTTGAAAAAAAAAAAAAAAAAAAAATTTTTGAAAAAAATTTTGAAAAAAAAACTTAAAAATTTTGAAAAAAAAATTTTAAAAATAAAAAAAATTTTCAAAAAAAAAAAAAAAATTTTCAAAAATTTTGAAAAAAAAAATTTTCAAAATTTTTGAAAAAAAAATTTTCAAAAATTTTGGAAAAAAAAAATTTTCAAAAATTTTGGAAAAAAAAAATTTTTGAAAAAATTTTCAAAATTTTTTGAAAAAAAAATTTTCAAAATTTTTGGAAAAAAAAAATTTTTGAAAAAAACTTTCAAAATTTGAAAAAAATTTTCAAAATTTTGAAAAATTTTGAAAAAATTTTGAAAAATTTTGAAAAAATTTTTGAAAATTTTTGAAAAAAATTTTCAAAAAAAAAAAAAATTTCAAAATTTTGGAAAAAAAAAAAAATTTTCAAAATTTTTGAAAAAAAATTTAAAAAAAATTTTTGAAAAAAATTTTCAAAATTTTGAAAAAAATTTTCAAAATTTAAAAAAAAATTTTCAAAATTTTTGAAAAAAAATTCAAAAATTTTTGAAAAAAATTTTTCAAAATTTTGAAAAAAAAATTTTCAAAAATTTTGAAAAAAAATTTTCAAAATTTTGAAAAAAAAAAAAAAAAAATTTTTCAAAAAAAAATTTTGAAAAAAAATTTTCAAAAATTTTTGAAAAATTTTTCAAAATTTTGAAAAAAATTTTTCAAAATTTTTGAAAAAAATTTCAAAATTTTTGAAAAAAAATTTTCAAAATTAAAAAAAAAAAACTTTGAAAAAAACTTTTCAAAAATTTTGAAAAAATTTTTCAAAAATTTTGAAAAAAATTTTCAAAATTTTGAAAAAAAAACTTTCAAAATTTTTGAAAAAAATTTTGAAAAAAATTTTTGAAAAAAACTTTTTCAAAAATTTTCAAAATTTTGGAAAAATTTCAAAAACTTTTGAAAAAAAAAAAAAAAAAATTTTTGAAAAAAAAAAAAAAATTTTCAAAATTTTGAAAAAAATTTTTCAAAAATTTTGAAAAAAATTTTCAAAATTTTTGAAAAAATTTTTCAAAATTTTGAAAAAAAATTTTCAAAATTTTTGAAAAAAAATTTTCAAAAAATTTTTGAAAAAAAATTTTCAAAATTTTTGAAAAATTTTTTCAAAATTTTGGAAAAAAAAATTTTCAAAAATTTTTGAAAAAAATTTTTCAAAAATTTTGAAAAAAAAAAAAATTTTCAAAAATAAAAAAAAAAAAAATTTTCAAAAATTTTGAAAAAAAAAAAAATTTTTTTCAAAAATTTTGAAAAAAAAAAATTTTGAAAAAAATTTTCAAAAATTTTTGAAAAAATTTTTTGAAAAAATTTCAAAAAAAAAAATTTTCAAAAATTTTTGGAAAAAAAAATTTGCAAAAAATTTTTTGAAAAAAAATTTTGAAAATTTTTTGAAAAAAAAAAAAAAAAATTTTGAAAAAAAAATTTTTTGAAAAAATTTTTCAAAAAAAAAATTTTCAAAATTTTGAAAAAAAAATTTTCAAAATTTTGAAAAAAAAAAAAATTTTGAAAAATTTTGAAAAAATTTTGAAAATTTTGAAAAAAAAAATTTCAAAAAATGTAAAAAAAAAAATTTTCAAAATTTTGAAAAAAAAAAAAATTTTCAAAATTTTTGGAAAAAAAATTCAAAAAAATTTTCAAAATTTTGAAAAAAAAAATTTTCAAAAATTTTTTGAAAAAAATTTCAAAAATTTTTGAAAAAAAATTTTTGAAAAAAAAATTTTTGAAAAAAAATTTCAAAAATTTTGAAAAAAATTTTCAAAATTTTTGGAAAAATTTTGCAAAAATTTTGAAAAAAATTTTCAAAAATTTTGAAAAAAATTTTCAAAATTTTTGAAAAAAATTTTCAAAATTTTTGAAAAATTTTGAAAAAAATTTTGAAAAACTTCAAAAAAAAAAATTTTGAAAAAAAAAAAATTTTGAAAAAATTTTCAAAATTTTGGAAAAAAAAAACTTTCAAAAATTTTTAAAAAATTTTTCAAAATTTTTGAAAAAAATTTTCAAAATTTTTTGAAAAAAAAATTTTCAAAAAAAAAAAATTTTCAAAATTTTTGAAAAAAAAAATTTTCAAAAATTTTTGAAAAAATTTTCAAAATTTTAAAAAAAAATTTTTCAAAATTTTTGAAAAAATTTTCAAAATTTTGAAAAAAAAAAATTCAAAAATTTTTTAAAAATTTTAAAAAAAAAAATTTTCAAAAATTTTCAAAAAAAAAAAATTTTTCAAAAATTTTTGGAAAAAAATTTTCAAAAATTAAAAAAAAAAAAATTTTCAAAAAAAAAAAATTTAAAAATTTTGGAAAAAAAATTTTCAAAATTTTAAAAAAAAATTTTCAAAATTTTTTGAAAAAAAAATTTTCAAAAAATTTTGAAAAATTTTGAAAAAAAAATTTTAAAAAATTTTTGAAAAAAAAAATTTTCAAAATTTTGGAAAAAAAAATTTTCAAAAAATTTTGAAAAAAAATTTTGGAAAAAAACTTTTCAAAAATTTTGAAAAAAATTTAAAAATTTTTGAAAAAAAAAAATTTTCAAAAAATTTTGAAAAAAAAAAAAATTTTCAAAATTTTTGGAAAAAAATTTTCAAAAAAAACTTTTGGAAAAAAAAACATTTTGCAAAATTTTTGAAAAAAATTTTCAAAATTTTGAAAAAAAATTTTCAAAAAATTTTGAAAAAAAAATTTTCAAAATTTAAAAAATTTTGAAAAAAAAAAAATTTTCAAAATTTTTGAAAAAAAAAATTTTCAAAATTTTGAAAAAAAAAATTCAAAAAATTTTGGAAAAAAAAAAATTTTCAAAATTTTGAAAAAAAAATTTTCAAAAATTTTGAAAAAAAAAAAATTTTCAAAAATTTTGGAAAAAAAAAAATTTTTGAAAAATTTTGAAAAAAAAAAAAAATTTTTGAAAAAAAATTTCAAAAATTTTTTTGAAAAAAAAAAATTTTTCAAAATTTTTGAAAAAAAAATTTTCAAAATTTTTGAAAAAAAAATTTTCAAAAATTTTGGAAAAAAAAAAATTTTTCAAAAATTTAAAAAAAAAATTTTCAAAATTTTTGGAAAAAAAAAATTTTCAAAATTTTGAAAAAAAAAATTTTCAAAAATTTTGAAAAAAAAATTTTTGAAAAATTTAAAAATTTTGAAAAAAAATTTTCAAAATCTTTTGTAAAAAAAATTTTTCAAAACTTTCAAAAAAAAAAAATTTTTCAAAATTTTGGAAAAAAATTTTTCAAAAATTTTGAAAAAAAAAAAAAAAATTTTGAACAAAAATTTCAAAAAAATTTTCCGAAAAAAAATTTCAAAATTTTAAAAAAAAAAAAATTTTAAAAATTTTGGAAAAAATTTTTGGAAAAAAATTTTCAAAATTTTTGAAAAAAAATTTTCAAAATTTTTCGAAAAAAAAATACCAAAAAATTTTGAGAAAAAAATTTTCAAAATTTTTGGAAAAAAAAATTTTCAAAATTTTGGAAAAAAAATTTTCAAAATTTTAAAAAAAAAATTTTAAAAATTTTCAAAAATTTTTGAAAAAAAATTTTCAAAATTTTTAAAAAAAAAAAATTTCAAAATTTTTGGAAAAAAAAATTTTCAAAATTTTGAAAAACTTCAAAATTTTCAAAAAATTTTTGAAAAAATTTTGAACAAAATTTTCAAAAAAATTTTAAAATTTTGGAAAAAAATTTTCAAAATTTTTGAAAAAAAAATTTTCAAAATTTTTGGAAAAATTTTCAAAATTTTGAAAAAAAAAAATTTTCAAAAATTTTCAAAAAAAAAAATTTCAAAATTTTAAAAAAAAAAAATTTCAAAAATTTTGAAAAAAATTTTCAAAATTTTGAAAAAAATTTCAAAAAAATTTTCAAAAATTTTTGGAAAAAAAATTTTCAAAATTTTTAAAAAAAAAAAATTTTTGGAAAAAAAAATTTTCAAAATTTTTGGAAAAAAATTTTCAAAATTTGAAAAAAAAAATTTTCAAAAATTTAAAAAAATTTCAAAATTTTTGAAATTAAAAACAAATGTCAAATTTTTTGGAAAAAAAATTTTCAAAATTTTTAGAAAAAAAAAATTTTCAAAAATTTGAAAATTCACAAAAATTTTCAAAATTTTTGAAAAAAAAAATATAATTTTGGAAAAAATTTTTCAAAATTAAAAAATTTTCAAAAAAATTTTGAAAAAAAAAATTTTGAAAAATTTTGCCCAAAAAAATTTTCAAAATTTTGGAAAAAAAAATTTCAAAAATTTTTGGAAAAAAAATTTTTCAAAATTTTTGGAAAAAATTTCAAAAATTTTACAATTTGGAAAAAAATCAAAATTTTGAAAAAAATTTTTAAAAAAAAAAAATTTTCAAAAATTTGGAAACAAAAAATTTTTAAAATTTTTAAAAAATAAAATTTTGAAAAATTTTGAAAAATCAAAATTTTGAAAACAAAATTTTGGAAACAAAAATTTTTGAAAAAAAAAAATTTTCAAAAAATTTTTGGAAAAAAAAAACTTTTCAAAAAATTTGCACAAAAACTTTTTCAAAATTTTGAAAAAAAAAATTTTGAAAAAAATTTTTCAAAACCTTAATTTGGGAAAAAATTTTAAAATTCAAAAATTTTCAAATTTTGGAAAAAATTTTCAAAATTTAAAAAAATTTTCAAAATTTTAAATTTTCCAAAAAAATTTTCTAAAATTTTTAAAAATCAAAAAAATTTCAAAAATTTTGAAAAAAAATTTTTGAGGTAAATTTTTGAAGAAAAACAAATTTTCAACATTTTTGGAAAAAAAATCTTATCAAAAATTGAGCTTTTGACACCCAAAAAACCTTCAAAAGATTTTTGAAAAAAATTTTGGAAAAAAGTTTGAAACATAAGTTTTCAAAATGAATTGTTTGACAAAAAATGTTCAAAATATTTTTGAAAAAGAGAAAATTTTCAAAAACCTTCTGAAATAAAAAATTTTTTATTAGCTTTAAATCTTTTGCAACAAACCCTTCGAAAACTTTTGTAAACCACCCTTTGAAACCCCGGGCAAGAAAATTTAAAAATTAAAATCTTGGAAAAACTTTTGAGAAAAAATTTTTCAAAATTTTTTGTTTAAAATCCTCAAAAACCTTGAAAACAGTAACTTTTAACCTAACCTTGAAAAACAAAATTTTCCCAAATTTTTGGTAAAAAACATTTTTCAAAAATTTTGAAAAACTTTAAAATGTTCAAAAAATTTTAAAAAACAATTCAAATTTGAAAATTTTTGAAGAAAAACTTTCAAAATTTTTTGGAAAAAAATTTTTAAAATCTTTGAAAAAAAAAAAATTTTGCAAAACACCTTCAAAACTCTTTGAACAAAAAATTGTTAAATCTTTTGGAAAAACAAAATTTTGGGGAAAATCCTTTTGGCAGCACCAACAACCCTTGTTTCAAAAATCTAAACCATTGAAAATCTACCTTTATCTTTACCCTTGGAAACGAAAACATCTTCGAAAACTTCTTGAAACGGAACAATCCCTTGAACGCCAAAATTCCGGAAAAAAATCTTCAATGAAAACCTTCAAAAGTAATTTGAAAAATTTTTCAAAACTTCTTCAAACAAAATGTTCAATAATCTTTCAAGAATAAAATTTTGAAAAATTTTTGAAAAAAAAATTTTTCAAAAATTTTGGAAAAAAAAATTTTCAAAAATTTTTGGAAAAAAAAATTTTTCAAAACATTTTCAAAAACTTCAAGAAATTTTTAAGAATTTAAAAAAAATTCAAAAAATGTTAAAAAAATTTGAGTACCAAAATTTGAAAAATTTTTTTTTCAAATTTTTGGAAAAATTTTTCACTTGAAAAAAATTTTTCAAAAATTTTGGAGAATAAAAATTTGAAAAATTAAAAAATTCTTAGTGCATTTTCAAAAACTCTTCAAAACTCAAGAAATTTAAAATAATTTAAAAAAAAAATTAAAATTTGAAAATTTTTGAAAAAATCGTAACTTTGAGGTGACCAAAATTTTTGAAAAATTTTTCAAAATTTTGAAGAAAACCTTTAAAAAAAATTTTTGAAAAAAAAGTTTTCAAAAATTTTTGAAAACTAAAAATTTTGAAAAAAAAAAAAAAAAAAAATTTTCTAAAATTTTTAAAAAAAAATTTTCAAAAGTTTGAAAAAAAAGTTTTCAAAAGTTTGAAAAAAAAATTTTTCTAAAATTTTTGGGGAAAAATTTTCTGAAAAATTTTTTTTAACCTTTGGAAAAATTTTAAAAAATTTTGATAAACAATTTTTCAAAAATTTTTGAAAAAATTTTTTTCAAAATTTTTTGAAAAAAATTTTAAAAATTTTTTGGAAAGAAAATTCAATTGAAAAAAATTTTTTCAAATTTTGAAAAAAATTTTAAAAAATTTTTAAATGAAAAAAATTTTCAAAAATTATCAAACCTAAAAAACTTCTTCTACACTTAGTAAAAAATTCAAAAAATTTGAGTTGTTGAAAAACCTTTCAAAAATTTTTGAAAAAAAAATTTTCAAAATTTTTGAGGTAAAATTTTTTTCAAAATATTTTGAAAACAACATTTTAAAAAAATTTTGAAAAAAAATTTTTAAAAAATTTTGGAAAAAAAAGCTGAAATATCAAAACTTTAAAAAAAAAATCTCAATAATAAAAAGTTCAAAAAATATTGTAAATTTTGAAAAAACTTTAAAAAATTTTTGGAGTAATTTTCTCTCATGTCTGAAAAAAATCAGACCCTAGTACCTTTCCCTCAAAATCTTTGGAAAACAAATCATTCGCACTCAGTAACCTTCAAAACCTTTGAAAAATCTGCACCTTTGGAAGTAACTGTAACCTTGGAGTATCCTCTCGGGGCACCTTGAGTAACTGTAACCTGAAAGTGCGTGTCCTCAAAATCTTGAAAAATTTTCATTTGAAAAAAAAATTTTTAAAAATTTTGGAAAAATTTCAAAATTTTTTGGAATAAAAATTTTCAGGGAATTTTGAAAAAAAAATTTGTCAAAAATTTTTGAAAAAAAGTTTTCATTTGTTTTTGGAACAAAAATAAAAAAAAATTTTGAAAACAAAATTTTTTTTTAATATTTTCAATAACTTAAAAACAAAAATTTTTCAACAATTTAAAAAAAAAAAAGTACAAAAATGCTAAGTTTTGCAAAAAAACTTTCAAAAACTTTTGAAAAAAATTTTTTTTAAATTCTATGGGGAAAAATTTTCAAAAATTTTGAAAGAAATTTTTAAAAAACATTTTCAATAACCTGAGTTTAAAAATTCAAAAATTTGAAAATTCTTGAAAAAAATTTTTTCAAATTTTTGGAAAAATTTTTTAAAAAATTTTTGAAACAAAAAAAAAAATTTCAAAATTTTGAAAAAAAATTTTCAAAAGGGGTTTTGAAAAATAAAAATTTTTGAAAAAAATTTTTAAAAAATTTTTGAAAAAAAAAAATTTTTAAATTTTTTGAAAAACTTTAAAAAATTTGTGAAAAAAAATTTTCAAAAATTTTCACTCTTCAAGACCAATAATTTAAAAAAATTTTCAAAAAAATTTGAAAAATAATTTTTGAAAAATTTTTTTTTAAATTATGGAAAAAAAATTTTTTTAAATTTTTGGAAAAACTCAAAACATTTTCAAAAACCAAGAAATTTTTAAGAACTTAAAAAAAATTTTTCCAAAATGTTGTACTGAAAAAATTTGCAAAATTTTTGAAAAAAAATTTTCAAAAATTTTTGAAAAGTTCCAAAAGTTTTGGGAAAAAAAAATTTTCAAAATTTTAGACTTCAAGGTACTTTTTCCAATAAAGCCTTCAATAACTCGAAAAATCACACCCGTTTTCCAACCAAAGTTTTGGAAAAATTAAATTTTATTAAAAAAATTTTCAAAATTCAGTAATTTTTGAATTTTTTGGAAAACTTGAAAATTTTCAAAAATTGTTGAAAAAAAGCTGTTTTCAAAGGTTGGGCAAGACTCTCGTTTTGAATAAAATTTCTAAAATTTTGGAAGAAAAAATTATTTCAAAATTCCTCAAATTTATAATTTTTCTTAAATTTTTGAAAAATTAAAATTGTCAAAAACAATTTTACGGAAAAAAGAATTTCAGCACTTTTGAAAAAAAAAGAATTTTTTTCAAAGTTTTGAAAAAACTTCATAAAGTTACACTGAAATAAATTCAAGGATTTTTGAAATTTGGGGAAAATGTTTCAAAAATTTTGGAAAACCAAAAAAGTTTTCAAAATTATTTTTTGTCCTGAACTATAATTTTGAAAGTTTTGGAAAAAAAATGTTCAAAAATTTGGAAAAAAATTATAAAATTTCAAAAATTTTGAAAAATTTAAAATATTTTCAATAATGCTTCAAAATTTAAAAATTTTCAGAATTTTGGAAAAAAATTTCGAAATTTTGGAACAAAAATTTCAAAAGTTTGAAAAAAAAATTTCAAAATTTTGGAAAAAAAAATTTTCAAAATTTCAATTGGAAAAAAAAAAGTTGAAAGTTTTGAAAACCAAAATTTGAAAAACAATTTTAATTTAAAAAAAAAAAATTTTTTAAATTTTTTCACCAAACATTTAAAAAAAAATTTTCAACCCGCAAATGTTTGGAAAAAAATTTTCGAAAATTTCAAAAACTTGAAAAAAATTTTTTAAATTTTTGGAACACGAAAAATTTTGGAAAAATGTAAGGTTTGAATAAAAGGTTCCTCAAAAACCTGAAAAAAAAATTTTCCAAAATTTTGGAATAAAACCGTTATTTTGAAAACGGAAGAAAAAAAATTTTCAAAAACTTCTTTCGTTGGAGAAAAATTTTCAAAAATTCAAAAAATTGCAAGAAATTCTCCTTTGGAAAAATTAAAATTTTTTAAAAATTTTTTTTTTTAAATTATGGGAAAAAAAATTTGGAAATTTTAAATTTTGAAAAAAAAATTTTCCAATACCATTTTTCAAGGATTTTTTCTTAAAGTTTTGAGGACAAAAGTTACTCAAAGGATTCCTGAAAAAAATTTTGGAAAATAGTTAATCAAAACTTTTCAAAAGTTACTTCAAGGTAGAAAAAATTTCTCAAGGATTTTTGAAAAAAGTTTTTCAAAAGATTTTGAAAAGAAAACTCTACTAAAATTTTTCAAAAACTCGAAATGCCAAGAATTTTTGGCAACCAAAAAATTTCCAAAGGTTTTGAAAAAATTTTTCAAAAAGTTTTGGAAAAAATTTAGTTCTAAATTTTGAAAAAAATTCGAGCAGATTACACAATAAATTTTTCAAAACTTTTTGAAAACAAAATTTTCAGTGCTGAACTTACTTGTTGAAAAATATTTTCAAAATTTAAGGAGTAAAAACCATTCAAAAAATTTTTGAAGAAAAATTTTCATATGGAAATTTATCATAAAGTTTTGGAAGGCATATTTTTTGAAAGTCATTTGAAAGAAATTTTCAAAGTTTTTGATTACCCAATTTTGGAAAAATTAAAATTTTGAAAAAAAAATTTCAAAACTTTTGGAAAAAAAGATTCAAGATTTTTTTGAAAAAAGAAAATTTTCAAAAAGTCTGGAAAAAAAAATTTTCAAAATTTTTGAGAAAAAAATATTTTTCAAGAAATTTTTGGGACCAAAAAATTTTCAAAAATTCACTTTCAAAATCAAAATTTTGGTAAGTTCTGGAAAACCAAAATTTTGAAAAATTTTATTAAAAAAAAGTTCAGATTTTCAAAATTTTTGAAATTTTCAAAAATTTTGGAAAAAAAAATTTCAAAAGATTTTTTGGAAAAAAAAATTTTAAAGAGTTTTGGAAAAAACAATTTTCAAAATTTTGGAAAAAATTTTTATCAAAAAATTTTCGGAAAAAAGTTTTCAAAGTTTTTGGAAAAAAAATTTTTCCCAAATCAAAATTTTCAGACTTTCAAAATTTTGGAAAAAAAAATTTCAAAATTTTTTGGATAAAATTCCCTCAAAAAATTTTGAACTCTAAGTTACTGGAAAAAAAAATTTTCAAGGATTACTGAAAAAAACATCATTTCAAAATTTTGGAAAAAAAAGTTTTGAAAAAAAAAAAATGTTTCAAAATTTTGAAAAAAATCTTCAAGAATTACGGAAAAAAATTCAATGCTTCAAAAATTTTCAAGACTTTAAAAAAATTCAAAAATTTCAAGTTTTTGGAAAAAAATTTTCAGAATTTTTGGAACAAAATTCAAAAATTTTTGGAAAAAAAACTTCAAAAATCTTTTGTAAAAAAATTTTCAAAATTTTTGAAAAAAAAATTTTTCTAAAATTTTTGAAAAAACTTTTTGCAAAATCTTGGAAAAAAAAGTTCTTCAAAAGCTTTTGAAAAAAATTTTCAAAATTTTTGAATAACTTTCAAAAATTTTTAAAAAGTTTTGAAAAAAAAATTTTTCAAAAATTTTTGGAAAAAAAAATTTTTCAAAAATTTTGAAAAAAAAATTTTCAAAATTTGAAAACAAAAATTTTCAAAAATTTTTCGAAAAAAAAAATTTTCAAAAATTTTTGAAAAAAAAAATGGTTTCAAGTTCTGGAAAAAAAAACCTTTCAAAATTTTTTGAAAAATTTCAAAACTTTTGAAAAAATTTTTCAAAAATTTTGGAAAAAAAATTTTCAAAAATTTTTGAAAAAAAAATTTCAAAAATTTTTGAAAAAAATTTTTGAAAAAAAAATTTACAAAATTTTTGAAAAAAAATTTTAAAAATTTTTGAAAAAAAAATTTTTCAAAATTTTTGGAAAAAAATTTTCAAAATTTTTGAAAAAAAAATTTTCAAAATTTTTGAAAAAAAAATTTTTCAAAAATTTTTGAAAAAAAAAATTTTCAAAAATTTTGGAAAAAAAAATTTTTCAAAATTTTTGAAAAAAAAATTTTCAAAAATTTTTGAAAAAAAATTTTCAAAAATTTTGAAAAAAAAAAATTTTTCAAAAATTTTTGAAACAAAAATTTTCAAAAATTTTTGAAAAAAATTTTCAAAAATTTTTGAAAAAATTTAAAAATTTTTGGAAAAAAAAATTTTTCAAAATTTTTGAAAAAAAAATTTTCAAAAATTTTTGAAAAAAAAAATTTTCAAAAATTTTGGAAAAAAAAACTTTTCCAAAATTTTGGAAAAAAAAATTTTTCAAAATTTTTGGAAAAAAAATTTTCAAAAATTTTGGAAAAAAAATTTTCAAAAATTTTGGAAAAAAAAATTTTCAAAAATTTTTGAAAAAAAAATTTTTCAAAAATTTTTGAAAAAAAAATTTTTCAAAAATTTTTCAAAATTTTTGAAAAAAAAATTTTCAAAAATTTTTGAAAAAAAATTTTCAAAATTTTTGAAAAAAAAATTTTTCAAAAATTTTTGAAAAAAAATTTTGGAAAAATTTTCAAAAATTTTTGAAAAAAAAATTTTCAAAAATTTTTGAAAAAAAAAATTTTCAAAAATTTTTGAAAAAAAATTTTCAAAATTTTGGAAAAAAAAATTTTCAAAAATTTTTGAAAAAAAAATTTTTCCAAAATTTTTGAAAAAAAATTTTCAAAAAATTTTTGAAAAAAATTTTAAAAAAATTTTCAAAAATTTTGGAAAAAAAAATTTTCAAAAATTTTGGAAAAAAAAAATTTTCAAAAAATTTTTGAAATTAAAAATTTTTCAAAAATTTTGAAAAAAATTTTGGAAAAAAAAATTTTCAAAATTTTTGAAAAAAAATTTTTCAAAAATTTTGAAAAAATTTTGGAAAAAAATTTTCAAAAATTTTTGAAAAAAAAATTTTCAAAATTTTTGGAAAAAAAATTTTCAAAATTTTTGAAAAAAAAATTTTCAAAAATTTTTGAAAAAAAATTTTTCAAAAATTTTGGAAAAAAAAATTTTCAAAAATTTTTGAAAAAAAAATTTTTCAAAAATTTTTGGAAAAAATTAAAAAAATTTTCAAAATTTTGGAAAAAAAAATTTTTCAAAAATTTTGAAAAAAAAAATTTTCAAAAATTTTGGAAAAAAATTTTCAAAAATTTTTGAAAAAAAAATTTTCAAAAATTTTGGAAAAAAAAATTTTTCAAAAATTTTTGAAAAAAAAAATTTTCAAAATTTTTGAAAAAAAATTTTCAAAAATTTTTGAAAAAAAAAATTTTCAAAAATTTTTGAAAAAAAAATTTTCAAAAATTTTTGAAAAAAAAATTTTCAAAAATTTTTGAAAAAAAATTTTCAAAAATTTTGGAAAAAAAAATTTTCAAAAATTTTTGAAAAAAAAATTTTTCAAAAATTTTTGGAAAAAAAATTTTCAAAAATTTTTGAAAAAAAAATTTTCAAAATTTTTGAAAAAAAAATTTTCAAAAATTTTTGGAAAAAAAATTTTCAAAAATTTTTGAAAAAAAAAATTTTTCAAAAATTTTGGAAAAAAAAATTTTCAAAAATTTTTGAAAAAAAATTTTCAAAAAAATTTTCAAAAATTTTTGAAAAAAAAATTTTTCAAAAATTTTTGAAAAAAAAATTTTCAAAATTTTTGAAAAAAAAATTTTCAAAAATTTTTGAAACAAAAAATTTTCAAAATTTTGGAAAAAAAAATTTTTCAAAAATTTTTGAAAAAAAAATTTTTCAAAAATTTTTGAAAAAAAAATTTTTCAAAAATTTTGGAAAAAAATTTTCAAAATTTTTGGAAAAAAAAAATTTTCAAAATTTTTGAAAAATTAAAATTTTGGAAAAAAAATTTTAAAAATTTTTGAAAAAAAATTTTCAAAAATTTTTGAAAAAAAAATTTTTCAAAATTTTTGAAAAAAAAATTTTTCAAAATTTTTGAAAAAAAAATTTTCAAAAATTTTTGAAAAAAAAATTTTCAAAAATTTTTGAAAAAAAATTTTCAAAAATTTTTGAAAAAAAAATTTTCAAAATTTTTGAAAAAAAAATTTTTCAAAAATTTTTTGAAAAAAAAATTTTCAAAATTTTTGAAAAAAAAATTTTTCAAAAATTTTTGAAAAAAAAATTTTTCAAAAAATTTTCAAAAACTTCAAAAAATTTTCAATAAATTTTGAAAAAAATTTCAAAAAAATTTTGAAAATTTTTGGAAAAAAAAATTTTCAAAAATTTTTGAAAAAAAAATTTTCAAAAATTTTTGAAAAAAAAAATTTTCAAAAATTTTTGGAAAAAAAATTTTTGAAAAAAATTTTTCAAAAATTTTTGAAAAAAAATTTTTCAAAAATTTTTGAAAAAAAAAATTTTCAAAAATTTTTGAAAAAAAAATTTTCAAAATTTTTGAAAAAAAAATTTTCAAAAATTTTTGAAAAAAAATTTTCAAAAATTTTGGAAAAAAAAAATTTTCAAAAATTTTGGAAAAAAATTTTCAAAAATTTTTGAAAAAAAAATTTTTCAAAAATTTTGGAAAAAAAATTTTTCAAAAATTTTTGAAAAAAATTTTGAAAAATTTTCAAAATTTTTGAAAAAAAAATTTTCAAAAATTTTGGAAAAAAAAATTTTTCAAAATTTTTGGAAAAAAAAATTTTCAAAAATTTTTGAAAAAAAAATTTTCAAAAATTTTTGAAAAAAAAATTTTCAAAAATTTTAAAAAAATTTTTGAAAAAAAATTTTCAAAAATTTTTGAAAAAAAAATTTTTCAAAAATTTTGGAAAAAAAAATTTTTCAAAAATTTTTGAAAAAAATTTTCAAAAAATTTTGAAAAATTTCAAAAAATTTTCAAAAATTTTTGAAAAAAAAATTTTCAAAATTTTTTGAAAAAAAAATTTTTCAAAAATTTTTGAAAAAAAAATTTTTCAAAAATTTTTGAAAAAAAAATTTTCAAAAATTTTTGAAAAAAAATTTTCAAAAATTTTTGAAAAAAAAATTTTTCAAAAATTTTGAAAAAAAAATTTTCAAAAATTTTTGAAAAAAAAATTTTTCAAAAATTTTTGAAAAAAAAATTTTCAAAAATTTTTGAAAAAAAAATTTTCAAAAATTTTTGGAAAAAAAATTTTTCAAAAATTTTGGAAAAAAAAATTTTCAAAAATTTTGGAAAAAAAAATTTTCAAAAATTTTTGGAAAAAAAAATTTTCAAAAATTTTTGAAAAAAAAAATTTTCAAAAATTTTTGAAAAAAATTTTCAAAAATTTTCAAAAATTTTTGAAAAAAAATTTTCAAAATTTTTGAAAAAATTCAAAAAATTTTCAAAATTTTTGAAAAAAAAATTTTCAAAAATTTTTGAAAAAAAAATTTTCAAAAATTTTGAAAAAAAAAATTTTGAAAAAAAAATTTTCAAAAATTTTTGAAAAAAAAATTTTCAAAAATTTTTGAAAAAAAAATTTTAAAAAATTTTCAAAATTTTTGAAAAAAAAATTTTCAAAAATTTTTGAAAAAAAAATTTTCAAAAATTTTTTGAAAAAAAAATTTTTCAAAAATTTTTGAAAAAAAAATTTTCAAAAATTTTTGAAAAAAATTTTGGAAAAAAATTTTCAAAAATTTTTGAAAAAAAAAATTTTCAAAAATTTTTGAAAAAAAAATTTTCAAAAATTTTTGAAAAAAAAATTTTCAAAAATTTTTGAAAAAAAAATTTTTCAAAAATTTTTGAAAAAAAAATTTTCAAAAATTTTTGAAAAAAAAATTTTTCAAAAATTTTTGGAAAAAAAAAATTTTCAAAAAATTTTTGGAAGAAAAAATTTTCAAAAATTTTGAAAAAATTTTTGAAAAAAAAATTTTCAAAAATTTTTGAAAAAAAAATTTTTCAAAAATTTTTGAAAAAAATTTTTGAAAAAAAATTTTCAAAAATTTTTGAAAAAAAAAATTTTCAAAAATTTTTGAAAAAAAATTTTTCAAAATTTTTGAAAAAAAAATTTTTCAAAAATTTTTGAAAAAAAAATTTTCAAAAATTTTTGAAAAAAAAATTTTCAAAAATTTTGAAAAAAAAATTTTCAAAAATTTTTGAAAAAAAAATTTTCAAAAATTTTTGAAAAAAATTTTCAAAATTTTTGAAAAAAAAATTTTTCAAAAATTTTTGAAAAAAATTTTCAAAAATTTTTGAAAAAAAAATTTTCAAAAATTTTTGAAAAAAAAATTTTCAAAATTTTTGAAAAAAAAATTTTCAAAAATTTTTGAAAAAAAAATTTTCAAAAATTTTGAAAAAAAAATTTTTCAAAATTTTTGAAAAAAAAATTTTTCAAAAATTTTGGAAAAAAAAACTTCAAAAAATTTTTCAAGAATTTAAAAAAAAAAAATTTTCAAAATTTTTGAAAAAAAAATTTCAAATTTTCAAAAACTTCAAAAATTTTGGAAAATTTAAAAAAACTTGGAAAAAAAAAATTTTTTGAAAAAAAAATTTTTAATTTTGGAAAAAAAACTTTTCAAAATTTTGAAAAAAAAATCCTTCAAAAATTTTGAGAAAAAATTTTTCAAAATTTTGGAAAAAAAAATTTTCAAAAATTTGGAAAAAAAATTTTGAAAATTTTTTAAAAAATTTTCAAAATTTTGGAAAAAAAAAATTCAAAAAATTTAACATTTGAAAAAAAATTTCAAAATTTTGGAAAACAAAATTTTCAAAATTTTGGAAAAAAATTTTCAAAATTTTGAAAAAATTTTCAAAATTTTGGAAAAAAATTTTTCAAAATTTTGAAAAAATAATTAAAATTTCAAAAATTCTTTGGAAAAAAAATTTTCAAAATTTTGATTCAAAATTTTGAAAAAATTTTTCAAAAAAAAAATTTCCAAAATCAAATTTTGGAAAAAATTTTAAAAATTTTGGAAACTCAAAAAAATTTCAAATTCGGAAAAAAAATTTCAAAATTTTTGGAAAAAAAAATTTTGAAAAAATTAACTTTGAAAAAAACTTTTCAAAATTTTTGGAAAAAAAAATTTTTCAAAAATTTTGGAAAAAAAATCAAAATTTTGAAAAAAAAATTTTCAAAATTTTGGAAAAACAAATTTTCAAAATTTTGAAAAAAATTTTCAAATTTTGAAAAAAAAATTTTTCAAAAATTTTGGAAAAAAAAAATTTTTCAAAAATTTAAAAATTTTTGGAAAAAAAAAATTTTTAAAATTTTTGGAAAAAAAAATTTTCAAAATTTTTGGAAAAAAATTTTAAAACTTTGAAAAAGTTCTTCCAAAACTTTGAAAAAACCTTCAAAAAAATTTTGAAAAAATTTTGGAAAAAAAAAATTTTCAAAAACTTAAAAAAAATTCAAAATTTTTGAAAAAAAAATTTGAAATTTTTTTTTAAAAACTTTGGAAAAAAATCTTAACTTGAAAAAAAATTTCAAAATTTTTGGAAAAAAAAATTTTCAAAAATTTTTGAAAAAAAAATTATTTCCAAAATTTTGTAAAAAAAAAAAAATTTCAAAAATTTTGAAAAAAAACTTTCAAATTTTTGAAAAAATTTCAAAAATTTTAAAGTTTTTTAAAAATTTTGGAAAAAAAAATTTTCAAAATTTTGAAAAATTTGGAAAAACTCAAATTTTGAAAAAAATTTCAAAAAACTTATTTGAAAAAAAATTTTAAATTTTGAAAAAAATCTTCAAAATTTTTGAAAAAAATTTCAAAATTTTGGAAAAAATTTTTTCAAAACCTTTGAAAAAAAAATCTTTGGAAAAAAATTTTGGAAAAAATCTTTTCAAAGTAATTCTGTAACCTTGGAAAAAAAACCTCCAAACTTTTGGAAAAATCCTAAAAATCCTTTGGAAAATTCTAAAACTTTTCAAAATCCTTTGGAAAAATCTCTTCAAAAAAATTCTCCAAATTTGAAAAAGTTACTCAAAATTTTTGAAAAAAAAATTTTCAAAGTTTTGGAAAAAAAATTTTCAAAATTTTCGAAAAAAAATTTTCAAAAATTTTGGAAAAAAAAAGTTTAAAATTTTTGAAAAAAAATTTTCAAAAATTTTAAAAAATTTTGAAAAAAAATTTTTCAAAAATTTTGAAAAAAAAAATTTTCAAATTTTGGAAAAAATTTTCAAAATTTTGGAAAAAAAAATTTTCAATTTTTGGATTTCAAAATTTTGAAAAAAAATTTCAAAATTTTTTAGCAAAAAAATTTTTCAAAATTTTTAAAATTTTTGAAAAAAAAAAAAAATTTTCAAAATTTTGAAAAAAAAATTTTCAAAATTTTGAAAAAACTAAAAAATTTCAAAAAATTTTGAAAAAAAAATTTTCAAAATTTTGAAATGGAATAAAAATTTGAAAAATTTTCAGAAAAATTTTTGAAAATTTAAAAAAATTTTGGAAAAAATTTTGAAAAAAAATTTTTCAAAATTTTTGAAAATTTAAAATTTTTGAAAAAATTTTTCAAAATTTTTGAAAAAAATTTTAAAAATTTGAAAAAAAATTTTCAAAAAATTTTCAAAATTTGAAAAAAATTCAAAAATTTTGGAAAAAAAATTTTGGAAAAATAAAAATTTTTGGAAAAAAAAAAATTTTATAAAAAAAAATTTTGGAAAAAAAAATCTTTTAAAAAAAATTTTCAAAAATTTTTGAAAAAAATTTTTAAAAAAATTTTCAAAATTTTGAAAAAAATTTTCAAAATTTTGGAAAAAAAAAATTTTCAAAAAAAATTTTTCAAAAATTTTCAAAATTTTGGAAAAAAATTTTCAAAAAATTTTGGAAAAAAAAAATTTCAAAATTTTAAAAAAAAAATTTTCAAAATTTTTGAAAAAAAAATTTTCAAAATTTTGGAAAACTTAAATTTTGAAAAATTTTGAAAAAAAAAATTTCAAAAATTTTGGAAAAAAATTTTCAAAATTTTGAAAAAAAAAATTTCAAAAAATTTTGAAAAAAAAATTTTCAAAATTTTGGAAAAAAAAAAAATTTTTGAAAAAAATTTTGGAAAAAAAAATTTTCAAATTTTAATTAAAAAAATTTTCAAAATTTTGGAAAAAATAAAAATTTTCAAAATTTTGGAAAAAAAAAATTTTCAAAAATTTTGGAAAAAAATTTTCAAAATTTTGGGAAAAAAATTTTAAAAAAATTTTGAAAAAAAAATTTTCAAAATTTTTGAAAAAAAAAAAATTTTCAAAATTTTTGGAAAAAAAAAATTTTCAAAAATTTTGAAAATTGTTAAAATTTTTGAAAAAAAAATTTTCAAAAATTTTTAAAAAAAAAATTTTCAAAAATTTTCAAAAAATTTTAAAAAATCAAAAAATTTTCAAAATTTTTGAAAAAAAAAATTTTCAAAAATTTTGGAAAAAAAAAAATTTGAAAAAAATTTTCAAAAATTTTTTGAAAAAAATTTTTGAAAAAAATTTTTGAAAAAAAAATTTTTCAAATAAAATTTTAAAAAATTTTCAAATTTTTTTAAAAAAATTTTCAAAAATTTGGGAAAAAAAAATTTTCAAAAATTTTTGAAAAAAAAATTTTCAAAATTTTTGGAAAAAAAAATTTTCAAAAATTTTGGAAAAAAAAATTTTCAAAAATTTTGGAAAAAAAAAATTTTCAAAATTTAAAAAAAAAAATTTTGAAAAAAAAATAAAAAATTTTGGAAAAATCAAAAATTCAAAAAATTCAAATATTTAAAAAAAATTTTTCAAAATTTTGGAAAAAAAAATTACAAAAAATTTTTGGAAAAAAAATTTTCAAAAATTTTGGAAAAAAAAATTTTCAAAAAAATTTTTCAAAAAATTTTAAAAAATTTTAAAAAAAAAAATTTTTTGGAAAAAAAAATTTTCAAAAATTTTGAAAAAATAAAATTTTGAAAAATTAAAATTTTCAAAATTTTTGAAAAAAAAATTTTCAAAAATTTTAAAAAAAAATTTTCAAAAATTTTTGAAAAAAATTTTTTCAAAATTTTTGGAAAAAAAAATTTTCAAAATTTTGGAAAAAAATTTTTCAAAAAAATTTTTCAAAAATTTTGGAAAAAAAAATTTTCAAAAAATTTTGGAAAAAATTTTGAAAAAAAAATTTCAAAAATTTTGGAAAAAAAAATTTTCAAAAATTTTGGAAAAAAAAAATTTTCAAAAATTTTTGAAAAAAATTTTCAAAAATTTTGAAAAAAAAAATTTTCAAAAATTTTGGAAAAAAAAATTTTCAAATTTTGGAAAAAAAAAAAAATTTTCAAAATTTTTGAAAAAAAAATTTTCAAAAAATTTTTGAAAAAAAAAAAATTTTTAAAAAATTTTTGAAAAAAAAATTTTCAAAATTTTTGGGAAAAAAAAATTTTTCAAAAATTTTGAAAAAAAATTTTAAAAATTTTGAAAAAAAAATTTTCAAAATTTTTGAAAAAAAAATTTTCAAAATTTTGGAAAAAAAAAAATTTTCAAAATTTTGGAAAAAAAAAAATTTTCAAAATTTTTGAAAAAAAAAATTTTCAAAAATTTTTGAAAATTAAAATTTTGAAAAAAAATTTTCAAAATTTTGAAAAAAAAAATTTCAAAAATTTTGAAAAAAAAAATTTTCAAAATTTTCAAAAAATTTTTGAAAAAAATTTTCAAAATTTTGGAAAAAAATTTTCAAAATTTTTGAAAAAAAAATTCAAAATTTTTGGAAAAAATTTTCAAAATTTTCAAAAAAAAAAATTTTTCAAAAATTTTGGAAAAAAATTTTCAAAAAATTTTGAAAAAAATTTTTCAAAATTTTGGGAAAAAAAAATTTTCAAAATTTTGAAAAAAATTTTGAAAAAAATTTTTGAAAAAAAAATTTTCAAAATTTTGAAAAAAAAACAAAATTTTGAAAAAAAAATTTTTGAAAAAAATTTGAAAAACCAAAAAAAATTTTCAAAAATTTTTGAAAAAAATTTTCAAAATTTTTGGAAAAAAAATTTTTTCAAAATTTTGGAAAAAATTAAAAAAAAAAAAAATTTTTGAAAAAAAATTTTCAAAATTTAAGAAAAAAAATTTAAAATTTTGAAAAAACAATTTTTGAAAAAAAAATTTTCAAAATTTTGGAAAAAAAAATTTTTTTTGAAAATAAAAAAATTTTCAAAATTTTTGGAAAAAAAATTTTCAAAATTTTTGAAAAAAATTTTTCAAAAAAAAACAAAAAAATTTTCAAAATTTTCAAAATTTTTGGAAAAAAATTTTCAAAATTTTTGGAAAAAAAATTTTCAAAATTTTGAAAAAAAAAATTTTTGGAAAAAAAATTTTAAAAAAAAATTTTCAAAAAATTTTGGAAAAAAAATTTTTTAAGAAAAAATTTCAAAAATTTTGAAAAAAAGTTTTCAAAATTTTTGGAAAAAATTTTCGAAAATTTTTGAAAAAAAAAAATTTTCAAAATTTTTGGAAAAAAATTTTCAAATTTACTAAAAAAAATTTTCAAAAATTTTGAGAAAAAAAATTTCAAAATTTTGAAAAAAATTTTTCAAAATTTTTCAAATAAAAGTTATAAAAATTTTCAAAAATTTTGAAAAAAAAAATTTTTGAAAAATTTCGGGGAAAAAAATTTTCAAAATTTTTGGAAAAAAAAAAATTTTGAAAAAAAAATTTTCAAAAAAGTTAAAAAATTTTCAAAAATTTTTAAAAAAAAAATTTTCAAATTATATTTAAAGAAAAAAAAAATTTTCAAAAATTTTGGAAAAAATTAAATTTTTGAAAAAAAATTTTCAAAAGAAAAAAAAATTTTTGAAAAAAAAAATTTTGAAATTTTTCGAAATTTTGAAAAAAAAAATTCAAAAAATTTTAAAATAAAAAAAAATTCAAAAAGAAATTTCAAGAAAAAAAATTTTCAAATTTTTAAAAATATACAAAAAAATTTTCAAAATTTTGGAAAAAATTTTCAAAATTTTTGGAAAAAAAATTTTTAAAATTTGAAAAAAAAAATTTTTGGAAAAAAATTTTTTTCAAAATTTTTGGAAAAAAAAAATTTTGGAAAAAATTTAAAATTTTTGTAAAAAATTTTCAAAATTTTTGAAACAAAAATTTTCAAAAATTTTTGGTACAAAAGTTTTGGAAAAGATTTTCAGGGTTATTAAAAAAATTTTCAAAATTTTTGAAAAAATTATTTTAGAGGTTTTGGAAAAAAAAAAAATTTTCCAAAATTTTGGAAAAAAAAATTTTCAAAATTTTGAAAAAACAAATTTTTGAAAAAAAAAAAAATAAAAAATTTTCAAAAATTTTTGGAAAAAAATTTTCAAATATTAAAAAAAAATTTTCAAAATTTTGGAAAAATCAAAAAAATAAAAAATTTTCGAAAAAAAAATTTTCAAATTTTTGGAAAAAAAATTTTCAAAATTTTGGAAAAACAAAAATTTTAAAAAACAAAATATTTCAAAATTTTAAAAAAATTAAAAAATTTGAAGTAAAAAAATAATTTAAAAATTTTGGGAAAAAATTTCCAAAAATTTTTGAAAAATTTTCAAAAATTTTGGAAAAAAATTTTTCAAAAATTTTGGAAAAAAAATTTTCAAAATTTTGAAAAAAAAAAAATTTTGAAAAAATTTTTCAAAAAAAAAAATTTTCAAAATTTTTGAAAAAAAAATTTTTCAAAATTTAAAATGGGAAAAATTTTCAAAATTTTGGAAAAAAAATTTCCAAAATTTTGAAAATTTTCAAAAATTTTTCAAAAATTTTGGAAAAAAAATTTTACAAAAAATTTTGGAAAAAAAAAAATTTTCAAGTACAAAAGAAAATTTTGAAAAATTTTTGAAAAAATTTCAAAAACAAAAAAATTTTCAAAATATTTTAAAAAAAAAAATTTTTCAAATTTTGAAAAAAAAATTTCGTGAAAAAAAATTTTGGAAAAAATTTTTATTTGGAGGAAAAATTTTCAAAAATTTTTGGAAAAAAATTTCAAAATTTTGAAAAGAAAAAATTTTCAAAGATTTTGGAGCAAAATTTTCAAAATTTTTTGTAAGAAAAAAAAACATTTTCAAAATTTTAGAAGAGCACCCTAAAGATTTTGGAAAAAAGTGAAAAAAATTTTCCAAAGTTTTTGAAAAACAAAAAAATTTTGAAACCAAAATTTTTCAAAGAAAGTTAAAATAAAATAAAATTTGAAGGAAAAAAAAATTTTTTTAAATTTTTGGAGAAAAAAAATTTTCAAAAATTTTGGAAGAAAATCATTCAACTTTCGGACAAAAGGAAGTTACTTTAAATTTTGGAAAAAATTCTCAAAAATGTTCAAAGGCTTCAAAATTTCAAGGCTATAAAAAAGTAAAAGATATAGTTTTTGAAAAAAAAAAGATTATCAAAGGATTTTGGAAAAAAAAAGTTTTAAAGTTTCTGAAGAAAAAAGTTACTCAAAAATTTTGAATAACTTAAAAAATGTTCAAAATTTTGAAAGGGATCAAAGTTTCTAAAGGATTTTGAAACAAAAGGATTTTCAAAATTCGGAAAAGTATTTTTCAAGGGTCTGTACCCAAAATCTTTTGAGATTACCTGGTCACAAAATTTTTTAATAAAATTCATAAAGTTCTGGAAAAGACTAAAGTGCGGAGGAAAAAAATTTTCAAATTACTAAAATTTTGAAAAAGGTAAAAAAGTCCTAAATTTTGGCCAGAATTTCAAAATTGGAAAAAAAAATTACTTAAAATTTGGGAAAAAAAAATTTCAAAAGGTTTTGGAAAAAGTCACAAATTTTGGAAAAAAAAACTATAAAATTTTGGAAACCTAAAATTTGGAAAAAAATTTTACCAGCATTCAAAACTTAAATAATATTCAAAATTTTCAAATATAAATAAAATTTTGAAAAATTTTTTAAATAAAAAAATTTTTAAAAATTTTCAATAACTTCAAAAGTTTTCAAGAATTTAAAAAAATTCAAAAATTTTCAACTTCAAAAAAATTTCAAAAATTTAAAAATTTCAAAATTTTCAAAGAAATTCTAGTTTTCAAGGATTTTCAAAACTAAAATTTTCAAGATTTTGGAAAAAAAATTTGAAGGATTTTTTAAAAAAATTTTCAAAGGATTTTGAAAAAAAAATTCAAAAATTTTTGGAAAAAAAAAAATTTTTCAATAGTTTTGGAGAAAAAAAAAATTCAAAATTTTTGGAAAAAACGATTTTTCAAAA